>ML210151.1:103269-424044 GCA_004369085.1 Coprinopsis marcescibilis | reverse complement strand
TTCAAGGCATTCCGTCTATTTCTAAGAAAAATCAGACCCATCCTGCTTCAATGCAGGTTCAAAATTGCGGTCAGAAATCGAATAACACGACCGCTGTACAAAGGAACCCCGGTGTACAACAGACCGGTGTATTACTGTATATCTACCTCAATTCCGTGGATATTTCTTAATAGTTAGAGATGCATATACTTAAACATATATTCAATTAATATATCCACTTTTAAGTATCCTCAATTATCTGTGACCGCCGCGATAGGGGTTTTGATTTTGTCGTCCCAAGTGGCGCCTGTACACTGTAATTTGTGAATTTTGACATCCTTGACTCGGAGGTACGTACGTGTACCTAGCTAGATCTACGCTCCATTACAGATAAGTACATACTGAAGACTCTGAAAAGGTGAGCTATAATCAGCGTCCCCCATTTGGATTTAATTGGCATTGAACCTGAAGGGATCGAGAGTCCCGACTCGAGTCATCGACGGTTGAAGGTCTCAAGTTTACACAAAGTTCATTGACTTAGTTTATTAAGTTACCCCATATCAGGCACTGTCTAGATACCACTCTCGCTATTCAGCAATGGCCCAGCAGGTGAACTCTTCTCCCCCCTCTCACAACATAAAATAAGACCAGTCTGCGTAATACCTTGCCTTCACCTATCGCCACCCCCTTTCTCCCACCCCACATACTCATGGTAAGAATAATTCAAGTGCCAAAAATGGAACATACTCGACTCTGACTAGTCAGGTCTAGTCAGAGTTCTCAAATCGCTCAACTATGTAATCCTGGACAAGTCAAGCAGGTACATAAGTCCACAAATCTAAACTCTCATAGACATCGCGATGTAAAAAATATGCAACAACAGCCCCAAGCTAGAGCCACTTGCGGTTGACAACTTCTCCTAGCCACATATGGTATTTTGAATCATGACCAAACTTGGTACCGTCGAATGAAACATTTCTGATGGGGGTGGGCGCGAGCGCCCCCGCCCCGCCATAACCTGCCCCAGGAGGGCGGAGGGCGCGGGAGCAGCTTAGTCAGCAATTGCCGGCGGTAAGTAAGGTATGATGCTTTCACCTGATTAACATCAGAACAAGCTGCTTCAAGTCTCTTCTAACTTAAGAAGTTACCGTATCGCATCGTGCTACAAGTCTCGCTTTCTTGAAGATTGAGACTCCTTGCCCGCGCCCTTTCGTGGCCACGCAGTGATACGCTGTTCGCGTACTCCGAACGTGATGCGTGACTAGGTGTGAATGGGAGGCCAATGCGTTAGGTAGTACTACTGGCCACAGGCAGACGGACAGCCTAGTCTGGAAGCTGTAAGACACGCAGCCCGCACAATCGAGTGTCAAGACCAGGTCAGTGTATCTCATAATTTAATGTCCCTGTCGATTGGCTCACCTTTTGTCGTACAGCGCAGTTAACTGCTGGCTCTTATGCAGTTGGATGAGAAGACGCGATCCGGGTCTGGAAAAAAGGTTAGTTTGTAGAATTGGATATCATATTGCAGTTACTCACCTGTCGTCCGTCGTATAGCGCGATCGAAACCTATTCACCTACCATAGCAGCTTCCGGTCCTCGGAAAATATGGACGCGGCGAATACGCCATGACTGGATGGGATCACTGAAACTTGAGGTCAGCACTGTTTCGAGTCAAATATTGGAGCGTTACTGACCTGCGAGCTGACAGCAGCCTTGGCGTGAACAGAGGGATTTAGTCGAGTGCGCTGCGTGGCGAGATGTCTGTGAGTGCGATATAGATTACGCATCCCATAGAGCCCACTTACAACGCAAGTTCCAGGCACCAGGCTAGTCGTTGAATGATAGGATGGCAGCTATTAAGCAGACTAGTTGGACTCAAACCGATTCTCCGAATTGCCAAAATCAGAATGGCTTCCGGGACGCGTTATGACGCTCCTTGTGCAACAGTTCGTAAAGACAGGCCCTCGAGTTCTTGCGGTGTTGGTCATTCTGGGTCTTCGCTTCTCAAATTCTCATTCAAGGTCGCTGACATCTTTTCAATGGCAGTTTGATTTACCACGGTGTCCCAATTGAATGAAATTCGGGGGCTGGAAGACGAATGTGCTTGGATGTCAGCCTATTTTCAGTTGTCCCCTTTGGCTGTCCCCATTGGGTCGCGTTTGCGTGTCTTTCGCCTGTCCTTTACCTTCATTCACAACTTGCGATCTTGCGAACCTGTTTTAAAGTCGAAACTCGTTCCCTCAACATTGTGGTTCGCCAAAGAATGCAGATGGACGAGCGCATGACCATAACCCTGATCTTTTGTGAAGGACGAACATACATTGGACATTGGTTGTATCATTCGGGAGGGCAGGCGATATAAACCTAGGATGGATAAATCTTATCTTGCGATATCTTACGCAGCTTTTGGTGTGTCCTTGCTCCTCCCCGTTCCACAAGAGAGCCACAGCACGCAATCGTTCTACTATAAGCCGCATGAGTGTGGAGATGTGCGTGGTCATATTTCCCTCCTTTATTGAACGAACTAACATGAATTGTAGCGTATACTCTTCTGGAAAAGCGTAATATGTAGGTATAATCTGTGCAAACTTGTAAAATTATGGCTCTAATATCTTTGACAGCGCGTTCTACATTGGAGGGATCATGTGCTACAAGTTCGGGATAGAGTTCTTCAACGGGTCCATAATTGCTCTTGCTGCGGATCGTTTTAATGCGGCACACGCCTATACCAAACGTATGTCATCACTCTGCAGTTGCCATCTAGTTTCTTGTTCATCCGTATCTTCAGTCGGTGGTGCTACAGGACTGAACCAAGCAGCCCAATGTGTTGGGGCCATTCTCATTGCACCCTTGGTCAAGAGTTGGCCGACACGCACTGTGCTCGCCTTTAGTATATTCAATTTTTCCCTTATGACCGCCCTTCTCTTGATTGTGGACGCTGGGACAGGTGCTATCCATATGCAGCGATTAAATATCGCTTTACTAAATCCTCAATTAGGTGGCCATTTCAAAGACCCAATTTCCAAGCAGCCTCAATACGGCTCCTGGCCTGTTGACCTCGTAAGGGCGGTTAATGTCTCACCAGGTTGCGCAACTCATGCGGTGTGCCCCAAGATCTTCCTCTTCTGGACACTTTCTGGAGTATGCCACGGAATGATTGAGTTGATTCGCAGAATAATGTGGGTTGCCCAAGTTGCATTATGCGATTTTCAGCTTTGCCTGACAATATCCTAAGCCCAGCAGATATCGTTGGTGGCGACGCACTTAAACTTAGGTCAATGGACGCCACTGTGGTAAGTTCCTATTTGCTCGTCCGATACATTTGGCCTGACCCTTTCGCGGTAGCACATCTTCTACGGTTAGCAATCTCCTGTCATATTTGTAGACTCGAGCTTACGTCCATTCAGAGATTGCGGGCATGTCTGGTGCATTTTCGTCGTCCTCGGCTATCAATCGATTTGGAAGCAACTACAGCTTTTTCCTGACACCTGTATTTTTCACGCTGGCTGGAGTGCGTTTCGTAACGACCAAAGAAATTTGGTACCCGGATGCTTACCTTTCTCCGCGCTTTTATTTCAGGTTATTTGGCTTCTCGTCAGCACTCTATCCTTCAAGCATAAAAGTGTTGTCGATAGAGAGCTCAACCAACATAGGCCTGTTGAGGTTGATCCAAAAGAAAGAACATCTACTGGCTATCTTGCCCAGGTTGGCCGGGGCATCGGCAGTTTCGGGGAATCTGTGTGGGTTGGAGGAAAGCTCATCTTCCTGAACAGGCGTTTTATCTGTGGGTTCCAATTTTGAGATCGGATTCATCTCTTTTTGCTGACTTTTGCGGTTAGGGCTTATCCCTTCATAGTGAGGAAGCCAACTTCTTCTGTCAAAATCGTCTAATTTGGAGTTTCGCAGCGCCGTTGCGCTGTACCTCCACAGGTTCCTGGAGAATATATTGGCTACGTCTTTTTCCAAGTTGGTGCTCGGTAATTCTGCGTGGAGTCAGATTATCGTTGGTGGGTCCAACTTTGGCGAAGTATGTACCCACCCTGGCTTAGGGCTTCAGATTCGTAGCTCATCCCTGTGACCAGCTCCTCGGGGCTCTTGTTGTCCTGTTTCTTTCTGACTCGGTCACTACGCCATTACCATGGCTGAGATTTGATGCCCTAGCTGTGAGCCCCTCCCTACCAATACCGATTTATTTACTCAAACGGGTCTGCCAGCTCAACCTTGTTTGGCTACTTCCATTCTTCTCTACCATTGCCACCTCTGGGGATGTAAACTGGGCGTGGAAGCTTGCTGCTTGTTTCCTCCCTATCTCGATGGGATGGGCTGCTGGGGATGTCTCGCTTGCCGCTTACATCCAATCAGCCTTGACGGAATCCAACTTTTGTGAGTTGCTTCTTCTCTACCTCCGATGGCTGCGATCAATTATTCCTGCCCTTTTAGCTCATCCTCGTGTTTCTGCGCTCGGTGCTGTGATGATAATGCTTTGTGAACTGCCTCTTTTGATCGTGGCTAACGTCCTTAGGCTTTCCTTTATACAACATACATCGTCTTGAACGCGACGTTAGGTTCTGCGCTGGGGAAAGTGATTGACAGTGAATTCAACAAGACCAAGAGCCCCTACAATGCCTTCCTGACAATCGGAGGGTGCGTTGACTATCCCCATAGTATTTGCGTTTCGCCTTAACCTTGTATCCAGGACACAATTCTCGGTTGCATGTGTGGTCATTTTCCTCTCTACCTTTGTTCCTATCGGAGCCTTTGCTTTCAACCCAAAAGCTATCGGCACTGTGGACATCTCGGAAAAAGAATCGATGCCATCGAATGGCAACGGGGTGCATCTGCCTCCACGAACCGATGATCCCAACGATGGCGACAGTGTAATCAAACTCGAGGAGAGGGATCGGTCAGACAGCTCATAGTCGCTGAGCACTGGCCGCACACCTATCTAATACGGTCGCTAATTTCCTCAGTGCTAGTACACATTGCTTTCGTACGTTTTCGGATTGTAACTGTCTTGGTTTGGAGGGACTTGGGTCACTTATGCATTTGTAAAATAGCCCGCCTGGCACCTTTTGACGTCCGTTTCGTGGATCTTCAAATACCATTATGTATGTACAAAGTTTACCAACTTTCATTAAATATTTTATTCTTGTCACTTGGACTCCAGAGTATATGCCGGTATGCGCTGAGAACAAAAGCAAAAGTACAGGATAGCCTGGGCCAGGAACCAGAAATTCTCCCGGCACCGTCGCGAGTCGCAAGCTGGTTACTAGCGAACAACAACAGGAGGTGATTTGCCTTTTTAATCACACGCGCCATTTGACAGCATTTGGCGGGCCTTTAAGTTGGCTTTTTGAGCAAGTTCAACAACTTCCCGTCATATTCTACATGCTTTGTGCCTTATTCTCGCTTGACTCTACCTCACAGCTCCTGCAAATGCGGTGCGCAACAACATGCTGAGTTCATCTGCATTCATATACGAGTCGTGTGCCGTCGTGTGCTATGGTTCGGAGGGAAGTCAAAAGGCTCTTGAAGGGAACCAGTAAGCCTGCAATGAAGCCATCTTTTGACTTAGTTCAGAGATTGACCTGCGCTTTGTCTTCCCACAGGAAACAGTAATGCTATGATTCCCCTATAGCGCGGGCCACAATGGTTTGGACATGAATTCGTCGGGCATTTCGGTCAAGACACAGATGGGTTCTGGGTTTCATTTACGGAGCTTACTAGGACCCACTGAACGACTAATGCTCAGAATGGCGGATCTACCATCGCCATTGATTAAATATGCTGAAGGAGGGTTTGTTTCATCGACCCCAAGAGCCAAATCTTCTATCGGGACTGGCAGGAAGACATAGTGCAGACTCCGAGTTGCCCTCGCCGGTACTATAGAATCCGACCTGCGATATCTTGCAGAAGATGGGAACCAAATCTCAATGCATTCTATTACCTCCGAGACTCTCTTTCAGATTCCCGCTCTTGGCCACGGCATCATCGGAGCAAGACGAAAGTGTGGCAGGTTTGGGCTCGCTTGGAATGAATTTTACTCTAGACAACAGAGTTTCCTGCCCTACAAGTCTCGCGAATCGCCGTTCAACCCCGGATTAGAACTTGAACCTTGGTGCGTTGACAGACTTAATATCTTGGCTGTACGTAAAGTTATCAATTGACGTGCGAAAACCTACACAGGGTTGGATCAAACGGCGTACCTGATGTTGGCCGAACGTGGTTGAAGTCTGGTGGTTTTTTGCGCTCCATCGCTCCATCCTCTCGCTTCACGCGTGCCCGTCCTCCTTCCTCTTTTCGCCCTCAGAAGACATCAGGTCTTCTGAACGCCCATAGTGCTGCTCACAGCCTAGCTTAAATCCAAAGCGTTGGTCGCCTCTTTGTCTTCCTGCGGTCCGACCAAATCAACCACTCCACCACCAAAACGGGAAACCTCCACCACCAGCGCCACTGCGCTCGGCCACGTTTTTGGCACGACCACATAACGATTTTACGAACCGCTTAACGACTCTAACTTGCCATGGATGATGTGGGGACGACATTGGGAGCAGCATTCTATGGGTTCACGATTGGTGCGGTGTGCGTTGGTGTCTAGATCTACATGGGATGGATTGGAAAACTCATGCGCCTTCTCGATATCCAACAGCCTTTTTGGAATCACTATCACACAAACGTATCAGTACTTCATGTCGAAACGATACGGCCATGTCTGGCAGCAATACGTTGTGCGTGTAGTCTTTCCCCTCCTGTCGTGCGCACACCTCCGGTCCAAGTGAGCACCTATGATGCACTTATTCTGATAACTTTATATTTAGATTGTCATTATATTGTGCGTGCTTTCACAACTTTGGAGCCTTGACCTCGTCTTCGTATCCCTTCGTTTCCTCAACAAATCGACAGACTACTCGACACTCTTCACTTTGGTTTTGCGGTACACCTCATGTACACATATTTGCTTGCGCTGCTTGGTCACCCGGTGATAGAAAATGCTGTATGGTACGTCCTTCAGGCTGGCTATGCATGTCTCTGGGCCCTTATCGATGTCAACAGGAGTCTAAAGGTCGGTTCATGTACCTTGTGGCAATCCCGGGCCAGATTACTGTTGTTAACGTTCTATGTTTGGTCTAGAGTATGGGCTCGGTACAGGTATGTGAGAGTTATTTGGCCTGCGATGCAGAAGACTGACACTGCAAATCTCGAAGGTTCTCTTCACAGTTTTCGTCCAAGGGTGCGTCCTCAAAAATAGCCAGCACAGGCTTCTATTAATTCCTTCATCTCGGGTCAATAGGCTTTATCTCTACAAAATCTGGGCCTGTGCGTTTCTTTGTTCTCGGCGTTTGAACGTGCTTCCTGATGTGTACCTCCTGCAGTTGCTGAGAACCCTATGCTTACCCCACGATTTGGACGGGGCTTGAGGGTAAGTGCGCACATCACCGCAGCTGTCCTAACCGTTCTCATCGTTTTGTTTCAACAGGCAATCGTCTTATTTTTCAGCTTGATTGCAATCGGTGCGTGTCCTGTGCAATGATTGTTTCAACCAACACAATGGCTCACCCCTTCGAATAGGCGTTGGAATACGTGAGTCCCTCTTCCTCTTTTGTCTCTGGGTTCCCTGATGGTTGATGCGACCTTTTCTTGGGACGGGAATTGGACAGTCTTCTTGATCGAGCTGTAAGTCAAAAATTCGCGTTGTATATTCCGTTCGGTTGGATTGGTTCCGGGGATGAGACGCGTGGGACGGAATCTTATTTGAAGAGCGTTCTCCGGCGATATTGATTCACCGCAACACGCGTCAAAACCTGGATACTGGGTAGCCTGTGTCAAATCCTGGGCCCTAGCTGATTGCGACTTGCCTCTTAGGCAGAAAGTCGCGGTAATCAGGAGTTTCGACCTGCGTTTCGAGGTGTGTGTAATTCGTTTCGTAACTCTGTTCTTTTCTTCCGAGCACCATTCAAGATTTTATGTACCACGCGTTGATGTGGTGCTTCGCCTTTCTCGGTTTTGCCTTCACACCAGTGTCCGCAAGTGTCCAAGTGATTGGTATACTCCGGGCTTTATTGGTGTTCCCTGTCAAGTCTCAAACTCCTTGGCCTCTTGCTTTGAGTTCGCTTTTCACTCCTGGCACTATTCCTGTTCAAGCTTTCTGACAAGTGCACCACGTTAACGCTAACTTTCCCTGTCTTCGCACAGTACGTTATATATGTCGGGTTTGGAGCAACAGCTTTTATCGACATGGGAATCGCCGCTGCGATGTGTCTGATGTTGCACAAGGGTGGTGCAGGTACAAAGCGGTACGTTGAGCCTAAGCGGCTATAACACTCACTTGAACATTCACATTTAACTCCTAACTTGTATGTTTCAGGAGCAATAAGATCATTATCACCCTGATACAGTATATCGTTGGAACCGGATTACTGACAAGGTTTGTCGAATTGAATGCAACATGCATACTCTCGGATGGTCAACTAACCTGTTGTCCTTGTGCTTGACATTGACTGCCTTTGCGGATTCTAGTTTGGGTGCACTTTTAATCATGGTCTTGGTACGTTATCTGTTTTGTTCGCGTCTGTCAAGGTTCTGACCAGCCACTCGGGAATAGTATATCGGGTGGCCTCAATCTCTGCTTTACCTGGGAGTCGAGTACTCAATGACACGGTGTACGTTGCTCGTTTGGTAACATCTGTCATAATTTTGACGCCCAATTCCAACCTTAGTATACGCGATCTCGGTCTTAGCCCTGTGAGTAATCGCATCATTCCGCATCTCTGATAACACTGAATCTAACCGATCGCGTTCTAATCTCTCAGATACAACTCACAAGCGCGCCTACGCGAGAGACTCAACGAAACACGCGACCTGCACGGAGCAAGCATGTTGTACTTTGCGGAGCCGGAAAAGATTATCTGCCATCCTGGTCAGACGGTATCGCACGATGAACATCTACACAATGGTCATCACCACCGAAGCGAAACGCTGGATACGCTGGATACACCCGATTCGAGGCGGTATCTGAACAATTTTACACGGAATTTCGAGAATGCAGACGCAGAGGATACCCTTGTGGAAAGATCACAGCGGAGCCCTGCCCCAGCAAGTGAGTAGTGCAGGTTTGGATGGTAACGATTTTGAGGCTAATCACACGATATAACCAGCTCGTTCCGGACGAAACGGACGTCATTCTACGGTATAAATTAATGACTGTTACGCAACCCATTTTCTTCGGAATTTGGATACACTATTGCATGTTTGTATCTTACTGACCAACCCATCTCATCAAAACTTGAGTATTCACTCACTTTATGTGGCTGTGTTGAGGCAAAATGTGGACAGAAGCTTGGTGCCAGGTGGAGTGCCAGTGTCACGGCAAAATTCGCCTTGGGAGTTTGGCTTGGGGATTCTCCGGGGTCCTGGCTTGGTCTGCTTTGTTGACGCGCGGGGAAATAGCCCCCGTGTCGCGATGGCTCGGAGGGCCCAAGGGTGCCCCTGTTCGCGACGCGACGCGGTTCTGCCATTGAGCCCGTCCTGTCATTTTGTGATCTGTGAGCATCCATGAGTCCTTACCTGCCTGATCGATTCTCACAAGAGTCGCAGAACGAGTCCCGTAACATTTGTCTGTCACCAAGCGAGCTCATGAATATTCTTCCTTCCGCTTTAGGGTGCATGTCTCAAATTAAATGCCAAGCCAGAAAACATACGTTTGCTCGCAGTTGTTCGCTCGTTGCATTCTTGTCTCAGGCCTCAGGGCCAAACTCGGTTTCCGTCGTCGCTGTCTACACTACTACATTCTTTTTGCCCTGCCCTGTCCTTGCCCCTCCACCATGAATCTACGCGCCTTAGCTCTGCTGAGCGGCGTCTCCTATGCCATCGCACAAGTTACCGTGTACGGCGAGCTTCCCCTAGGCCAGACGCAATCTTTTGCTGAATGGCAGACGACGACGGTTCGCGCTGCCTATAACTCGACCCAACTTCAAGTCCCAGCACTTCCTGTCGAAGCCATCACGAACGCGTTCACTATGCAACTAGCGAAGGATGCCGCGGTGGTATCCGGACTCTCCATTCCCCATGTCGGTGCCGGATTCTTCGGGTTTTCGATTGAAATGTCAGTCATCAACCAAGTTCGTAAGTCGTGAATCCTTCTACTATACTTGTTTTTTAATTCTGAAAATTTGTACCTCCAGTTGGGAAAAACTCGTGAGTAATGGCTATGATGAAGTGGACCGACCCTAACGGCCCCCAGGTCATTCATCAATGTCCCCTTTCTGAACCTTATGGCCAACATCGCTGAGAGGGCTGGCCAAGTGGTGGTGCGATTGGGAGGAAACACGCAAGAATATGCTGTCCTTGTTGATGGAGACGACCCGCGGCTAGAGGTGGGACATAGCTACGGAAAGGTGGAGTCGGCGTCAACGGGAACTGTGAGTGAGTGGCAATCTCGATTTCGCGGCGGCTGAACCCTTGTAATAGACGTTAACACCGGCTACGATGTTTACGCTGGAGATGCTGTACACCTGTAGGAAGATCTCAGACATGATCGACCTCAAATGGTTTTTGGGCATTCCTTTCAATGATTCTGTCGACTGGCGTTTGGCGATTGTCGAGTACGGTGAAGAGATTCTTGGCGATGACTTGCTCGGCTTGCAGGCAGGGAATGAACCTGATTTTTATGTCCAGTAAGTACCCACATCTTCTCTGCTACATTCACCTGTTCAACGCTTAACGCGTTAAATAGATTTGGCCGCCGTGCTCCTGGATACACAGCGTACGACTACTTCAATGAAGTCGGAGACCTCATCAATGTTATGGCCCCCAATGACCGGATTCCTCGCAAGAATATACTGATCGCTCCTAGTACTTCAGGCAAAGTCTGGCAGGCAGAGACTGTTTGGGAGACCGGTTTCTTGGATGCCTACCAAGATCATATGTATGGGATTACCGTGGAATAGTACGTCTACCATCCTTTGAAACCGTCTCTAAATTCATTCGTTTACCTTGTGCATCTGACAGCTACCCTTGGGACAACTGTGCTGCGATGTATACCGGGATAGAAGCCAACATTAGAGATCCTCAAGAAATCCTAAACTACTACGTCGATCATAACAACGCGATCGCGCTTGTCTCTCCCTACCATAACACCGGCAATCTGGCCATCCAGGTTAGAAAGCCACTTATGATGTTCGAGACGAACACAGCGTCTTGTGGCGGTTTCCCGGGAATTTCTAATTCATACGTAGCTGCCATTTGGGGACTGGACTATGGGCTACAAATGGCTCAGTCGAATTTCACCCATGCTATGATCCACGTCGGTGGACAGAATGTGTTTTATAATGTGGGCTTTGAGCGAATACCTTTCTTCCGATTTTGGGGAGCTCATGAAATCCTATTTCTTCACAGCCTTTCACAGGTGCGATTTTGTGGCCAACCATTCATAGCGCATCCCTCGCTCACATTTAGCAAAATTGCACAGCACCGCCGACAGAAGAAGCTGCGTTTAACCAGTGGACAGTCGGACCCATTTTTTACTCTGCCCTAATCATGGCAGAAGTGTTCGGAAAGTCCAACACTTCTCGAACAATCGACTTGCAGGCCAACATGGGCAGCGGCAGCACACCGGCCTACGCCATCTACGAGAATGATCAGATATCGAAGGTCGCGCTGTTCAACTTCCTTTCGGACCCGACTGGGGCGAATGATTTGTCCGTTGCGTTGACGGTAGATGGGGGAGTGCCTGCTTCGGTAAATGTGAAGTGCGTGTTTGGTTATTGGCTTGGGAAAGGAGCTCGATGATAAACTGATTGACCCACTAGGTACCTCCTTGCAGCCTCCATCACGGAGCTAAATGACATCACTTGGGCGGGGCAGGTATGTCCTATCCTATCCGAGTTGAGCTGCACGCAGCTGAAGAGCGATCTTCTTCTCTCACTAGACATTCGGAAATAGCAAGCAGGCAGACGGTCGGCTACGCGGGGATCTTAACGTGACTAACGTCCCCTGCGACCAAGCCTCCAACATCTGCCGCGTGTATGTGCCCGCGCCTGGGTTTGCCCTCGTCTTTTTCAACGACGGCGATGAAGCATTGCGCGTTAGCCAGGCCTCGCAGACATTCGCGACTACCGCGTGGTTAAAAGGGCACAACACCGCAACTTTTGATCTGCAGGCGATCCAGACGTCAAATGGGCATGGCGGGGCCCAAAGGGACGATAAATCTGGGACTAGCGTGGGGTTTAGGAAGAAAGGAGCAGCGGTTGGTGCTAGGAAGCTTGGGTGGGGAGGTATGCTGGCATTGGTGGGGGGTGTGGTTGGGGTGTGGTTTGGAATGGACGGGATCTGATTGGACATGGACTGCCTATCTCCTTACTGACCAGATAGATTAAGTAGTTAGAATCGGACAATGGACTAACAAATTTCATTAGTAGCAAAGAGGAATGCAAGTTGGAATAGAATTGAAGATAGATACAAAGATCGTGGTACAAATACTGAATATTTGACGGATGATGACATACGGGATAGATTAACAGCCGATTCAAACTGAGGAGACAAGAGACCTCTATTGTTATATCAAAGCTTGTTAGATCATTCTGCGGAAAAAGTCGACGAAAGATCGGGCAGTTGGCCTAGGGCCAGCTGGGGCTTCATACACATCAACTTTGATCTTCCCGTGACCCTTTGCCCAAATACCGTTGAAACCTGCAAGTGCATGGTCTTGGATATCTGCCCAGGCCCGGCTGCAAGGTAAGCAAATGTCATCCATCTGCAAGCCAAGTAACTCACCCAACAGAGTCATTGATAAGTCTACAAAAGACTTGGAAGAACTGTAGGTAGCATCAAGCTGCTTGGGATCAGTACTGAGGCGGAACTATTGAAACTGTAAGTATCACATTAGCCTGAGTGGTGCCTGTGCCCACATATATCTCAATAACCATTCCGTCCTTCTTCCCAGCACTGATATTCCCAATATTATGCATAACCGTCTCACGAGCAAGCAGTGAGCCTGTGGTGTGCATTGTAGTCGAAGTTATTGGGCCTGAGGAATTTCGCAGACCCTCTTGAAGAACCATGGATCGGTGCAGAACAGTCTGCTGTAGCTGTCGATCCTGCTCCTGACGGCCTGCAGATGGGTCCAAAAATTAGCACATCAAATTGACCACAACATAGCTTAAGTCTTGAGCACTTACTTTGATCTTGTGCTGTTCCAGGAACAGCAGCAATGCAACCGTTGCTTCAACAGGTACCAGTTGGCAGAAGCACCAAGTTCCTGCAGCATGCACCGCATGCGATGCACTGTTGCCATTTCTGCTTTAAATATTAGAATAAGAATAGTAAAGTATGATTCTAAATACCATGACTTCATTGTACTTGGTTGATGCATACTCGCATTTCTCAAGTTCTGTACACTTCTCACACACTTGGCAATCTCAGCCACAGCAGAAAGAAAGGTTTGGTGGCACTCATGACAGGTGAAAGTGGTGGTAGACATAGGAGAAAGCTGGAGAGGAGTTGAACTCAGATGCTGGAGTACTCAGTGAGTGAAGTATTTTGAACCAACAACCCTAATATTTATACTCTTTGCTGCCAAGCATCAAGCCGTCCAACCCACAGTATGGACCAAGCTTTCTTGTCTTTTTGATTCATTAGAATAGAACTCAAGCTGGGGGCTGGGGCAGAGACGCAGTGCGCTGTGTGAATTAGCTTGGCATGCACTTGAGATTCCTGTACCTGGCCCTGACATCCTAGATAATTCATTTGGGTCAGAGAGTCTCCGAATCATTGGTTGAAACCACATTTGGGCAGTACACTGTCTATAGGTAAGCCAAGAACATCTGTGTTATCTCAATGTATTGGAGCAGGAATGTGGTGTATCTTGTGCATCAGAGCATGCCCAAGATACTTGCCATGGATGCAGGGCATCATCAGGGCAAGATTGGATATCCCCAATATCCATGATGGATAGAGCAGCAGGGTTTATGATGCAGAAGGATCCTTAAGGGCTGGGGACGCTTGCCTGAGTGCCCGATGCACCCCACAGAATGCAGAGAAGTCCAGGCTATGAATATTGCTGGGCTTGGGGACATTCTGTTGCCTAGGCGCCCTGAGTCCCCACAGAACATCAAATGCAGAGCATTCAGTGCATGTACCGCACTGGACTCAGTGAAGACTGGGGAAGTTCTTAGCCTGAGCACTCCAGGACTGCTGCTGTATATCCAGTTTTTGGGACCAGTATGCTTTCCAAGAGATCATACTTGATATATGCAAGCATCTGTAATTTAAACCTTTCAGATTGCTTCCTTCTCAATTATTGTCTGCAGCGGACCATTTGCCCTCCATTAGCTATCTGCCACTGCAATCCATCACTTTGTTCATGGTTAACGTCACTGGAAACAATCAATGGGGCGAGAAAAATTGTATGTTTGAGATTATATTATGCAGATTCAGGTTACTAATGTCTTCATAGATCCATTGGACCAGGAGCTTTGTGCAGCACTGTTAGAGTGCACAAAGCTCAAGTACAATCACAACAAGAAGCTTGAATATCTTCAGCGAGAGTGTGGACTTAAAATTGGGTGAGCATCTGCGTCTTCACTATTCAGCTTGTATTAACAACTTAAACAACTAGCCTAACAAAGCTCAGGGATATTGAGAGCCAACTGAAGATTCCCACCGTATGGAAGCCTCAGCTTTCTTGTGCTGAGATTGAACAGGCAGCAATTGATATAATTACCCGGGACATCACTAAAGGGAATGGGCCGAATGCTATCAAGTCAATGCTTTGGGATAACGAGGTTCTCATTCCACAGTACATACCTATAGTGCTACTCCTAAGGCTGTGCCTCATTTCAAAGTTCTTACCATGCCTTGGCCAGTGACACTGTTCACAAGTTGATGCATAGGCTTGCTCCTGACAGATTTGCCATGTGGGCTCCTGGTGCCAAAAAGAATCAAATCCCTCACATAGGACTTATCTCACTTGGTCCTTATCATGAGATTTTGGCTGATGGTCACAAGAAGCTCAATGGACAGGCTCTTTGCATGAGTAACATCAGGTTTGGTATTTATGGTTATAGAGACAAGTTCTCAGGTGACATACTAAAGTTGGTTGTGATGCCTGACTGTTGCAGTGCAGCCCCACTGGCTCACCTTTATCTTGACCTCATCTGTGAGATTGGCAGTCAGTGTTCTCTCTTTTGGCAATTGTTAACATGTTGAATGTTGTACTTAGGAGTACCAATAAAGCTCACCACAGATATGGGGCCAGAGCAAGGTTGGCAGCAGAGTATTCAGGATGCACTCAGGTCAGTTAGTTACCTAAGTACTATGTGCTTATTTAGACGCCCAATGCTCACATTCTTGGCAGGCGCCTTTTTGGTCTGGACATTGATCCTGATGTGTTTGCAACTGCCACAGCTATCAAGAGCATCCACAACATGGTGATTGAGAGTCTGTGGAAGTGGCTCCAGTCATCAGTTGGCAAGAACCTGCGAGAGATCATGGAACTTGGGTGTGATTTGCACATATTCCAGCCGCAAACACCCTTCCACATGTAAGTGGTTATGCTCTGCAGCCTATGTACATCGACATCTCTGACCAAACTTAACTAGTGATTTGTTCTACTGGATATTTGTCCCCGTCGTTCAGAAGGAGCTTGATAAGTTCCAGTCATACTGGAACCATCATCATGTTTGTTGGCAATCCACCAAGAACATGCCCTCAAAGCATGTACCTGCCAATGCCATGCAGCTCCCCAAGAAGTACAATCCTAATGCGACCGACTCTCTCATTAGTATTCCTCAGGAAGCCCAGGACACTTGCAGGGAGATGATCAAAGCAGAGATTGGTCCAAAGGAGGACTACTTCACTTGGTATAGCACCAACTTTGATCATGCCACTCATGCTGCATACACTAATATTTTAAGTCCCCCTATCGAACTCAACAATGCCTGGAATGTATTTAGTGACATGGCAAATGTATTAAAGACCGATCTAGCTTAGTTATCTATGAACCTCCCTGTCAACGGTACCATCTATGTACAGCTTGAAAGCTACATCTCTCTTGCATTTCCGAGGTCTTGCTATTGAGTTCCGGCCTGAGTCTACAGCATTCAAGGTTTGGCACTTGAATGCAAGCATAACTTACACGCCTTTACAGTCCTTTGATGTCTTATACTTGAATCCCACCTCCTGAAGCAAGGATGCCCATGAGGGAGTATGGGTGTGGTGTGTGGGAGTATGCCCAGCATTATCCGATCAAAAGTGGTCACGTGTGAAAATTCATCCACGACGTCCCCGCTGACTGTAGTGAAGGGTCTTAGTCATCATCCCTCCTCTTCTCGAGTTTGGTGCCCGGAGCAAAACGGGCGCATGGCCTGCCCTCATTTCGTTGGCAATAGCCGCTTTCCAGTCTGTTCAACTTTTTATCTCATGCTCAATCTTGTTATCCTTTCTCTGTTCAAGCGTCCTGAATTCTTCTGAACTCGATAAACAGCTTCAATACTCGTACTACATTTTTGCTCTACTGCATTCAATATATCCCCATCTAGCACCTTGTACGTCATATCCTAATTCCTGCTTAGCAATTTGTATCAGTGTCAACCATTGGTGGGGGTGTCCAACTCCGCCATCATGCATGGCAGCAATTTCCGCCCAACTCCTGGAAAATCATCAAAAATATTGAAACCTGTGTGAAACATCCGTTTCTCAATGGATTCCTTTGATTTTTTTTGCGTACTTTGACAATATATGGGTAGTAGATACGATTCCAACTGTATATACAAAAATAAAAGGCATAAAACAAGCAGAAATGGGGCAACAACTAATATTACTGTAACAAAAGTCACCATCATTCTCTATCTGACTCCCAGTCTGAGTTCTCATCCATTTCATCCACTATCTCATCATCAGACAGTGCACCCCCATCTTCATCATCCACAGGTAGGCTCCAATTGCCCAGATGATACAGCCTAGCAGCTTCCTTGAGAGCTTCGCGTTTTTCATTGACTTTGGATTTTGAGTTAAGAACATCAAGTCCTGGTGCCCCAAAATTCTTGAAAACATCCACCATTGTCTTCAGAGCTTCTCCTTTGAGTTTTTCCAGTTCATCCTGACCCAGTATAATTGCAGTTCCCTCAATCTTTTGCACTTTCTCTGCTTGTGTGTTTGCTCGCTTTTGCCTATGCTTCTCTTTCTCCTTTGCCCGCATCTGTGCATGCTCCATTATCTCAATTTGGCATTTCTGGTCCTCCCCATAATTCTCCCTGGCCAGCTTATGGAGGAATTTGAAGTCTTCTGGCTCTTTGAAGTACTTCCTCATAAACAAGTCTGTGTCATTGCAAAAATACATTGCCTGAGAATTGTAGCCCAATAATGAGAGTTGGGGTTGGCGGCGCATTGTGAGACGGAAAGCTCCTAGAGCTCCTTCATTCATATCGTTGGTCGGAAGCATCCATGCCAAGTCATGCTCCTCTTGTGATGCTTCGTCAATAAGCCCTCCAGGTGCAAATTCAGAGGTAAACCTCTTCCATGTAACTGCTGCTCCCTCTGCAAATGCAACAAATAGGTCTCTGAGATGAGGAAGTGTGGGGGAAAGCTGAGCCATTTTGGACATAAAATCAGGTGATCTCCATTCCTTCCCTTCTAAACATGCAGTCTGACAATTGGCTGGTCCATCAGTCAAAAGCTCAGGGTATGCAGCGAGTTTCTGTATATGGTTGTAAACTTCTGCATGAAATGGCCCAAGGTCAAGCATGTTGGTTTTTTTCTGAGCTTCATTGTGGATCCGTGCCATATAGGGGTAAGACACAGCTTGAGCATATAGTCCAAGCACAGCCAGCTCTGTGAGAGTTGCCTTGCAGTGTAGCCCATTATAGAAGTTCTCCTCCATGTGGCTAAAGCGGTATTTGTGTTTCTTTAGCTGTACAAAATCCAAAAATTTGATGAATGCATCTTGATGGAGCACAAGAACAATGGCTGCTTCACAGTATGAGCCATATCGGGTATTAGATGTGTCTGGAAAGGTAAAATCTGTCTTCATGTGAAGTTTCCACCACCATCAAAATAGATCATGATGTCCCTTTTTGTCAAGTTTGTGATTGAGAACTGCTCCAGTAATTTGAGCCAGTTTAATTGCACCCCCAGATGAGTTTTCAAGTGCTCATGTTTCGATGCTACTCTCAACATCATCACCTTCACCAACCCCTTTGAGTACAGCTGCATTATCTTGGTTTGCAAGAAGGACTGGTGGTGTAAAAGTTTGGTTCTCCTTCCACCATGCTATTACTGCCATGTATCCTCCCCGCACTGTATTCAAGTCCTTGTGACATCCACACCCAGCCCAAATAAACAGAGACATTGTTCTCTGCTCCTCTTCTGATAGAAGATCATAGGTCTCCCTCCCTAACTCCTTCACCAACTCTGACAACATTTTTGCACTATGACCAGCTTGATCATCTTCAGATAATTTATCCCAGTTCTCCTCTCCTCCATGGTCATGGATCATCTGCTTGTGAGCTTTGAGAAATTGAGGCAGAAGTGTTTGTGTGTCTTCTTTTGTAATATGATCCTCTCCCAACTTGGTGTGTAGTGCCTCAAGCTTCATAAACTCCAGCCCCCATGAGTCTTTCTTCTCTTTTGCACAGTGATCACTCTGTAAGCCATTGAGCTTGACAAGAATGTCAACAGTTCAAAGAATATTATGGCGCTTTCCTAGAGGACTCTGGTTGAAGAGTTCAACAATATCCATGAGAACTTTGTCATAGTCCTTTAGCAACTCTTCACTTGTTCCATCAAGTGAGGGTGTAATTCCAAGAAAACGAGTGGCCCGTTTGGTGGATCCTGACTCCAATTTGTAGTCCTCAACCTCAAGATTGATGTGCCGTGATGTATAGTTGATTGCTTTATGGCCTGTGGAATCTGCACTAAAAGTAAATCCCTTTGCTTCATCAAGCTCATAACCAAGCTGTATCTTGGCTGCAATTTCTCCCTCCCGTATCATGCGCCCAACGGATGTGCGCTTGACAGACCCCACAACAGAAATGCTTGCAATATCAAAAACCCGCTGAATTACATCACTGACATGGTGGCCAGGAACTCCAGCATGGACTAGAAAGCGAACAAGGTTACAAGTTTTCTCTGTGTATGCACCCTTGTCCTTGAGCTGGATAGATGTAGCCTTCTTGTTAGCCTTCTGAGCAGCTTGCTCAAGACGTAATGGAACACACTGATTGCGCTTTTGAAGTTTCTCCGATTTCCTTCTCTCCTCAGCAAGCTTGCTCTTCACATTCTGCATCCTTGTTACACCATCTCTAATGGTGGAACATGAAGACGGATATGTGTTAACCACAGATGAGTGTCTCGAGATACAGACGGACTATTTTCAAAGGATGGGACTGTTTGATTATGAGTCAGTAGATACCACTAACTGTCAAGTCGGATCTTGGGGGTATTTTTAGGAAGATAAGATATGACGTAGTGTTTTTCTTATTTATAGTAAAAGATAACAGACGGAACTTATCGATAACATCGATAAGAGATAAGGATTATATATATATACTTACCTAAATAGGTAGTTGTACATTAGTTTTGATCTCGTTTCTCACTTGTAACTCGATAGTTAACGAATAAGACTTTTGTTAGTCTTCTCGTCGACGGATCGTCTCACTCGAATCCTTCTGAAACTCTATTGTCCTGACATTAGTTCGTCTCGACTTCCTCAACCAACTCGTTTGTCTCAACGATCCATCGTCTTGACTCTATCATCAACTATTGCTTAGACGACTTAGGCATATCAATTGCCTCGCGTCGTAACAGAAGATCAAAACTAATCAAACACAACCTTGTCGATCGGGACAAGGTCCTATTGCCAAAACGGCCAACTACGAACAAACCAGAAACATCAGACCAACCAGAAGATCGGCAGAACCACCAACGGTATCTGTACCATACTTGAAAGACACAGATCGATCAACGATTAAACGATCGAACTCCAACAAAGGAAAACAACAACGGGAACTTGACCCAACATACAAACAGGACGAAACTGAAACTGAACCAACTGGACGGACTCCACCAAAACAAGAACAATTCCAATTGAACATTGAACCGTCACAAACAATCCTTGAACGATACCAAGAAACCGAACAACAACAACGAGTGCAAGAAATTGCTCAACTGAACTACGAAGACAAACAGAAATACATGAACTATCAACCAGAAACCATGGCTGATGAAGGACCATCCGTGCGAAAGACCACGACCAAGAAAGACAAAGATGAAGAAATCAAAGGCATGCGAAAGCCTTCTGAATTCAACGGCAACTGAGACAAATACGAAGGTTGGCTAGAAGAAGTCATCCTCTACATCCTGGCAAACCCAGAATGGAGCAATAACAAAAAAATCCTCTTCACCCTCTCCTACATGATTGGAGGAACCGCTGCTGATTGGAAACGAACCTTCATAAACGAAGGACAAATTGGAGATCAAATCCAACTAGAAACCTGGCTCAACTTTCAGAATAAACTGAACACTTCATTCTATGAAAAAGAAAGAGCAGACGTTGCCCAGGAATTATTTTTGCAATTGGATCTCTCCTTCATAGTGAAACACTCATATGGTACCTATGTTTGACATAAAGAGAATGGAATTTTAGGTTTTTGATTGCGGGGAAATATTCTCTGAGGCAAGCCGAGTCAAAACGCTCTATAAATCATTCAATTTGAACCAGTGGTTGAGGTTCTGATAGCCAAAGAGGCTTTCCCTGCCAAAATATGCCAAATTTAGCAGGGTAAACCCCAGATCGCAGTATTAGAAAGCAGCTGAGCTTTAGCCACTACAATAGTTCGATTCAGAGCCCTTAATAATGATGGAATCGCCCTAAGAAATATGTATTGCATGCATGTACAGCCTGAGCTATTCAAGTTTCAATAACAGGAGGTACTCGCGAGCGCAGCCAGGAAGTCACATGACGCGAGTGATGGCGGAGTTGGACACCCCCAAGTGGTAGATCAGCTATTCTTCTGCAATAAGAATTGCATGAACTGCAGCATAGAATTGCTGATAAAGATGGAGAGCATATTTATTAAATTATTATTGAGGCTAAAGGTGAATCATTGCAGGTGCGGAGGAGGCTCCACAGTAGCTCTACTAACACACACACTTGTCAGAGCAACGTTGCTGCCAATTATCGACCAAGTGTCTGATGTATTTGTAGTTGTACTCATTATATCTGAGCCTATTTGTATTCGTTCCGTGCCTCGAGGTTCGCAGAAACTCGCTGCTTGATCATTATATAGTAAGCAGGGGTGGCGGCCCGGGCAGTGCCCGCGGCACCCAATTCTCACAGCGCATCAAGTGAATTGGGTGCATTGATCGTTTAGAGTATATAAAGGGTCTCTTGTAGCTACCTCTGAACCCCCCAGAGGTACTAGGAATCGGCTTTACAGCAGTCACCTCCCAGCCAAACTCTAACTAACCTCTTTCCGTGTGCCACGACTGTCGCTCAAAGCTTCCCGCGTCACACTTTGGGAACCGTACTAGCAATTCCCAGCCTACCGTCTATCATGATTGGAGTCAACGGCTGCACCCTCGCCTCCTCGTCCTCATCTTCGACCGCAGCCGATGAGCAGCCCAAACTCAGCTGGGTTGATGAGCTCTGGTTCGACGATGGCAACCTCATCCTCCAAGCAGAAAGCACCCTCTTCCGCGTCTACCGCGGTCTCCTCACCGCACGCTCCAGCGTCTTTCGCGACATGTTCGCGTTCCCGCCACCACCAGAGGGCAACAGCACCATGGATGGATGCCCAGTTATCCAAGTCTACGACCCTGCACATGACATGACAAGCTTTCTCCACGCTATCTTCGATAACGAGTGAGTGGTTCTTCCCCTGAGCTTCCGCAACAGACCGCCAGTACTCGCAGCTGAATCGGCTCCCGTTCGGTGGGCCCAGCTTCCTCTCCGCCGACTCTCCGATAGCAACCCTCGAATCCGTGCTGCGCCTCGCACACAAGTATGATGTGCCTTTCCTCCGCCGCCGCGCGATGGACTACCTTTCGATATACGAGGCCAAATCGCCAGTAGCAACACTCGAATCCATTCTGGGACTCGCAAACAAATACGATGTGCGCAATCGGGTGCTGGACCACCTCTCCACCGACCAAACGACGATCGCAAAGTTGAAGGGCGAGGAGTGGGACTGGTCCGGATATTCAC
This sequence comes from Coprinopsis marcescibilis, assembly GCA_004369085.1. Taxonomy (NCBI): domain Eukaryota; kingdom Fungi; phylum Basidiomycota; class Agaricomycetes; order Agaricales; family Psathyrellaceae; genus Coprinopsis; species Coprinopsis marcescibilis. Next base: position 401,867 of record ML210151.1, on the reverse strand, counting down.
TTCTACCTCTGTCTCGGTTCACCTGGCCACAGGACGTTGTCGTTATGATTCTGAATGGATCTACTGGTGCCACGGCCCAAGGAAGCTCGTTTGCAGATATCAGCGGGAATCAGCATCAAGGTAAGCAAGACAATCTCTAAACCCCTCTCCATCTGCATTCGGTCGTACGTATTGACTGTAAATCCTAGATACCCACTACACAAGCACGAGCTTTCAAGGGACCTCCAGCGCCACGGTCGCCAATTACTTTTATGGTCCCGTTTACATGACCTACGCCAGTCCTGCTCCAAGCCAACCTGGAGGTATGCCCTGGCGATCGAAATTCCATTTCTGAAGAGTTGACATTCATTCGCTCCTCTTGCAGGGTATCCCACACCACCACCACCACCACCACCACCACCAACAACAACATCAACACCACCACCGACCCAACCCATGCAATCGCCCCCGACTTCATTCACTGAGCCTAGTCCAGTTCCCTCGGATGTGTCCCTTCCAGTTGGTGACAGTACGATCATGCCGAGTCCATCGACCTCGTCATCTACGTCTTCGGTGCGACGACTTGGAAGCCGAATTGGACAATTCTTCGCTTCCCTAGCTCACCGAGTTCGTCGCCGACAACAATCTTCCCTCTGACGTTGAATCACAGGAACATATCATACCACGGATTTTTTTATATGCTGGCTCAATGTTGTGCTGCTGACATTATGAGTATTGTACCACAGTGAAACTAACACGATTAATGACTATCGAGAAGAACTGTTTCATGGCCGGTTCATTCAGGGGAGACCCTCAAAGCTGACTGGTATTAGGTATAACTACCCGTCACTCCTCCTTCTCAGTCTCGTATACAGCCCCAGCTCCAACACCCACCCATCCAGAGGATCCTGACCCTTATTTTCGGTATTCCCGGTCACCGGTCACTACCCAGAAGTCTAAGAACACGGCTCGCCAGCGTTCGATTGTGTTCGATGGGAAACCCCAATGATTGAGGCTTTCCATCGAACGCTCGTTTACTTGCTAAGTTTGTTGCTTCTGTAGCGAGCCTACTCTTGTTATTGACAGCAAAGTGACAGGGTTTTCATGACCTCTTTCGGCGGGATATGTACACGCTAAATCCAATTCACCCCATCTTTGTACATGTGCTGATACCGGAATGATCGTTTCGCTAACCTTGGGCTGTATAACTAGAGCCAAAACCCCCCTGCCTCGATCCAGTACATCCTCAGCAACCTTTGCTCTGCCACCGAAGACCGATTTCGCACTGTGAGGCTCCCCCTCCGAGGCCCTCTGTCGTTTCTGCCCTTACCACATCCTTCGCCTGCGCGACCGCCACTTTCCACGGAGGCAACGTATGTATCTCACCCCTCGTATAAATTAGTATCGTAGACTAACGCTGTAACCACAGAACGCCCATTCCTTCTATACCAACAGCAGGGGTGTGTTCCGGTCAACGACCCCGGCGGGTGGCGCGAAGGGGCCAATCGTTCTGCAGGATACGCACCTCATCGATACAATTAGCGCACTTGGCTCGGGAGAGGATTCATGAACGTGTCATGCTCGCAAAGGTGCGCCGTGCATGGTATTTTCGAGGGTATGTTGACAGGTCACTCTTCCTTCGGTGCTATGTATCTAACACGAATGTTATCTCAGTCACCGGAGACATTACGGACATCACCTCTGCCACCTTCAACCAAATCGGCAAGAATAAGTCGAGATCTGGTCCGGTTATCAACTGTTAGGCGGTGAGTAGAGAAGCGCCGACACCGCCTGGTATTACTCGGGGCTTCGCCATCAAGATCTACACCGAAGAGGGTAGCGAAAGATTGGGTTTTTGATAGCACCCCCCCGTCTTCTTCCTGCGAGACCCATACGAGTTCCCTCTGGAGTCCACACTCGGAAGCGCGGCCCACAAACCCACCTCAAGAACCCCACCGTCTTCTGGGACTACCTCAGCACGAACCAGGAGTCTGTTAGGCAGCTTGTCAGCTCTCAGTCTCTATCCCGTCTTATTATTCTATGTTGATCGCTGATGATGTACCTCGCCTCCGACCGTGGCACTCCATTCAGGTACCTGTGCTGGGGTTGGTGGGCGGTGTGGGTTGGAATGGGCGGGATCTGATTGTTACATTACCAGTCTCATCTCGCATACTTTACTCTACCTAACAAGTACAAATATAGGTATTGCTACTTAGAGTACAGATTCTGATGTACTAGTTTCTTTGTCAATAATACTCATATTGTGTTCTACCCTCGCTCCGCCCGAGTCAAGGCAGTCTTCTGCCCGTCCCCTACAAGGGACGGCGCGTTAGTTGATCTGCTTGGACGACACAGGCGCGTTTGGTTAGACGCCGCCATTCCCCTCCATGTCGTTGGTTCGCTAACCACGGCTCTCATTTCTTCACTTCACCCGCAAGTCCGACCTTTGTACCTCAACGGCACGCGCGCTCCATTCAACACTGATTGGACACGGACCGCCTATTTCTGTACTGACCAGATAGATCAAGTAGTTAGAATCGGACAATGGAATAACAAATTTCATTAGTAGCGAAGAGGAATGCAAAGTTGAAATAGAATTGAAGATGGATACAAAGATCGTGGTACAAATACTGGATATTTGACGGGTAATGTCGTACGTGATAGATTAACAGCCGATTCAAAACTGAGGAGACGAGAGACCTCTATTGTTATATCAAAGCTTGTTAGATCTTTCTGCGGAAAAAGTCGACGAATGATCGGGCAGTTGGCCTAGGGCCAGCTGGGGCTTCGTAGACTGCGCCTGGTGCGGAGGCTTCAGGGATAGGTGCGGATGGAATCACTTCGACCGGAGCGGAAGAGACGGGAGTGGGCTCCTCGAGGACTGACGAGGGTACCTGAGGCTCAGGAATGACGATGGAAGGCAGCTCGGGAATGAGCGAGGAAAGGGGAGGGATTACACCACCAGGGACGTTCCTGTATGTGGCGATCTGGTCACGCAGACGGGTGACCTGGCCGGGGGTAAAGTTGTTCATGCAGCTGTCGAAGGAGTAGTCCATGAAGTTGTCTATGCGAGATGTGTTAGTGGATGGTGACAAGGAAATCAGAAGATGGAAAGTAGCGTACGGATGGGATCAAGGCCACCTCCACTGCAGCTGTCGCGACCGACTGGGCAACCTTCTGCTGGAGAGGCTTCGGCAGGGGTATCACTGACTTCGTCGCCTGCGCCCCTGCAGCCGCCTTGGAAGGTGTGGTAGAGGCCGACCCAGTGACCGACTTCGTGAGTGAGAGTCTAGATAGTCCGGATGAGTGACCTGTGCACAGACAGATGTTGTTTATGGAATCGTACCTGCCCAAGGTTGTAGTCAGGGGTAGATCCACCTGGAAGGGTAGAGTGGAGGAGCACGACTCCATCGTCCTCGGGGAAGGACTCGAAGTCGCTTGGGAATGTGGCGTATCCCAGCAAGCCTTGGTCTGGTCCCGATTCAAAGCTGCAAAAATGTTAGCTTGAGTCTCACAAACTGTCGAATCGGGGAGAAGGGTCACTTACCCGACAGTATACACGTTCAGATCGGCAGCACCTCCCTGCCTGAGCTCAGTCTTCATCTCATCCTGGATGGCGCTAACAGTGGGTCCGGCACCAGAGAACCACCTGCTGTTCTGCAGCCGATTGACGCTCTGCAGGTTGAATTGGATTCCGGTAGTCAAAAACGCTATGTTGAGGACGTTCATCTGCTCCTGGATCGCCGAGTCGGTGACGTTTCCGCCACGGACGCTCCCGTCTTTGAGGATTACATGGAAGTGGACATTGAGGGTGGTAGGTCCAGCGGCAAGGAGTCCGTTCACAGCAGTCGCAATGCGACGGTGAGCCTTGAAGTCGAGTTCCGCCACGTTCTTCTTGGCTTCGTCGATGATGGATCCACATCCACGAGGACGGTGCGGAACCTCGGCAAGTGGGTTCGCAAATGCGAAAAGACTCGATCCTTGGAGGAGAGCAATTGCAACAAAGTTGAAAAGCATGTTTGTGTGACGTTAAAAAGAGAGGGTGGGGTATTCAAAAAAGAATGACGAGGCTTTGGGCGCGCCTGGGTCGCGTAGGAGGAGGAGGAAAGGGAAGGAGGGGAGAAGGGTGTTAATATTTGCCACTCTGTTGAACAGGCTATATAAACCTTCCCGCGCATCACACACGTAAACCGAGGAAGCCAGCGCAGGAATACGATTGGCTCCACAAATTGGTGGACGACATGCTGGTATCAGACGTCGTTGTCAAGGATATGGCTCGAGGCCATGAAGGAATGCATCTCCCTTGACGAGGGTAGCAAGTACCACCTCTTCTGAACCAGATCAGTCCAGAGATACCGAGCTCTGTGCTCAATCGCTCGCAACTATGCTGGCGCAGTCGGCATATGGCATGTGCGACGGTGCGACCATCATTCCTCGAGATTGTTTCCACCTTGTTACGAGAATACTCTGTGATTTTTGAGCAAGTGTAGGTAGACAGCAACGCTTGAATTGACCTGATCAGAGGAGAGCATGCTGCGTCGTCCGATAAACGCTCAGTTGGCTGCGTCGTGGCAATAACAAACCTGTTGTCGATCTGCCAAAGCCATTGTTCGGCTGTGGTGGGATCACTGATTGCCACCCTTTAGGTAATTTGACCCCTGTCTCCTTCATTAAAACAAGGTCGCGATGAGCATAGGTTCCCTCGGTTTACGTGAGGATAAGGTACCAGATGATCAGAATATGTTCAAATTGAAGATTTAGAGGGCGGGAATCCCAGCCGTCTCATCTCAATATGCGCTAGATCTCATCAACTTTGAACCGTGACTGGTTGACCTTGTGCGCAAATCATCAATGTCTTTGAATTTCATACCTGCGGCACAAAGGGCACGGGTAGTTGCGCATGGGCGTTCTTATCACGATAACCCCAGTAAAAACGGAGACAATCTATACAGATAAAGAAAGGTTGCCGGTTTCAGAATCAGCACATGGAAGGTCAGTGAACCGGTCACCGTTCATTATACAGGAGAAGCTCTTTATATCATAACGTTTTGACCGTTTCGCTGGCGATGAAATCAACTAAGGGGCCTATCGAACTTCCATCATCGTTTTGCTGCACTCACATTAGAAATAATATACCCACCCGTCTACCACTTTCACCCAAAGCAAAGCAAAGCAAACGCAAAGCAACCTCCCGGACAACGAACAGTTTTGTCCATAAAAATGCACACTCCTTAGATAAGAAACCCCGTGTATATTGTTTCTAACAAAGATACATCCAAATGCCATATGCAGCAAAGAACCAACAGCTACTCAACCAGCCCGGGTACCTCGTAGTCCATTGGCACATCTTTCCGTTCCAACCACGCAGCATCCTCACCCCCCAAATCTACCCCCTTCCCACAGTCAAGCCTCCGCCTCGCAGGCAAATCCTTGAGCTCCGCAAACCCCTCCCCCCTCACAACAACAAAATGCTCTCCATGCCACCCTACAAAATCCAACGAAGGCACACATACAGCTACGCCCCTGGCACCCCCTATCCATACCTCAGTCTGCACCCCAAACTCCTTCTCACTCATCAAATTCGGTTTTGGCCTCCTCCGATTCCAAGTCTGCAAATGCAAAAAGGATAAATTGACAAACTTTGAAAAGAGCGTCGCATATTCGTTCTGCAAAACCCATTAGTATTGACTCTCTTGAGCACGTATGGAAAACGCACAATAGGCCTCTGCGACACCTTGGTCGCTAAATTTACAGCTACCACACCCTCGTGTATACACCTTACAAGTTCCCCAACCGCCCCATCCGTTAGATTCGCTATCTGCACACCCACAACCCTTAAACCCTTCAACCCCACCAGAAGCTTCCTCGTGAGTTCCCACGGGCAGCTGCCCAAATCCATCCGACGGAGCCTCCTCCGCCCCTTCAAAAAGTTGGTTACAGCCTCGTACAACCCCGGCTGGTCGTCTTGCCCTACAAGCACGAACCGAAAGCTCTCCAAATGCGGGAGGAAGGTATGCTCCCCATTAATGATCTGATCGCTCTTGAACACGACTGTCGCAGAAGTGGGTTCCTCAAACGTCCCGTGCAGCGTCAGGCTCTGCAGGTTCTCCGCATGAGCAATACGCGCAAGCACAACGTGTGATATCCGCGTGTCAACGAGGTCTAGATGCGTGAGATTTTGAATGGTGGCGGATTGGAAGGCGAGGTCCCATGAGTGCTGACGTTCAAGGTAGGCTCCAAGGACGAGATGTCGGAGGGTACCCTCGTTTTCGTCAAGCACCGTCCGCACCTCCCCCATGTCGGCGAACCCGTCGTCATCCTCAGCTCGCAGCGTAAACTTGCGCAGGTTGCGGAACGCTGATACGCCAACAGCATCAAAGTGCCAGCCTCTGTGAATCGTAGATTAGCATTAATCGCATGGTATCCGAAAGGCACACAAAGAGACTCACATCAGCCCTAAGCTCTGTAGATTTGGATGACTGGCCAAAACAGCCTGCACCATCTCACCCTTCATCTCGGGGTATCCGATCCACTCGAGCTCCTTCAAGCTCCTGAAATCCGGCAGGGCCGTCCGGAATATCCTCGCCATCAAATCCTGCATATCGCCCTCCTCGTACGCCCAGTGCAGCCTCAAGCACTTGACTCTATTGGCAAAGATGGGATCAGCTTTGGCACGGTCAAAGATGTCCAGTCCACGATTGAGGTTTTCCTGGTCCTCGCCAAAGTGGGCATCGAGAGTATGGAAGATGTGCCGCACGGCGATGTCGCGGTAGAAACTTGAAATGAAGAGCCAGCTCCGGAGATGGTAGCGAGGGATGAAGCTCGCGATGCGGTCCCAGACTTCGAGAGGAACTCGCTGGTATGCTGGTTCGTTTTTGAAGTGGAGTTTCTAGCTGATGTGAGATAAGGAAGAAGCAGTTAAGGACGGAATGCTCTTACAAGATTCTTTTTGCGAAAGTGGTTCTGAGCGTCGTGGTTTGTTGGATCGTATTTCAGGACGTTATGAAAGTCTGTTGCAGATGGTAATGAGCGATCCAGATTATCCCACTTCATTGTAGAGAATCATACCTTGATTCGCTTTGACCAGCAACTGCTCACCCGCTGCCTTCCTCGCTCTCCCCCTCGCCAACAGAGCCCTAACCACATCTCCTGGTGGAAGCTCTGGCGTTTTAAGGTATACATCGAAGTAATTCTCGACTTCTGCACCATACCTAATGTAGTTTGTCAACCACAGTCGCCGATTGGTTTATATCACAGCCAACGATACTCACTGTCCTGCATCGATCAACGCCAACGCCGTGTCCAGTAAAAAGTTGGCTTTCCTAGACGCTGTGAGTGACTGGATGGCGTTGCATACTGTGGAAGTGAGCTCGTCGGGGGTGTTCCTGAACATGAGGTATTCGGCCAAGGCACACTTCAAACGGTGCACAGCACGGTATTTCAGGTGAAGAGATTGTAATCTGAGTTTGGTGTGAAAGGGGGTGCAAGAGGCAACGAAATGTGGCTTACAGTTCAACCTTATGGAGTGGGGTAACTTCTCGTAACCGTGTGGGCAAAACGTCGACCAAACGTCGTTCGTCGTCGTCGTCGTCGTCGACAACGAGGTCGGATGATGACCACGCCAAGATTGACGGCGCCCGAGCGAATATTATTGGCATGCGGGTTACACGGATCAGATTTCAAAGGCACATCTCCGCTTGAATACGGCAGCAACGCCTCTTCGGCTGCCTACATGCGTCCATGAAACCCGTAAAATATCTCGTGTGCCACACCCGAGTAAATACGTTAAGGTAACACCATGAGTTATCAAGCGCACACCCCAGATAAATGCTGTAACATAATTGTCAGATGACGCTGGTTGGCTATACACCCCACTTTCGAGAAGCTTGTGTTGCCCCTTCAACCGCGGAATTGCAGTTAGATCAACTTCCGGCGTAGAGCCATATAAACTGCCGTGGAAGTTGGATACGAGTGCACAGGAACCCAGCGTACGTCTGATACGCAACATCAGATTGAACTACACCTCTCGACCAAGTTCAAACAGGCGTTTCAACTACCCATTCCACGATGTCACGGTCGACTGATGCGGCAAATGACCACGGTTTCCCAGCTGGAGACTTTATGATCGTCTCTGCCGGGTGCTGGAGGGTGTTTGATGTCAAAAAATGTTCGACGAGCGATGGTTCTGAAATCATCCTGTTTCCAAGCAAGGAAAGGTCATTGGATCAACGTGAGCTTCGTGCCTTCGACAATGCGTACCGCTCATTGATAACACTCCACTTGCATGCAGAATCTCGGGACCCGTGGAACAACAATCAAGTCTGTCATATGCTCAGATGCACTCTCTTTTTTAAGTGCTTCTGCTGACTCTGATTTCAAGGTTTTTTCTATCGACGAGCATGGCTTACTCGTTTCCAAAGCGTCCGGATACCCAATCGACATCCAAGGTCCGCTCTTCTTCTTCCATCTCGCCTCTAATAATCATACCAGGCTTTACAGACGCTGGCCTCGTTCTCCGCCACCCCAGATCAGGCATATCCCTCCCAACAGCTAGTTACTTACCAGAAACCCAAGAGATACGCATACACACCTCCGTAGGACAAGGCCATACATACATCCTCACCTACACACCTAAGCGAAACCCTCGGCTCTTCTTCGAGAACGGAATCAGTGCGCTACTACCGTTGAATGATCCTTTTGCCGCCTCGGGGGCATGGGATGGGAGCAGTACAACAAGTACTCTTGCCACAGATGGGGCAGACTTGGACGACAGCGACGACTCGTTGGACTGGAATAGGACACCCAAGCTCGTTGAAATTTCCCATCAAAGAGAACGAGATGCAGGGGTGAGCGAGAAAGAAAGACTGCGGAGGACTTGGTTTATTGTCCCAATCCAGTCTGCGTGAGGGTAATTTCTTTCATGAGCGCTTAATCGGTTTACGTGTGTTAGTTCGGATCGAAGGTTTCTCGAAAGTACCCTCATACTATGGTGATTAAATTTGATATATGTCAGTATTACACAGACTCTGCCGCCGCTGTCGTGTAGTAGAGTAGGCTCTGAATAATCTTGAAGACTAGAAATAATTGTTCGTGCGATTCATGCTCTACTCTGATTTAGAAGCTTCAAAGCTGAGTTCTGAACACCCAATCGTGCTTCTTTTAATTCCTGAACAATATGCTCGGAGCGTGTCGCTCCGAATGCTTCTCACTGGGTCACATTAGAACTTCTATCCCGGACCATAATATATATCATTACCAAAGCGTAAGGGTCAGGTTTTTTGCAAATATATGCTTGTGATTTCGAAAGCCACATTAGATTGTGTTGCAAGTAGGCCCACGCCACGATAATAATATCGGAGACGGCCTACCTCATATGGACACTAAGATGCGAATTCCGCATTCAGAGAGAACCGGAGGATGAGAGCGCGCCCCAAAGGAAGGAAGTGACTGACCGCTAGAACGCCAGAATACGAACGAAACATGCCATGGAACTGAACATAATTAAAATTGAGCAGAAACCGACCAGACAGGATAGCACAAACCTGGGAGAAGGTAATACTTCCAGGAGGAAAACAATCCTCAAACCGCCCAGGCACGGGCGGCCAAACGAACAACAGCGGGTTTTAGTAGATAGAGAGAGGCCTCCGGACGGAACAAGTCTGGGAGCAAACATCCCAGAGCTCTACGCTACCGACGAGGTGTGCGTAAATGCATTTCCCCGTGGTGGACCACTTACCGTGCATGAAGCGGCGAGACGATGTCTGGCCGCAACATGCCCCCCACGAGGGGACGGTACCACCAAAAGAAAAAAAAATAGGTCCACGCCCTTTATAGCGGTACCGCTCAACCCTGCACGCAGTATGCTCCCTTCGTTTCAAGGATAGAAAGGGTGTTATGACAGGTATTATCAGTGAACGCCGATCATTGCGCGCGCTTGTTTGGGGTGAGGATGGCATGTGCCCCACTATGTCGGTTTCCGTGGCTCTGTGCCGAATTGAATGTGTTGAGCTTTGCTCCCATGCTGGAGCATAGCATTTCAGGGCTTTACAAGATTTACTCACCCACGAGTTCTCTCCGAGTCACTCTTCAGAGCGATGCCCTCTAGCCAGCTGACAGCACTGTGGAGTCGGCTCGAGAACCTGCGGTAGAGCTGCGGTCTATCACACAGCAGGAAGCAGGTCAGCGATGACTCGGACAATGCATATGATGGTTTCAGCTCTCTGTGACACGATGCCCCTCGCAGAAGAGCTTCGTGATGGGATATTACCAGCAACCAAGTTCTGTTTCCGGACCTCTCGGAAAACATAACGTGTGTCATAGTATCAGGCTCCGGGAAATATGTTAGTCATTCTCAAAAATAGCACACTGCAGAGCCTCTCCTGGGTATAAAAAGGCTAACGTGAAGGAGATGCATAATATCATCAACACTTGCACCCAAACATCCGGGACTCCCAGTTACCAGCCCAGCTCCTTCCTACTTTACTCGAGCTCTCTGCAGTATCAAAAGCATTCTCGTATATTCAAACCCCAATTACCACAAACCGTCGCTCACCACATAAACATGTCATATCCGGGTTCTTCATCCACAACCACTATCTCATCCCAGACGCCTATGCTCGCCCAAGCTGCGTCCCAGCAAAAGGGTAAAAACTACGAGGCAGCATTTGGACAACTCGCGTCTGCATATGGCTTTGGAGCGCCCGTGGCCATCCCTACCGTGCCGAAAAAGTCTTCTCCACCATTAGCCTCGGCCTCACCTTTACCATCGCCTGGATCGAGTTCAACACGTTCAGAAAGCTTCGTGTCGAAGCTCTTCAAGAAGCCCTCTGGATCCCAGAATACTATGCCCCCAAGCCAGGGCTATGAAGGGGCGCTCGGGAGCTTAAGCTCAAAATATGGCCTTGGGAGTTTGGCCGCGCCTCCGAGTTTCAAGCAGTGAAGCTTCTGTTAGCTGTAAATATTAAGGTAATGTCGTGCCTCATGTATTTCTGTACTGCACTCACTCAGCCTCACTGTCAGGTCACTGCGTATCCAGTGATACTATGATACAGTGTGATATGTCATTCCCATTCTAGTTATATCTGTATTCCAAACGCAGTTTTTGGGGTGCCAACGGTAACGGAACCATAGGTTTATAAAGTCGCTTTGAAAGGACAGAGGTAACCTAGGCGCCTGGAAGTTGCGTCGAACGCCAACGATGTCGACTGAGCATTCTAATTGTGAGGCTGATTGGGGCGCAAATTTAGCTTTTGACTCAGGAAGGGTTGGTATGATAAATATACGAGGAAGGGAAAAGGGTGTAGTAATATGGAGGAGATCTTTGTTCGTTCAGGAGAAGTTTACTGTATAAAAATTCTTTTGGAAAGTCGGAGCTCTTCGCAAGTTGTTGATTCGGAAAAGCAAAGGCCCCTGATGTTAGAGTTGCGGGTTCAGGAAGCGCTCGGAGATGGCTTGTAGGCCGATCACTGAAAGTACTAGTACTATCAACAAGTTGTTCTGGAGATGTTAACTGCATATATAAGGAACACAGATGGTGATGTAAGCGGTGCAGGAAGAACAGTTAGCGATGCATGATATGCTGGATGTATATAAGATGTACGAAGGTGATATGCGTAGAGTTCTTGACTCGCCTCGGGAGGGAGACCTTGTTGACTTGCACAAAGAGAACTGTTGGCGTTGGAACTTTGAATGATTGCGCTATACTGGTAAGTGGTACTACCAGAATGCGATTTTTCTGGCCTTAAGTGGGAAGAAGGAATTGTATTAGGTTCACTGACGAGAATGATTGGGAGGACTCCATGCGAACGACTGGGGACATGTGTACAATAAAGATACGTGGGCGCTAGCCTGATTGACGTTTCTGACTCTGTGGATTTATAGCCTGAGGTACTTGGGAAGAATGGGACTGAAGGAAATTGGAAGTGATGATGTGGTTGGGTTCCAAGATCTAAGCGCCCAGACGGAGAAAGCTTGTCAGCCGATGATAGTTAGGGGGTACAAAGGGGTACAACGGAGGCATCAGAGTCTGCGTATTGATTTATGTATACGTCGTTATCGGACTTCAGTGCCTACCTACTAGTATGTACAGAGTGCCAACATACTTGTGGTGCACAAATGCGATTGAATGCGGTGGATTGAATTGTAATGCTGAATCATGGTGCTGTTTGAGTGATGTGAATTCCCGAGTCAGAGGCTGTCAGAGGGTGCTACTAAAGTTGCGTTTTGACCTTATGGCTCGGTCGGAGGCTCCGATTTTGCCTGATTTTGCGTAATTAAGATTCACAGTCGTAGTATGTGCTGAGTACTCGGTCGGCGAGTCCGCGCGTCCGAGAATTTAATTGCCGTAGAACGAAGTGCACTGGCGGGTGATTCAGAGAAGTATTGGCTGATAAAACCAAGGCATCAAATTTCAATACGCAAGCTGTCAGGTACCTTGCCGACGAAGGAGATGGGAGCCAGGCTTTCACGCGGTGCACTACGAACAGGTGGGTTGTATGATCTGCTATTGATGATCATATGCTTCTGAGTATTCACCCTCTATCGAGGTCTCACCGTACCGCCCTACAACGATGAACAAGATACTAATGAGACCATCTTGTTCTGGGCGAGCAATTAATAGAAACACAAGAGCGGCCGGCAGGCCCTCGGGGACTCAGGACCCATTAAAATGCATTGTGCGAAGAAAATTTAGGGGTCGAGGAGGGTAATCATTTGGAAACGTGGTTGCCAAGGGGTATGAAGGCATTGCTGTTGGACAACACTTTTGGGTCAGCTCTTGTCGAAATTCTCCAGTCAGACCATACAAATAGAATATGAAAGAACAGTTCAATAAGCTCTAGAACAATACTAATACTGAAAACCCACGGTTGAAGATACAAGGGATGGTGTTTAGGCAGGACCCCGGATTTGGAGCGCGGGAATTTCCGTGAATGCCAAGCCAAAACCGAGAGTCAAGTAGCAGTGAAGGCGAGATCACCCCCACACACCTCTTTCTCTTTCACTCAAATTCGTCAGTTTTCGAGTTTCTATCATGGCGAAAGTCCACACCAACAAGCCAGGATACCATGGCGAGGGCTCTTTCGAGTTCTCCAAATCCACAACTCCGGGCGAGGGCGGGGTGCGTCGCTGCAGTCTTGCAAAGGATGGCCTCATCCAACGCCCAGCCGAGGGGATCAACACCGTATACGATATCGTATGCTACTCTGCTCGCACGCACGGCGCCAAAAACGCCCTTGGCTGGCGTGACGTTCTCGGCGTCGTCGAGGAGGAGAAGGAGGTTACCAAGGTTGTTGAGGGCAAGGAGGTGGTCGAGAAGAAGAAGTGGAAGTACTTCGAGCTTAGCGATTACAAATTCCACTCCTACATCGAGGTCAAGGAGATTGTTTCGGAAGTGGCTCGTGCTCTGATTCACCTGGGCGTTACGGACAAGGATGTGTTCAACGTCTACGCACAAACTAGGTGAGTTACCCGTTTTCGTCCCCACGTCGCAGCAGCTAACGCAGGGTGGGCGCAGTCCTAACTGGCAGATCATGGCGCACGCCTGCGCTTCGATTTCGACAACAATCGCCACCGCGTATGACACACTGGGCGAGGACGGTCTGGCCCATTCCCTGAACGAACCGGAGTGCGTTGGCCTCTTCACAAACGCCGAACTCCTTCCAACCCTCCACCGCGTTCTCGCACGCACGCCGAGCGTCAAGTATGTTGTATTTGACGGCGAGCCCACCCCAGCCCTCATGGCCGACCTCAAGGGCGTCCGGGAGTCCATCCAAATCTTCAGCCTTGACGACCTGCGCAAGATTGGGAAGGACAAGCCCGTTGAACCTCTTGAGGAACGCCGCCCCAAGCCTGAGACCATTGCCTGCATCATGTACACCTCCGGCAGTACCGGTAACCCCAAGGGCGTGATTATCAGCCATGGCAACCTTGTCGCCTCCGTCGGCGCCGTCCGTACCCTCATCGGCCACCACTTGACCCCCGACGACGCTTTCCTAGCCTACCTCCCGCTCGCACACGTGCTTGAGTACATTGTCGAGCTGTGCATGCTCTTCGTGGGTATGCCGTCTGGTTATGGACGCGTCAAGACTCTCACCGATGCCTCTGTCCGCAACTGCAAGGGCGATTTGAGTGCATTCCGCCCGAGCATCATGATTGGTGTTCCGGCTGTCTGGGAGACGATCCGTAAGGGGATCTTGACCAAGGTGCATGCTGGCGGAACGATCAAGAAGAGTGTGTTCAATGGTGCCCTTGCTGCCAAGAGGAAGAATCTGCCGGTGCTTGCTTCATTGGCGGATAGTGTTGTGTTGTCGGGTGTCAGGGCTGCGACTGGTGGAAGGTTGAGACTTGCGTTGAGTGGAGGTGCTGCGATCAGCAAGGAGACGCAAGAGTTTTTGAGCACTGCGCTTGTTACCATTGTCCAGGGTGAGTTCCACCCGCACCATCTGTTCTTTTCATGCTAACACGCTTTTCAGGGTACGGGATGACCGAAACATGTGGCATGTGCACCATCCTCCCACCCGAGATGATGCGCTACGACAGCGTCGGTGTGCCCGTGCCCTCGTGTGAGGTCAAGCTGCTCGATGTGCCTGATGCTGGCTATTTCTCGACCAACACCCTACCACAGGGTGAGGTCTGCATTCGCGGCCACTCGGTCACAAACGGGTACTACAAGCGACCCGATCTCAACAACGACGAGAACGTGTTCAAGGATGGCTGGTTGAGGACGGGCGATGTTGGCCAGTGGAACCCGGACGGGACGCTTTCGTTGATTGACAGGCTTAAGAACTTGGTCAAGCTTGCCGGTGGAGAGGTACGTGTGCGTGTTGCTGTCGTTTTCTGTGACTGACTTTCTCTACAGTACATTGCGCTCGAGCGTCTGGAATCGATCTACAAGTCATGCAACCTGGTCGCGAATTTGTGCGTGCACGCCGTCGGAACTGCGAGCCAGCCCATGGCGATCATCATCCCGCACGAGCCGCAGCTGCGGGCGTACTTGGCGTCCAAGGGCCTTGACTCGACCTCTGACTTGGCGACGTTGTGCGCGAAGCCGGAGGTTGCTCAGGCGATCTTGAAGGAGTGCAATGCGATGGGCAAGAAGAATGGGTTCAAGAATATGGAGCTGCTGGAGGCTGTTGTGTTGACGGCGGAGGAATGGACACCTGAGAGTGGGCTTGTGACTGCTGCGCAGAAGATTCAGAGGAGTAGGATCGCAAAGGCGTTCCATGAGGAGATTAATGTGAGTGGTTGAGCGTTGTGCGGTGAATGCGTGCTGACTGTTTGCATAGGCTGTGTACAAGCACTGAGTGATTTGAGGATGAATACCTGCTTTTCTTTATTGCTTCCGTGACTCGAGTTGCTTTATTTCTTGACGTTGCCCTCTTAAACTTATTTAATGCTCAACGTAACAAAGACATTCGTTTGGTGCCTTCAGGCTCCCTATCTCTCCTTTCTTCAAGTTGAATTGTAATTTTGTAATATCTTTAGCATTATTATAAGTAGCGTGTGCAACGTAGATATCCATATATATTCCCTTTTCTGGAGGTGATTGTTGGCTGAGTTTGGAGGTTGCAAAAGGTGCCTTGACAATGGGTACGAGGAGGAGATTACTTATTCTTGTCCACGTTCACTCCGCTGGACCCTGACTCGAGATGTTTACGTTAAACGTTTGATTGGTTTGTTCGGGCATTAATAGGTTCCAGTTATTCTAAGAGCTTTGGGTACCGAGTGCACTCCTGTGTTAAATCCACATGTGTGGTGTGGGTGGAATTCCAGGCTGAAGATTGTTGAACCTACTTTCATAAAAGAAGCTTCACGGAAAGGACCGTGGCTCTACTACTTACGGGCAGTAGCTCCCTCTTCCCAGCCATATATGCGCACGGCTCGGAGTAGTGCAAGCTGGCCTTCAACGTTCAACTCGCGACGCCGCCGGAGAGCCCAGCTCCTGACCTGTCCTGACTCCTGATTCAGCTTGCCCTTGCTGACACAGGTGAGAGCTCTGCTGTTCCTCAGATACCACAAGATCGATAGGGAGGGTGAGTAAGCGTATCGTAACCATTCCCACTTGCATCAGCATATACAAAAATGAAATACACTAGCCGCGTTCGGTCGCTTCGCAAAGCGGATCTACCATGCAGTATGGGGGGAGGGAGCTTCTCACCCGTGGCGTATTAGTCCATATATATAAGGTCCGCCATATGCAAACAATTTGTGGACACGCAGAAACCCCATGCCCCGAGGTTCCCAATTACATGTGCGCCGCTTCCAGCAATCGGACGCAGCAGCGATTGTCGACATTGGCCGGAAGACTCTGCCATTCGACCCGCTCTCCAGATATATATGTCATGTTGGACGGGTACGTTCATTTTTAGATGCCGAAGGGCTTTTGTTAAACGACCTGCAGAGAGGGGAGCGAATACTGCAGCACTACGTCGAGGTCCTGCTGCGATGGTCCATTTGCATGGAAGGAGTAATCGACGTGATCTGCACGCCGGTGGAAATAGAAGGCGTACCTCCTACTGTGGTCGGTGCGGCAATTTGGCTTCCACTGAACCGCCGTCCAAGCTTCTCGTGGAGAAATTGGCTCGGCTTCTTCAGTCTCGATCTCTTGGCAGCGCTTTGCCTCCTAGGCTTTATTTCCACCAAGGTTAGTGAGAAATGCAGTACATGGCACGCTCTAATCGATATTCTACAGCGCCTCTTTCTCGAATATCCGTTCAAGCGTGCAGAGTCAAGAAAGCAGGTCGGATTGGCTGACGCTTCGCTTCGGAAGTTGCCATCAGACTCTTGGGCGCTAGAGCTAGCTCTCTTGGACTGTGAGTACCAAAAACGAGGTAGCTATTCATGCACATCGCACTGCAGCGAGCCACACAGCTGAGGAAGGTTTTAAATCTTAGGACTGGAGTCTATTCTAATAAATGCTCATCGAGCTCGTTCGAAAGGCCCGATCTTTGTGGATGTCTCGAGGCCTTCGGCTCGAGATTATTTCAGGGAGCTTGGCTTCGAGGTTGGTCCACTCGCTTGGCTCAGTACACAGACACTTGAACCCTCCACTTCCAGCTTTTAGACAGATACTATCTGGGAAAGGGGGAGGTCGACACTCAAGGGCTCCCCGTCTTCACCGGATGTGTGACCGGCTCAGGAATCGAAGTGTTCTCTTTAATACAACGAGAAGAGTAACCAGCCCTTGTCTAATGTCTATAAATCATTCCAGGATATTGCCGGTACAAGTACATACATACTTGGTGGACAAGTCGCCAGCGTCGAAAGATGTCATGCGCGCTATGTTACAGATGAATAAGTGATCCAAAGTCCCTCCAAACCAAGGCAATAACAATACGAAAGCGAGGTATAGCAGTGGGGATTTAG
Organism: Coprinopsis marcescibilis; assembly: GCA_004369085.1. Classification (NCBI taxonomy): domain Eukaryota; kingdom Fungi; phylum Basidiomycota; class Agaricomycetes; order Agaricales; family Psathyrellaceae; genus Coprinopsis; species Coprinopsis marcescibilis. The sequence goes on along the minus strand of ML210151.1, from coordinate 384,524 downwards.
GCAGCCTGAGCTGTCAGTGATCAGTGACTATGAGTTGTCTGGGTCCGAAGTCTATCCTCAAGTTTGATCCCTCCGACGCCTACACTTTCGTCATCGCTTAGATCGTCGTTTCTTTGAGGTAGATGCAACCTATTGCCAGTCGGTCGGATTGGTTCTTCAGTCGAGATGTCCACAATTCCAATAACCTTTGGGTTGAAAGCGCAGGCCCCAACAGGGACAAAGGTAGAGAGGAGAATGACCACACACGCAACCGAAAATTGTGCCCTAGACACAAGGTTAGGGTGAAGAGATAAGAATATAAGGATAGTACACGCACCCTCCAACTGTCAGATACGCAGTGTAAGGGCTCTTTGTCCTGTTGAATTCATTGTCGATCACTTTCCCCAGCGCAGAACCCAACGTCGCGTTCATGATGATATATGTTGCATAAAGGAAAGCCTGAACACGTCAGCCACAATCGTAGGAGAGAATACACAGAGAATTACCATTACAGCGCCCAGCGCAGAAACACGAGGATGAGCTGGAGAACAGGAACATTTAATCGCGACTCGATATCGAGTTGTACATAGCGACTCACAGAAATTGGACTCCGTCAAGGCTGATTGGATGTAAGCGGCAAGCGAGACATCCCCAGCAGCCCATCCCATCGAAATAGGGAGGACGCAAGCGGCAGCCTTCACTGCCCAGGTTATATCCCCAGGGGTAGCAATCGTAGAAAAGAAGGGAAGTAGCCAAACAAGGTTGAGCTAGAAGAGTCGTGTGATCAAATGAATCGGTATCGGAGGAGTCGGGACGGAGTGGCTTACAGCTAGGGCATCAAATCTCAGCCATGGTAGTGGCGTAGTAACTAGATTAGAAAGAAGCAAGACAGCAAGAGCCCCCAGAAGCTAGTCATGAGAATGAGCTATGGATCCAGAGACCTAACCAGATCAGGTACTCACTTCACCGAAGTTGGATCCGCCGACAATGATTTGGCTCCACGCAGGATTTACGAGCACCAAGTTGGCAAAGGTCGTAGCCAATATATTCTCCAAGAACCTGTGAAGGTATAACGCAACGGCGCTGCGAAACTCGAAATTAGACGCTGTTGATAGAAGGGGTTGGTTTGCCTTACTACGAAGGAAGAAGCCCTGACCGACACAAGTCAGCAAAAAGACGGCTTGAACTCCAAGATTCAAAAATGAGCTTACATATGAAACGTCTATTCAGGAAGATGAGCTTTCCTCCAACCCACACAGATTCCCCGAAACTGCTGATGCCTCGGCCAACCTGGGCAACATAGCCAGCAGATGTCCTTCCTTTGGGCCCAACCTTGGCGAGACCATTCTGATCGAGCTCTCCATCAATAATACTGTCCTGCCTGAAGGATAATGTGCTGACGAAGAGCCAAATAACCTAGGGAAGTAACATGGACAAATGTATGAGTGGGGGCCGACTGATTTCGACGTCATAAAACGCACTCCAGCCAGTGTGAAAAATACCGGTGTCAGGAAAAAGCTGTAGTTGCTTCCAAATCGATCGATAGCTGAAGAGGAAGCAAATGCACCAGACATGCCCGCGATCTCTAGAGGGGCGTAAGCTTGAGCCCACACACATTACAGAAGGCTACTCGCCGTAAAAGATGTGCTACCGCAAAGTGATTAGGCCAAAGGTACCGGATTGACATAACGAGCTTACCACAGTGGCGTCCATGGGCCTAAGTTTATGAACTTTGCCACCAACAATATCCGCTGGGCTTAAGAAACCATAAGGTATAGAAGAGGATCGGATGGTGGGCAACCCACATTACTCTGCGAATCAACTCAACCATTCCATAGCAGATTCCGGAGAGTGTCCAGAAGAGGAAGATCTTGGGCACACTACATGAGTTGTACATCCTGGTTGAACTTCGACTGAGCTTACGAGGTCAACAGGCCACGAGCCGTATTGTGGATCCTTGGAGATTGGGTCTTTGAAATGACCGCCTTATCAAGGATTTAGTAAAGCAATGTCATCGTTGTGATAAGACAGTACCTGTCCCAGCGTCCACAACCAAGAGGAGGGTGGTCATAAGGGCAAAAGTGAATATCCCGAAGGCGAGCACAGTTCGTGTAGGCCAACTCTTGATTAACGGTGCAATAAGGATGGCCCCTACACATTGAGCTGCTTGGTTCAGCCCTGTAGCAGCACCGACTGAATATAAGGATGAGCAAAAAAGTACATGGCAAATGCGGTTAATGACCTACGTTTGGTATAGGCATGTGCTGCACCAAAACGATCTGCAGCAAGAGCAATTATGGACCCGTTAAAGAACTCTATCCCAAACTTGTAGCACATGATCCCTCCAATGTAGAACGCGCTGCCGAAAGGGTTAAGAGCCAGGTTTCCCAGCGCTGCAAAGATTTACACTCACATATTGCGCTTTTCCAGAAGGGTATAAGCTGCAATGCATGTTAGTTCGTTCAAAAGAGGAGAGAAATAAGACCACGTACATCTCCATATCTTATGGATTCCAAGCATCGTGCAGCATGCAATGAAGCGACAGTGTGGCTCGCTTTGAAGATGGGGAAGAGTAAGAAAAGAAAAGAGATCCAGCCTTCGGAGTCATACAACCAGTGCACGTTTGTCCTTCGAAAAGCGTAGGTTTATAGCCAAGACAGCCAGAGGGCGCCCATCTAACGATTGGCCTTTGAGTGGGTTGATGAGGGCGATGATTAAAGTTATGATGATGCGTCCATCGGTAGTGGATTAAAAAAGGTCTACGGAACTGTTTCAGCTTGTGGACATGTTGAAAAGCGAAGAAACAGACTTCGAACAGGGTTGCAATCCCTGACTGAAGACGAAAGGATGACCTGGATACTTGCTGACATGCTCCAGCTTTGCAACCGAGAATTCAAGATGACAGCGGCAAACTTGGAAAATATGCCGACATCCAAGCACGTTCGTCCTCCAAACCGGATTCGATTGGTGTATGTAAAAGAAAGCGGGGTCAATCAAACCTATATTGAAACGACGTCAGAAAGAATCACCGATTCAAGCAAATAAACAGAGATTGACCTTGATGGACAGTGGCCGGAATGGCTAGTGTTTCCCAAGTGTCCTAGAAATAAAAACTTGGCTGCGTTCCGGTCGGAATCGATGCCTTCGAAATGACCAACGTGCATAAGCCGCACAGCAGTAAGATAGCCCTTGAGTGCTAATTGTATACGAAGCCGTTGCCCATTGACAAGCAACGTGGGGAGCATCGTCACTAAATGCACTTCAACGATTTTTGGCGATCTGCAGGATCCTGCCCCAGAGTCCTCAATCGACTAGTCTCCTTCATAGCTTGCCTATGAAAGTACTGCACAATCCCTCCTACACCTGGATGAAGACAGATGCACCGCCTAGCGGTAGTGGCCCGTCTTGTTCGCGTTAACGGCCTTACGGTGGCGTCCGTTGTTGTTCAAGTTTTCGGGTCCTTCTCGCTAAACCGCTTTTGAAGTGCAGCTACGCCTGATATCATTTTCACTTCCCTGGGTGCCATAGAGATTCCAGCGACCATCGTAAACTGGAGCGAGGTCGTAGTATGTCGTAGTTCGTGGTAAACATTTGCCCCACAGACATGCACCGTATTGAAGTGCGGATCAGAAATGGTACAGTTGAATTTCTCATAATGCATAACGTAATCATGCATAATTCTCATAATGCATACGATTTTGGTTGGTCCCGCGGTGGGACGCGGGGCAACACCCTAGTTTTGGTATATTGCATAATGCATAAGGATTTCAGTCAAAATATGCATTATGAGATATGGGCTAGGCGGGATGGGACCGGCAAATTTTTAAAAACCCGTCGCGAAATCCCCAAAGAAATGAGTGGCATTTGATCATTATCCCTTGATTTTCTCCGTTTTATGAATACATGAGGTGTACAGCCCAACGCAAGTTGAGCATGAGGCTTTGGGGTATAGAAAGGATTGAGGAACATGTTGCAGCAGTACCTGACCCATTCACACCGATTCTAATTTGTGTCTAATTTTTCTTTACAATGCCCTTTCAGCGACTGCCTAACGGACCAGGCCGTTGAGGCCGCAATTGTCGACCAGATCACCTCCGAGAACCAAGCATCCATTTCCGTCGAGTCAGACGAATCAGACAGCGAAGGCGAAGCGTTACCTACAGGTCAGGCAGCATTGGACTTGTGCGCAACGATGGAGAAACTTGTCATTAGCTCAGGGGCAGACATGGAGCAGTTTTCTGCTCTGACTACTCATCTCCGTCGCTTCAGGGCACACCTTCGAAGCGATATGCTCAAAAATGCGAAGCAGACCGTTCTCGACCAGTTCTTCCCGGCCAAAGGGGCCTAAATTCTGTAATTACTTAATATATATATATTTTCTCACACTTCTCGTACTGAATAATTGTCATAATGCATAAGGCTATTGGCCGGCCCAACGTTATGCATTATGAGAAATTCAACTGTAATCATTTGACAACACGGTTGTAACGTCGGGTCTGGGGAAATTCGAAACCACAGAGCGTTTGAATATATTAATCATATGGGTATGTAACTATAAAAGTTTACTCGAAGCCGCAGGCGCAAGCTTTCTACGAATAAGCTTAATAATGTACAGGGGTATTGTGCTAATCGCGACAATGACGGCCGTTTTCCAGGCAAAGCCGATAGTGACAACGAAAGATAGATCTGGGATCACAGTTAGCAATGGAACGACTGCGCTTCAAAGGAGACGAGAAAGCGGAAGCGCACCAAAGTACTCCGGTAGGAAGGCAATGCTTATGACATAGAAAATCAATGTAACGACTTCTGATATCACCATGTAGAGATGCCTAGAGGAAAGGTTGAGCTCGGTATTGGGAGACATCTCATCGAAAATGAGAGCTTACCACGTTGTGATCTCGAGGGCAACCATGATAAGTTCGTTAATGATCAATGCGGTGAACGAGATGGATACAATGTGCAGGAATTCATTCTCAAAAAGGACGAGCGACATGATCATAATCGCAGCACCTAGAATACATTTTTAAGCTTAACAAGCAGGATCATGAAGAATAGTCACATACCTTGATACAAACTAATCATACACCATTGGAAGAAGGTCTTGTACGACAGAGAGCGACCCTATCAGAAAAGCCTCAAAACCCAAGCCGAATAATCAAACAGAGCAGCACGACGCACCTTGGTCAACTCCTTGTAAAGCTCCGGATAGAGTAACGCCAGATCCTCGCTGACATCGCGATCAAGCACAAGGGAAAACACAGGGGCCATAGTGTATATGGTTGCATACCCCACCAACAGCCATCCTTGATATAACGCAATTGGCGCAAAATAAAAGATAGCTGAGAACACAGCCTGCATAATCGATATGATTAAACCACGGTGGATCACGAATTGCGCAAGCTTGGCAGACCGGCGGTACGAGTTTCGACCATGCCAAAGGAGAAGCTTTGTGAGAAAGCTGAATTGCGTGACAGAGAAATCAGCAGCCAGCGATGCCTGCTTGCCTTCCTTGCCAACGATGCCGACGCCTATGGGCGATGTGAGCACTCCTCGTTTCGATCAGCTGATAAGACATACTACGCACCGACATCTGCGGCTTGGATCATGCTCACATCGTTACCACCATCCCCGATGCAACATACCCGCTTCTTGGTGTGCTTGCGAATTAACCGAGCGACATCCGCCTTTTGAGTAGGCGAACAACGGCAAGCCACAACTGCGGAAAGCTTGGTGGCAATTTCGATGAATTCGTTCTTGAAGAGGTTCAAGCACAACTGACGGAACAGCATTAGCACACTCCCAAGTGATCTTGTGTTCCCCAACCCATACCTGCAGAGATTCGCCATCGATGACGAGGCAGCAATCCAACTTGTTCTGGAGGAAGTCAAGCTGATCACGAATCTGGTCCGAAGTCTTCACTGTTGAGCAGATAACCGTCAGAATCAGAAACCTGCTGATACAGAATTAAAGAACGCACGTTTGGACATTTCATGAATGTGTTGATTCCTGGCCACCAACTTCGTGGAAATCGCGATGCAACGAGCTGTTTCAACCTTGTCCCCAGTCAACATCCAAATCTTGATGCCCGCATTCCTGAGCAGCTCAAGCGTTGACTTGACGTCATCCTGCAGTTTGTCCTCAACACCCGTCAACCCAAGCAGCTCGAGGTCATGTTCCAGGTACTGTGCCACAACGGCCGTCATCGCCTCATTCCTCCCCTCGAGCTTGATACTCGCTTCATGATATTGCTGCGCATACTCGTTGTAAAGCTGCGAGCTAATCCTCTTCCTCGCCATGACCAGCGTCCTCAACCCCTCGCGAGCCATATTCGATGTCTCTTCATCCAACCAATCGTTCCGTTGCACGATCTTGGACATCACAACATCAGCTCCCTTTTGCAGGAAGGTGATCTCCCCAGTCTGGACATCTCGAACCACAATTCCCATGCGCTTGGACTCGGACGTGAAGGGGAAGATGTCGAGGATATCATAGGTAACCTTCGCCCCAGATGGGGTCTGTAATTCCATTTTCGTTCGATCACGGAATACGAGTGTTAATCCGACGGAGGCCGTCCATGTCACAATCGCAACTTCATCCGGTGATGATGCTTGATAAGTCACTGTACCATCGTCATTCGTCACTGGAGTTACCTGGAAAGGATGAGATTAATTCCGTGAAATAACAAGAAAGAATCGCGGGAATCACTTGCATTGTGACAGAGAGCAAGGCTAAGAACAACGTCTCGCACACGGGAGGACATATCTCGCTTGCCTCGAGTTGCAAGTTGCGCGCCCGTAGGCAAGGACCCTGCAGAGAAAATGGCTTTCAGTCAGGGTCTTGGAATGTTACAAAATCTGATACATACCCGATTCCGCTCCAAATGCAACCGCCAATTGGTGTGCAACTTCATCCATCGAGTCAGCTCCATACGACATCGTGCCCATATGAAGTTTCTTCATTTCCATTTCTGCATCGATCTCAGACTAGCACGCATTTTCGGTGATGGGACGACATACCGTTTTGCGTCAAGGTCCCCGTTTTGTCGCTCAACAAATAGGTAATGCGGCCCAGTTCTTCGGGAAGTGTGCTCGTTCGAACGATTGTATTTGGAATCTCGTTATCGTTCATTATCTGGTGCGCGTACACCGTCTTGCCCATGTCGAGATTGACCCGCAAACTATTGCCCCGATTAGCCTGCTGAAACAGACGCGACCTATCGAGATACGCACCTAATAGGGATGATCGAAGAGAACAGGATGAGGAAACGGAACACATAGATATACCAAAGGCCCCTGAATCCGTTGAGAGCAACAAGAGTGAGCGAAAGTATGAAAGTGACGGCGCAAAGAATCTAGGAAATTTGTCAAAACATGAAATTAGCAACACAAAGCAAAAGTACCTTGGCCAAGTTGTTTATTTCCATATCAAGAAGCCCGACCTTTGTCTTTGGGTGGCTAGTGTTCATGACAGCCCGGGTTTCTGGACCTGTGTACAGCACAAAACCAACTGCTGATCCCGCAGCCAGAACTGTGTTTGACCATAGAATATTCTCGGCGGTGAGTGGTGAAACAGAGGGTATCGTTTGAAGGGGAAGAGATTCTGGATCTGACAGTGACGTAGGTTGCGGGGCTTTGTTGAGGGTGAATGTTCCGACGAATGTGTGGATATCCTTGATAGGGGGGTCCGCTAACAGTTCCAACGCGTCAATAACACGTCCCATAGCGTCTGATAACACTGACCATAAACTTCCGCGTCTAGTTGGGTAAGGTTCTTTTCGTCGATTTTCTGCGTTTCAGAAACAGCAACACGTAGTTTCCAGTCAGTCTCGCCATCTAGCTGGTCCGTGCGGATGAAACAAGTGCCAGACGCGTCAGAAGTTCGTAGTAGTACGACGTCCGCCGGTACTCGCTGGTTCTTCTCCAGGTGAATGAGATCTCCGACACGAAGCGAGGACGAGGGAACCGAGCGCGTATTGGCGTGCGTGCTGAGGTATTCTTCCTCTGGTGAAGACGGCTCATTGGCGGAAGAAGACCGTTCAAGGATCAAGTATCGTTGCGAATTGGCCTCCTTATCACGTTGGTATCGTTTGTAGTCGTCGTAGGCCTCTTTTCCAATGGTCACGCACAGAACAAAGGCCAATGGTGCGATGTACGTTACAAGAAACCCTGCGCTCGATCAGCACACAATTCTTGCACAGCCGCAGATCAACTCACCAATCCTCAGCGCAGGCACGAGCTGCGACAACGCGACCAGCAGGAAATATAGGTTGAAGAAGAACTTGAATTGTTCGTAGAAGACGACGGGCAGGAATGTGAAGACGTTGTACTTTTGATTTCGTACAATATTTGCAGGATATCGAGACTGTACTTTGTCTAGGAATTGTTGAGTTGCTGCAGCAACGGTTGAGCTCGAGAACCACAAACCTGGAGGGGTGAAGGGTATTGTTCGTGACTTGTCCTTGGACCCACCACTGCTTTTAGGGTGCGGTGTAGCTGGTTTCTACATCCCATTAGGACTGAGCTGCAGGAAATCCCAACATAGATGCTCACCGGACTGGGAGATCTCTGCCTCGGCTGCCGATTGTCGTCGCTATCCTCCTCCCCGTCGTACGGGCTATTCAGGAGACCAGCCTCCTCCTCTGGGTCATCTATGTATCTCTGCTGTCCCAGCCTCGACATTCCGAAGTTTCTGTTCCGCGTAGAGGCGATCATGGTGGTCGTCCGAGTCATGTCAGGAGAATGAAGTGCAATCTGGGAATCCTCAAGTGGTGTATAGTCTCCTCTGTTTCGTTTGAGCTTCCGTAAGGGAATATCCGACATGTAAGGCGTCGGAAGAAGGCCCAATAACTCTTAGATTTGACCTAGACAACGTCAATTAAACCGAACTTGAGACAATCCCGAGTACTTACGCGATGTGTGTTGAGGAACTGGAGCGCGTATGAGCAGCATAGGCCAATTTCTGGGTCACTTAATGACCAAAATGCCTCGACACTGTCGAACTATCGTGAGTGAACGTGTAATAGCGATGACGACGTTCCGTTGGTACCAAATTGGGGCGGAGCTTGACTTTCCCAGCAGCGCACGGACCCGTTTTGGACATTTTTGACAGTTTTAGCGATATCCAGCTCGACATAGGAACCGTAATTACATTTGTCTTTACTTTCACTATACTTAGTATATCGCACCCGATGATTAATAAACTGAACTAATAAGAAACTTCGTTTTGTGGGCTTTGACATCTATTAAAGTGTCCATTCCAAAAGCGCGTGCATATCGATATCGAGTCTGGGCGGTGAATGACCTTGATGATATTGTTCGACATCAGGAAGAACATAAGTAAACTGTGCTTCCATCTCCCAATTCTCGTCCATATACGCCCCTGGTGGCGTTGTAGGATAGAAATGCGCCGCTGCGACAGACAGCCACGTGTTTGGCGGTTGTTGGAACTGCAAAGACTCCGCTTGTTGCTGGAATATCAAAGGCGTTTCTTGTGTCGCCGCTTCCTCTTCGACCCGTCGAAGGCGTAAGTCAGTTATGTGAGTCACAAGGAAACAGAATTTCTTCTCGGATGGGTGTGGGGGCGTCGGAGTCGTAAAAGGCCCACTGGTGCGACGAGCCTGTGAGAAAAACAGCATCACTTCACCAATAACTTGTTCGAGAGTAGTCAGTTCTTCGGTGCGCTGGGGCTGAGAGCAGACGGTGAGGAACAAGTCAGACCAGAACTCGAGAGTGTTAGTGGCATGACACGGGATTCTCAATGCCCAGGTCTCGACGATAGTTCGGTAACAATGCACGCGCAAGGGAGAGCTGCCGTGGTGAACTTCATAGACGTCAACCTTGAAGGGATTTCCGTCGAAAGTTGAGCCACCGTGAGGGTTCAGACTTGATTTGAAGGCGGGCTTGGTGAAATTATGAAATGTCTGGAGGGTAGAGCCGTACGAAGTAGGGAACTGATTGAGTGCCTTCAGACGGGAAAGTGGTGTCAACGGGGGCAAGTTGCTTGAACCTGCTTGTGGGGTCAAGCTTAACTTGAAGGAACTACCGGGGGTGGCAACCCATGGTATGGGGGTTTGCCCTTGCATTTGTTGGAGAGTCCAATGGGAATCGAGAAGTTGAGAACCAGATGCGTTGGATGTGTCAGGTTGGATATGTGGTGGGCTGGAAGGCGGTATAAAATTAATCGATGCGCTTGGTGTCGGGGTTGAGGATGGCACCCTTTTGAGAGCTGTCCGTTCGGATTTGGGTTTCGGCTCGCGAACCCGCTGTTGCAGTCGTGCCTCTCCTGATTGTGGTGCCCGTTTCCGAATCGAGATTTCTGGATATCCACCAAAATTATCAAAAAGATGAGGCCCTGAGCTGGGAGTTGATTCGAATAAGCAGCGTTGGGAAGAACCAGTTCTTCCTGACGAAATTTGTTTATGGCGTTTATGTGAAGGCCGCTGTCCAGACGGAGCCCTGCATATCGTTTGAGTGACCGGAAATCCTGTAAAGTCTTAACATTTACTCACGTTAAGGGGGTTTTATGGGTTCGGAAGGGCTTCCTGCGCACTGGAGTGGAAGGAGCTGAGGCGGCCTGGCCTTTGGAAGTCATTGTGCTTGCCACGATATCCAGATCGCTAAAGATGCGATTAGCGTCTTTCTCGGGGAGAATGGTAGGGTACTCACAGGTCTTGACAATGTTAAAGCGAAGAGAAATAAGCGGGAAGGAACGTCAGCAAGTATACCATTTGCACTCGTCAGTATTTATAATTCCGCATTCTGAAGCTGGCCCTGTGGCTTTTGACCTTCTCAGTCTCAAATGCCGCTCGCAGATTGCGAGTTTAGACCTGAAGGCTCCCAAAGGGTTCGAATTTGAACCACCAAAGGACAAAGAATCTGTGGGCCCGTTGATAATGATAGTGAACTGTGAATGGCACAAAGAAAAAACGTGTTCTTGCCACCCCATTGATCCTGATTGTCGATTTACAAAAGGTTCTTTAGCAAGACATCTCGCCAATGAGATTTTTGTTTCAGATCGAGGTTTGCTAGTGGTGGCAGAGGACAATCTTTGGCGGCGGTAGTGTTCCGAATCCAAGGCGCAAATTGGCCCGTGCGGTCTCTTTCGCAAATTCAAAGTTCAGAATCAGCTGGGATCATTCCCATCTGATGTCACGCTCTAATGGCAGGAACGACGCCTATCTCTTTTTATCTTATTTCACTTTATACCGTTCAAAACCATAGTTAATGGGGCTCTGCAGCCCAGCCCCATATTGTTCTGCTCATCAAAGGCGTACAACTGCGACTCAAGTTTCGTAATAAGGGGGGTGGCACCAAAATACCACAGTAGGTAGAGTAGGAAGTAGTTATCCTCCATGGCCTTCGGCCGATGAAATACCAAGAGTTAACACCAACAAAAGATCTTGGTTTTGTTATGGTGTTCGCTGCATCCAAATCGTTAAAGTCATTGTCAGGGATCTAGAGCAGCGTCGAAGTACTGTCGTATTCATTATGTGGCAATGCAGGTCGATGGGTGTATATAGCTATCTTTCCCTTGATAATGCCAGTAGCTGCAGCCAGAGTCCACTCAACCGTCTGGTCTTCAATCAAGAGAACCAGAAGTCTGCTGTCACTGAAGGTCAAAGCCTCGAAGTTTATTTATCCTTTTGTGGGAGGAATCCCGCGTGTCATATGGCAGTAGCCAGGCTAGTCAGCCTAGTTTCTGCGTCTATACCTACTCAGGTCTCGGACTACGGAACTTGAGTGCAATGCTTTGTGGTGTCTATATTAGTCTCAACTAGGATCTGTGATATGACTTGAACAACAAGGTGGGTATCTGTGTATTCGGGAACGGGACCGTCTTGCTATAAAAAACATGTGTGGTCAAGAGTCTCCGAACTAAGCTTCTTAATCGTTTATCTTCGATTGTTTGGTCAAGTGACATATTTAAGCGCCGTATATCACACTCAGGGGTCTGAGGCTCCCTTGACTTCCATCACATTCGCAGGAGGTGGCTCCTATGCTATGCAACTCCCAAAGCCTACTTCTCGGAAGGGATGCCCATAAGCACGCCTTTACTGCCCCTCATACTCCAGGTATGCACTGTCAAAGTAGAGCGGCTGTTGCCGAGCTCAGCGCGTCCGAGTCTCGCAGACGTCATGCAGCATGCCCCATTATGTTATCACCATCATAGCTATAGCCGTTATTACTCCGGCACATATGTAACATCTTTGCTGCGATTTAAGGTTAACGTTACGGTCCCTGTGGCCGCGGAGAGCCCGCCGTGGAGCCTTTCCATCGCAGAATCCAATCCAAACACGATTGAGTTTGATGTTTCGAAGTACAAACATTATCACTCACACGTTGTAGTGTTGAACGTTGAACCCTCTCCCTTCTTACCATTCCAAGAAAAGCGAACTCACACCTCAGCACAATATGTTTGCGATTGTCGTCATGTAGTCAACAAAATGTAAGGACGGCAGTGGAGCGGAGCAAGCTCTCTTAAAACCTTGTTTAAACGTTTTCAGCCAGATTCTGGTCCTCTCCGAAGTGGCGATTCAGGCGGCTCCCATTGCGGCCAGGTATGTGGTACGGTTGCCACATCGGTAAGGCACTTCTGTCCCTCCGGTTGGTAGTCAGCTACTGCATATTTCATGCTGGATATATACGGAAATAACCTATAATTACTCGCCAAGTAATGCAGAGACAGAGTCCGGGTCCACACGGTGTTACATTTCATTTATGACAGGGTTCACCGACCTTGACGATCATCGTGCAGTACATAGTAACAAGCACTTGCATCTGGTCATGATATCACTCAGAGCCGTACCGCCCACCGCGTACCCACTCATCCCACCTTAATTCACCCAGATGTTAGGAATGAGGCACGGAGGACCAGTACTAGGGGAAATGAAATCAGCCCAGCGATCAGTTTGAAACTGTTCGCCAGGCGAAAGGAGGCAATGGCGTTCCGTGTACAAGGCTCGAGGTCCACGCGCGGGGTTCTAGGAGGTATTGACCCCATTTCGGCATCTGTTTAACAAGCCTGTAGCCTGGAAGGAATACGCATTTGCAGGTTGAGCCCTGAAGTACACGATCGATGTACATTGTAAAGCGATAAATTGAAATTGTTGAGTTGACTGCCCTGCACTCGATTGTGCATCGGACAAGGTATGTGCTATCTATTATAACGGTCGAACACCGTATGCATACCGCGAGGCCATGGTGCAAATGCCGATGCGGGCTTGTAGCGGTGACATATTTCCGTGGACAATGGTGCACACCGCACCGCACCACCACCACTCCTTTCCCACATATCAAGTTCAGATTCCGAATCTTCGATTCTGGCCGACCCACAGCAAGGCTCGGAATTGGGGTCAATGACATAACCCATTGCGTGCTAAAAAAGGCAGGCAACAAATGATCCCCGTCGTCCTTCTTTGGATCTTTCCGTGAGCTTTAAGACGCACCAAGTACCGAGAATGCGGCACCTGCTCACATGTCCAGAAACCCAACCGCACAACTGCGGTCTGGTGAGCGATGTACTGTCAAATTGGGTGTTTAAACCCGTTTTACCGCTGGTTATGCCCTTTATGCCCTTTGCCGGGCTGACATATCTCCCGAGCACTCAACCTAATTGGAATCCACTAGGAGTCTGACATCTGCATGCGAGAACCTTCTACTACGGTTGAGAATCGACTTGCGGTAACTGCGTTGTTGCCGGGTGTTTGGAAGTTGTGAGTGCACTATGATCTACTTGAAGGGTTGAGGGCTGAGCATCGGAGTAACTGCGCGACTGCCTGGATCGCGCATGACATTGGGTTTTAAATTTCGACCCCGAGTGTGGGGATTGAATTCCCATCGGCGCCAACTATAATTAGTACAAGACCCCAAACATTTTAACAGGCTCAATTCAACGCTGCATATTTTATTGGGTGGAGATACTACTACTGAAGGGTGGGTATCGTGAGGGTGCTGCGTTTCGAGTTGTAACATGCGCTCGCGGCTCTGAACGCGGACGGGTGTTCACAAACATGATGAAGAGTCCAAGTACCATGTCGTGGTTCGGAGCCTGGAACAAGCAGAAAGCTTGAAGGCGAAATCGGTTATCGCTATCAGAGAAGTGGCTCGGGGTTCAGATTCCAGAAACCGCACGAGACAAAGGTAGAAGAACCGTTAGAGTGGGAGTGAGATAAGCGCCGTTAGCTGACCAAGCTTGCCGGGTGCTTCAAAAGCTTCGATTCGGGAGCAGCGGTGCAACGAAGGGCAATGGAAGTGAGCATATATCACACCTTTGAAAGCTAAACCTTCATACATAAGTGGAATAGATAAGGGAGCGAGAGCCCCATCGGACCATCGTTAACTTACATTTCGCCCCTATTCTCTCGGTTACCTCCGGTGAGGTGTGCAGAGTTCGTGGGGTATCCCATTCAGTAGCCTCATTGCTTTGTGTTTAGCTGACAGATCAGATAAGCAATCACTTTCGAGTGACATCCTGCGCGGGGTCTTGCGCAATAATCCCAAAATGGTCCCTAGAATTTTATGCTCGGAAAATTGTGGATGTGCGACGAAAACTGCAAGAGGGAACCAGAACATTGGGAGGAAGCAGCACCTGATGGGATGAGACAAAAGAACCGTTGGAAGATGACAGGTGCAGGATAATTGACTGGAGGTTGTGTGCTGGGTGGAAGTTCCAGCAGATGCAATCCAGTTGCAAAGTTGTTGGTAGGGTGGTACATTGCAAGTATGTCAATTGCGGTTGGTGAACAGACGTGGCGGTCAAAAGGGTAATCGAGGCGGACCACGTTTCGCAGTCTAAAAGTTGTGACTATGTGAAGGGCAAGAGGGACACATCTTTTGATGACAGTACAGGAAGTCGTACCGTAGAATCTTCGGTAGGTATCTAACGTTCCGAAAGACAAACACCGCTGGATGGAGAGCTGACGGACAAAGGAAATGTGAGTAGAAGCAGGGGTTGGTGCGATACTTAGGGACAAAAGAAACCGTATCGACGATAAGAGCCCGGCTCGAGCTCGTGCTGGTGGCCCATTTGGTCGTGGCAAGTGCGTCACCAGTGATCACTCCGCTGAGCACCTGAGAGTTAGCTAAATCAGACCAGGAAAACGCACGAATGTCAGATACCCTTTCTTCCTGGCCTGGTCGTGTTCTGGATCGAGACAACGGTCCGGGTTGAATCAACGTTTCCAGTTGAAGGCCAGTTGGGGAGGACATTCCTTTTGTAGATTTGACTTACACTAATGAGCGCTAATGGGCGTTTTCATTACTGTGAATGACTAGACTGAGGGGACTAACCTCATGGCTTGCGCACCAGGATGGGACTGGATCGAGAATCTTAGACCCGAGGTGTGGGGCTTCCGGTTCACATGGGCGGGAAGATCCGTGTCATGAGGTTTTTTCGAGGAGATAGAAGCGCAGCCACACCGCCCACTGTCGGGTTCCTGTATGTGCGAAGGCTTGACAAATGCAGGTTAGAGGTGTCAGCATACCCGTTTGACATGCGCCGCCAGTGACGGCGCAGATTGCCATTCTTTCGATGCAACTGAATTGAAGAGATGGAAATCGATATGGTTAAAAGCTGCTTTGAAACAAGAGTCGGCTATACCGTTGGTCTTCATTATGGATGCGATCATTAACACTCACATCGATGAGGTTACATTATTTGAGTGTACCTGAATGTGGCATGTGCTGCGAACATATTGCTCGACGAGTGATTTATGTAGGCCGGTGAATTACCTTTCGTGCGTTTCGTGAAGAGTGAAAGCTCGACATTTTGGGCATCTCTGGCACTGGCAGCTGGGCAGGCCCGAAATTGGAATGTCTGGCAGGCTATCTCGTGTTATGTCTCGTCGGTCGAAAGGCACAGCCTGCTACCTGTATGGAAATAAAAGAAGATCAGGAAAGGAAGAATGAATAGACGACCCAGGACGGCAGCAGCGACCCAAAACCAAGGTTGCGGCGCCTGAATGATGGGTCCCAGGGAAAGGATTCTAGTGAGAAAGTGACACACGTGGGGAAGAACCGGGGGATTGGCACTTAGCAGACAGGAGATAAGTTCCGGAAAAGGATTATTTGATGGGAAAATAGAAATCAAAACTGTTTTTATCAGGCGAACCCTAATGCTAACGACGTTGGCAACAAGGGCTCGGAGGACCTTATTACGCCCATGCAATTCCTCCAGAACACCCCTGCCCCTTACCTCCACCCTCTCAGCGACCAGGCCATCCCATCGCCCTCACCGACGACGAAGATGACGACGGGTCATTATGCCCACGACAGGGATCGATTGTGAGTGCTCATTCGTATCTATGCGACACCGGTTGGCCCGAATCCCTGGCTATGGGTCTGAACAACCACCACATCACACCTTATTTGCGACGCTGAACACCCCAGTCGTCGCTGATAACGTTCCTTTTGTCTACACTACACACGTTCGAGGCACTTTCTGACTATCTCTCTCTCTCTTTGCGCATATATCTGCCTTCTTGGTCTCTAAACTCGCCCTCGCCACGGTTCATGCCGGATTTCCACTTCTTTTCGCATTCGGCGGCGTATCCTGATGCGGTTGGGGGGAATAGAATTTATGAGTTGGTTATGCGCCAGGAACCGAAGCAGGCGAGGATGTGCGGTGTTGGCGGAAAAGGTGCGTCATTGAGCAGTATAAAGCGACTTTCCGCACGGTGTGCCTGACCGTACCTTCTACTCAGCCGATCGGCGTCCAATCGATCCCCCGCCAATTGTCCAACTCAGGGTGATTGATCCTACTGCAAACGACCGGCGGCGGCGGGAAAACAGCGAATCTCAGTCTGGCTCCCCAGCTCCGAGCTCAAGTTCACGGCTACACGACGAAGACGACAACGGTTATGCCCAGTCTTTTCTTCAAAACCCTTACTATTTCATGTTCGCCAGTTTGGCGAAACCAGACGATGATGCTGAGCTCCATTGGCTCAAGGTGCGGGTTTTTATCGGTTATCATGGTGCCCCTACCGACCTAATATTTCAGGACGGCCGAACACGATGCACAACTGGATCGGTCGTATCTTCGCTCTACCATCTTAAAGATCCTCATAATAACAATGAGGGTGAGTACCAGGAGCCAGTTTGCTGGAATCGGAATCTTACCACGGTTATAGATGCCGGGTTTTTCGTCTTCCCAGACCTTAGCGTCAGAACAGAAGGCAGTTACCGTCTGAAGCTCAGTCTGTTCGAAGTCGTAGGGTGAGCGGTAATCCATCCTTCAATCTCATCTTTGCCCATTTCTGCCTCGCTTCCGGAAATTTGGCGGCGACGAAACCAATCTCCCATATTATCCCCCGCACCAGAACTGTGGAGCCTATATTTCCCTCTTCTTTCCTTATCATGCTATATTTGCCCTGGCTTCTATTACAGTTTCTTTGAATATGAACTAAATGCCCTATTTGCAGAAACAAGGTTCGACACTGTAAATCGATTTACTCCGCCCCATTCTATGTCTATACTGCGAAGAAGTTCCCTGGAATGGAGGGTGTGTATGATGCTCCTGAGGGTGTGAGATCTCGCTGACACATATTTTATCAGAATCCACGCCATTGTCCTGTTCGCTGGCTGACCAAGGAATCAAAATCCGTATCCGGAAGGACATTCGTGTACGGAAGCGCCCGAATCAAACCTTCGAGCACCCTTTGGCACTTCAAATCGATGACAATCAAGATGAAGATGAAGAGGATCAAATTATCCAAAGGGATCCTAAGCGTAGCAGAACTGATGACGGTCTCGGTTTGAACCGTGGAAATGGCAGCCCAACCGCCATTATGGCACCTCCTATGGGTACGCAACCTCAGCAGCCCCAGCAGCAACCTTGGCCCCCTCCAACAGGGCAGGATCCGGCTCTTGGACCCAGTATTCCACCTCCCCCCAACGCCGCTGTTAATGCGTCGCTTATTGTTAGCGACAACACCCCTGGAGCTGGTACGATGAGCCTGACGTCGCCTCCTCCACCTTACGATTCTCGACCTGCATACCCGGTCTACGATCAGTCAACGTCGCAGCCTCAGCCTACACCTCAACAGCAGCAGCAACCATACCGCGATCCCAGCCAAGGACCTGTTCAGCAAGCTCCTCAGCAGCTACAGCATGTACCTCCCCCTCCGCCCATGCAGCACCAACCCCAGCAGCAAGTATACCACCAGCAAGCGCCTACGCAACACCTCCCTCCTCCTGGGCACGTAGCTCATCCCGCGCCTCCCCCTCACGGGCATATGCCCCCGCATGTCGCGCCCGCACCTCCGCCACCCCCTCAGGGCTATGCGCCATATCCTCAGACATGGGGAGCTCCTCCACCTCCTCAACAACCTGTCTACGATGGCTACTACCACCATCAACAGCATGTGCCTCCTGCACCGGTCCATCAACACCCACACTACGCGACTCACCCTAATGCTTACGGCCAACCGCCTCCGCCTGCTCACGTCGCTCCTAGATATGATTACTATCAGCAGCAGCCAGCTCCTCCGATGCCTGCGCAATATGGGTATTATGACCAGCAGAACCAAATGCATCATCAACAGATGCCTCATCATCAACAGCAGCAGCCTGCACCCCAGTATGCCGTTCCTCCTCATCACCAAGGCGTCCCACCTCACCAGCAGGCACCACCACCCCATTCCCAGTACGCACCCCCGCCAGTAGGTGCTGCACCTCAACAGGTGCCACCTGTGCAAGCCCCTGCACCGGCCCCACCGACCGCTCCTGCGCCAGTAACAGGGTCACCAAATGCTGCTCCTCCTCCTATCTCCCAGCACCAACAACAACATCAGCAGCAACAACAACAGCAACAACAACCCCCAGGCACTAATCCTAATTATGATTACACACAGTATCGACCTCCGACGGGCTCGCCTCAGCCGAGGCCGCCGCAAGTATATGTCCCCCCTCCTCCTCATCAGCAACAAGCCCAACCCGCACCGCCGCTGGCCCCAGCTCAATACGTTCCTTATACCGCCCCTCCCCCTCACATGCAACAAAGGATGAACCCGTATGCTCCCCCTCCTGCCCCTTATTATTACGGGACCCCTCAACCTCCTCCCACAACACCGAACGTTGCGGGCGACTGGTCGAACCAGTACGCGCAACAGCCACAAGCATCGGGTTGGCCTGATGCGTACGGTCAACAGCAACAGCAACAGCAACAGCAACAGCAACAGCAACAGCAACAGCACCAAATGCAGCCTCTGCCTCATCAGCAGCAACAACCTCAACCGCAGGCTCACCAGGTTCAGCACATGCAGCCACAGACGGCAGCGCAGCCTCAACCCCAGCTGCCGCCTCCGCCACCCCCTTCATCCTCGTCAAGTAGCTTGATGGGTGCGACGAACGGTGATCGCATTCAGCTTGCTCCCCTGCTGAGGTCTGGGAGCGGAGGACATGGCTCCGTGTCCGGTGGTCCTCCCAGTAGTACAAATGGGAGCCAGGGCAGTCCAACTATCCCTCTGAGCTCGCCCGTGTCTGTAAATGGTGCGGGTTCGCAGCAACAGCAGAACGGGGGTTCGAGTAATGGCTATGGGATGATGTCCCCTATGAGGCCTGGAAGCCGAGGCGGGTATTCCATGACTACGTCGCCGTCGAGAGACAGGGATGAAAGGGGTGTTGGGAGGGAGCCGTCGAGGGACGGCGACATCAGGAAGAAAAATCCTCTGGCTATTGGAAGTATAATCTCGGACGATCATTCGAGGTGACTGGATGGCAGACTACCGTGATTTGGTTATTGGTTCTTTCGGGTTATGACAAGAAAATGGGCGTTACGCGCTGTATTTTTATTTCTCCTCTCTTCCCTCTTTGGTTCCACTGTACTGCTAATTTTCATTTCCTGTCATCACGTTGAATTTTTTCATTCCTGCTGTACATACCTTTGCTGTCCTGCTTACGACCATTCTCGCTCACCATCAGTCTACTAATCTTTCGACACTTGCTTGCTTACTGTTTACTACCTACACGATTTCCTTGCTCTACTCATGCACACTACATACCTACATATCTTCATCATCGACGACAACCTCTGTTGCTAGTACAATTACTGCCTTTCTGACTCAGCTTTCCATTTGCTGTCGAATTGCCTTTGGTGTACGTCTCGCAAGGTACCTCTAGCATGGTTCTGGCCATCGCATCGCATCGTCTAGCTACTACTACATACGAATACTTAAATGAAGAACAAAGATACGATTTTGACTATCCACAAGGGCCCTAATCTTGTTCAGACAAACCACCATGTGTCGTTTCGGCATCTACAAAACAATCGAGGAGGATTCTCGTTTCGGACATGGTATGGTGTACATCTCGGCGTCGTGAATTAAAATGTATAGATCAAATCGCGCCGTATCCCCCACCATTTGCGGTTCTCTTGGACAATGGGCAAGGCTTTCCAAAGCATAACTTCTGTATGGTTTAGTAGTTTCCTCCCCATCGTCCCGCAGTGAGCAGTAAAGGTAACAAGAGCAATATATCCCACAATTTCGTTACATGCTGATCATCCAACAAAAGAATAACATGGCGAGTGTAGCAACGTGTTCCAGGTATCGCGCATCAGTCTTTGGTCCGCTGTTCTGTGGGTTCCTGAAGGGGCCTTGATTAGAAAGTGGCCTTGAGGAGAGCTTGAGCCAGTTGAGCTAGCTAGCCATGCCACAACTCTCACCTTTCCACCACGAACGCACCAGACCCTAGCGATTCAAATACAAGGATATGAAGGTCTCCTGATTGTTTCGCCCCAGAATTGAAGAATTGCGTGGTTTTAACCACGTTGTCAAGTCCAAGGTCAGCTTCTACGTCAATAACAGAGTCGTGATAGTTCATGTTGGTCGCTAAAATCAAGGTCGCGTTTCCCACTGTCCAGAGCCCAACGTCGATTCGATTCACCGTCATTTGACGCGTGGAGGCGTTGGAATTCAATATAAATGGTGTCAGCTTCGGCAGAGAAAGCGCAAGTGACACAGCCGCTGCCTTTATGTCCGGTGTCGTTGGGTCATCCCATGCCATTACACCTAACAGAAAGACATTATGGTAGGTTCTTTTTCAAGGGGCAGCACGAGAAAAATCGAGTTCACCTAAAG
Source organism: Coprinopsis marcescibilis (assembly GCA_004369085.1). NCBI lineage: Eukaryota > Fungi > Basidiomycota > Agaricomycetes > Agaricales > Psathyrellaceae > Coprinopsis > Coprinopsis marcescibilis. Next base: position 363,472 of record ML210151.1, on the reverse strand, counting down.
CACCATGATTGATTCCTAGAATCGTTGAAACCAGAAATTCTCGTCCAGTGGGGTACCTCTATAATAGTCTCAAGAAGGTGATAATTTGATCTGAGGATATTCACGCACCGCCCAATGCCTTCGGAGGATAAATTGAGCAATTCGATAACACGATACGAAACGAGACTCTTACAAGCTATTTCCAAACGCCTGGGGAACGGTCCAAATTGACTTAGTCCGATCCCAGCCATTAATGAACAATCGCTGTTTGAACTCGTCCATCCTAGTCGAGATATCCTCAAAAGATCCCTTGCAATTGTCACATCTACCCACCTGGTAAGTACGTTAAGATCAATCCATAACACTTATAGACGAACCCGCAAACACCGAAATCGGAAGTGCAAGGGGTATCCCAGACAATGGAGTGCGTGGCATTGTTCCCAATCATATAGGTATCTTGCATAACGATGTCGGCTCCCTCAGAGTAGGCACTAGCCCAGGCGATAACATGAGTCGCGTCAAGCTACAAACGTCAAAACACACACCTCCACTCATAGTCCTGACAGTTCAGCACCAGAGAGACTGGGTGATATCCAGGATTGCCTAGACCGTTGCTGCCGTCCAGGGATGTAATGTGGTTGTAGGCGAGAACAGTAGCATTAAGAGGGTCCGAGGTGCCATCCGGTTCATCTGCAGTGTACCAAAGAAGGAGGTTGGGACGACGTTTGATAAGATTGACTTCTTCCGCCATTGCAGTTGTGTTTGTGTATGTCCTAGCCACAAATCAAAGTCAATCAGGCCTGGAAATCAGGAATGTCGTGCGTACCATCGCATGTCGTACATCAGGTACATCCCCTCCCTCTGCATTACATCCAGCACTTGGTCAAGTGCAGTGAGATTGGCAAAGGGTGGGACAGGATGAATCTGTGTTGATTGTGAGCAAATTGTCGTGCGGAGATGAAGACTTTTCATACTGTATTAAACCTGCAGCACAAAGCTAGATCAATTTCCGCATGATCCAGTCGACTTGGAGCTGGAAGGCACCTACCCTTGAGCTTTCAGTTTTGAAATCACAGACAGGTTGACGGCGAGGTAGTCGTCAAAATGTGTATAGAACCCAATTGGGAATATTGGTTGGAACGTTTCGCCCACCCCATTGGCAGGTCGAGCCAATAACGCCCCAGTCCGAAGGTCGGTTTTCGTAACAGTCCCAATTTCCAGCGGCGGGTCAGGTAAGTAGGACAGGGAACCTGTGGCTTCGTATGTTTGACCACGAAAAGAGGCGCGACACGTCAGCGTGTAGGCACTGCTCCTGGGCTTGATCGTCGAGAGCGGAAACTGAACCGCGTATCTGCTACTGTTCAAGGGGACATATCCGGAGGTTAAATGTCGACCATCAATGAGCACGTTGACTTCAGCGTTTGAAGGCCTTGCAGAGTCATATGTATCCGGTAGATATATTGGCTGTGCATTATAAATATGGGAGAACGTGATTGGCGTGTCGATGAGGATCGCATTGTCAGTCGAGCCTACGTCGCCGGGCAGATACGGACGAATTGCTTGAGCGCAGCGAAGCGATAGCAGAGGCTCGCTCGATGGAGCGGGTAGTTTGAATCTTCCGCCTGTCATAATGTATGACTATGGAATTAACCACCACATCATGCTTGGGACTTACCGGGAGGAACGACAGGCTCGCCTGTCATGTAGTTCTTGTTACACCTGCAATTCAGACATCGGGATCAACCCTACAAGACCCCACAAAAATAGAAATGAAGTACCATGTCTGGGCATTAACACGGTGGAGCGCCCATCCTGATAGGAGGAGCATCGAGAGGAGGAAACCTTGGTCAAACATCCTGCCCCGAGTGCACAGAGCTGAATACAAGGTCCTTGTAATTACTCGGCGGACTTCATGAGAAGCTGCGAACCATTGGATTTCTGTATCAGCCGCTTTCATTAAAGCTTCGGCAAACCATACTAGTTCACTGACCTTGGGGACATGATGGTAAGAGGGGAAATAGTGACGACAGTAATCTCCGATTGGACGGAGACTCAACCTTCTTCAACACAGAAGCTCCGAGTTTGACATTTGGAGAATGACAGAACCTGACAATGAATGAAGAGTCCGTTCGACATATCGATGAACTTGAGAAAGAGCAGACATTGTGCAACAGAGAGAGAGGCAGGGTCTTATAAAACTCTCTTAAGAGTTGGAGACGGTCAAGGTTACTGATACTGTCACATAATGAATGGACTCAAAGGGGGATACATAGATTTTGCGAAATGGAGAGGACAATGGGCTAGTAATACACAGTCATTGCGTCACCAACTTGGTCAAAATAATTAATGGCGATCCCAGGCTGAAGTCTAATTCATGATCCTTGATTCGCATCGCCCTGGCAGATGGGATGATCTTCCCGTGACAGCAAGCCACCCTCCCCCACTAGATTTTGGTCGCATACACGGCATGAGCCGTGCTCATAAGACCCTCAACGGATCTGATTTCTTCCAGATAATCGTTCAGAATGGCGTCAACATCTCCGGGGCTCAGTCCCGATTTGTCGAGAAGCAGATGCTTACAGCCTTGTGCAAATCTGGCCTGGGAGACCCTGAAAGCTTGGCCCATGCGCCGCAGAACGGCGTTTGGGTGCCAACCGCCGATGGGTACATGAAAGGCGCGCCTCTCGACGTTTCTAAAGGTGTGGGAGGTCGTGAGAGTGTCTGCCAAAAGGTGTGTGGATTGGAGCCCATTTGCTTCGAGCATGGCTAGATCGACTGCCTCGTGGAAGCGAACGGAAGCTGGGGCATCTTCGATGGGGTCAAGGTCGAAGCTGGCATGGAAAGCGGGATTGCGGTCCCACTCCACCGAGATGAATAGTCCTCCGGGCTTAAGAAGGCGAAAAGCTTCGTATATGGTATGTTCACAATCATGAACCTTGAATATTCACCATAAGTCAGAGAATCACTTCTCCTGAATCGATCACTTACAGCAAGAGATATATCGCGTGCGTGAATCAGATCGAAAGTTTCGTCTTCCCAGTCTAGGGTGGTATTAACATCGAACATAAAGAATTCGACGTTCCGAGGAGGGTAACGCGTGGCAATGGGGACTGGGCATCGAGGTCAGTTCTATCGCGATCCTATCGCGGGGAAATAAAGTAACACTCACCGATGTCGATACCGGAGAAATCCACGTGGGGGTACTCTTCGGACATTTCTAGCAGCCTGGCCATGTCAATGAATAGGCCATCTCTCTCTATCTAGATGGGACTCACCACTTTCCACTGCCTGTGCAGAGGTCCAAGACTTTCTTGCGATGCAAGGGCTCGTCTCGCAGCACATCAGCTACTGGTCCGACGTAGTTATCACCCATTAAACATTTGAGAATGGTGTGGTTGACGTTAAGCCTCTAGAGAAGAACGTGAATAGGCTTGCATTAACGGGAAAGAGTAAGAATTACCTGCTGCTCAGGTGTGTCCACAGGCAACGGATAAGGAGCCAGCGCGTTTGAGTGATAGAGTCGTCCACCCCTCTCAGAGAAATAGAGAGGGTATTCGTCGTCCTCGACCTCAACGAGAGGCGGAGAACCATCCGAGCCGGTTTCCGACCCTGCATCATCGTCGAACTGGTCGAAATCTGCTGGGACATCGTAGTGGAGGAGTTCAACAACCGAAGGATCGTCAGACATGTATGTAGTGTTGCTGAGGACTTACAGACGAGCAGGAGGGCTTTATATGTTTGCAAAATATTTGCCGATCCCAATGGCTTGGAACTTCATTAATGAAGGGAACCAGAAAGTCCGCAAGTCCGACAGATCTCTTGAATAGATTATGAAAATATAGGCAACGGGGAATCCCAAGAGCGCGTGCCACATCAGGGTACCCGTTCATCCAGGTCGACATAGGATTCTAGCCAAATGGAATCCGAGTCCCAGACTCCGTGTAGGTTGTGTGAAGGGCGGCCAAATTCAGGTCCTTTTGAGGGATTATATAAATCCAAAGGTAGTTTGTGCGGGTACTTCACTCTTGTGGTGTTCACCCTCTGGAGATGTAAGGTCATAAAACACCGAAACAAACGGATATACCAATTTTTGGTGGATCGCTGGCAAAGCAGCTTGCTGCTTCTCCCGCGATTTTGTACCATCAGGGGCTCACGTGCCACGTGTGAATTATACCGTGAGCATATGATCTTCCGCATGCGTTGGTTCGAACCCAGCGAAGCCATCGATTCATTTCTTTGACTCGAAACAATTACCATCTCCTTGACTCAACCATCCGTAGCTGTTCATAAGCCTCTGAATCACGAATCACGACGGTTACTCGCTTAAAGCCTTCGAGAACTATGGACAGCGCAACTTTACAGCAACTTTTCGAGGAACAGGACGAAATTATGGCCCTGCCAGACGAAGAAATGCTCACTTACATCCAAAGAATTCGTATGATTCCGAGACCTCCGAGGTATGAAATTACTTGAGAAATCTCCGCTAAACATCCTGCAATTCCGCTGTTTATTTCAAGGGGGAAACGGTGGTCTGATTTGCATCATGAAGAGGGAAGCCATCCTTCAACTGCGGCTAGTGACCACATTCCAGGACAGACCTGTGATTCCGTAAAAGAGCCGATATTGAGCAAAACGGATATTGATTCGCGCAGGTGGCGTCCAATCCTGTATTCTCGCTTAGCTGACTGATATTCATTTCCTAAGCTCGTTCAATCGCAGTGTGCTCTCTTCCTCTGCTTCGAGCCCAATGCCAATGGCCTCGAGGGTTGAGGAGTCCCCGCCTGCTGGCTCTGAATTAGAAGATGTTTCGGGGCTACCCAACGCCCCAATTGTGGTCGATTCTCCCGAAAGGGCATTGGAAGCAACTGATTCATATAGACCAGATGACGAGCCAGGCTCACCGACCATGTCATTGCAAAAACCCATTTCCAGGAAGCGCGGCCTGTCCCCTGACCATTCCCCCAATCAGAAGCGACGCCGTTCATCTGACCACTCAGCTGCAGAGACAACAGAAGCTATCAGCCCGTACGTTTCTTTGCAATTAATGAACGTGCTTCAGAATGCTTCACCTCTTACCGTACAGTATCTCCACCTTTCCTAGATCCTCGCGGACTTTAGGTAAAACCAACGGGGGCGCTGTCGATCAGGGACTGCAGCTACAGTCCGAATCTACACCACAACTACCTGTCCTTCAGCGGCCTCAAATCAAGCCCGTGAAAGCTCAGCCGAAGAAGGGCAAGAAGACCAAAAGCTCGGAGGTCCAGAACGATCCCTGCAGCTCTCCAATTGAGGAGCCGAGCGCTATAATTCCCCAATTACGGAAGGAGCCCCTCAATCGAACGATTGCATCAGAACCGAGCAACCTCCTCCTCGAAGTAAAAGAGCGTGTGGCTCGTTACAAAGCTTCAAAGCACCATTTGAAGACAGTCCCACTTGGCCAGCGGTCGACCATCGTTATTGACGACGTCCAGTTGGTAGAGCATAACTCCATAATATCCGATGTATCCGACTCCGATATGTCGTCGGCGTCGTCAAGGGCCTCATCCAGGGCGAGTTCACCGGCAAACTCAAAAATCGGACCCAAGGATAAGCAGAAGATCACAAGCACCATTACTGAGAAGGGTAAGAAGGCGAAAAATGAAAAGCCGCTAGCAAAGCACAAGAAGGAAAAGCCGAAATCGATGACTCCATCGGAATATGCCCAGCATCTCCAAAGCACCGCAGCAGAACTAAGGCCGAAGCGCAGAGGGACAGGAATTCCTTTTTTGGAAGGCTACAAGATCTTTTACACTGGTGGGGACATGCGCATCGCTTCTGAGACTACAAGAAAGCGAATGGAACTAGTAATGCAATGTGATTTTCCATTCGAATTTCAATGACATGAAATCACAGATTGTTCGCCACGGAGGCACTCTCATACCACAATACGACCCCAAAATCGTCACTCACATCGTCACCGACGCCACAGTTCCGCCGACACTGCATGCGCTTGGTCTTAAGAAATTGGAGGACATTCCGGACCATATTCCCACTGTGAAGTGGAGTTGGGTGACTGCCGGAATAAGCCGCTCTACTCGGATGTCAAAACCTGACCTAGATGAAAAGCTCCAGGACGATCTATGGCAGCACGCAGCGTTCGCTTTGCGCATGGAGGCAGGAATGAAAACAACCAAGAGTGCACCTTCCAAAAGCAGAAGCAAAGAGAAATCCGTAGTAATCGAAGACGAGGACAGCCATATATCGTAAGCATATCGGCGATTTTAATGTGTTGTGGTGTTCATGAAAGGTAGCGAGTTCACGCAGGAACCACCAGCCCAAATCCAGGGTGGATTCAATGTAAATCTGACCCACAATCACGATCAGAATCCGGCAGAAGTTGCGGTTGGAAACCTTCCGTCTCCGCCTTCCTCTCCTGAACTACAGATTGGAAAGACGGCCTCATCATCCAAAGTCACGCTAGGCCATGATCCTCTCGCAGAGTTCTATGACCAGGCCAAGGCGGAAAGGATTGAAGAAGTAAATCAAACATGCTCGCTCTGGGTAAAATACATTTACTGACGCATCTTGCAGAAGCATCAGTTTTATTCTGAACCGGAAAGTGAAAGCGACATAGAAATCGAGATTGCTGCCCCTGTCAAGAAACAGGCACGGGTGTGTACCGAACCTACCCAATCCAGTCCACGATTCTCATTCCAGACCCAAGGGCTGGACATGCGATAGCAAAGAAGCGCAGGTTAAGGACTGCCCGAACCAGGACATTATTGATAAGGTCCGTTTCATTTACTGTATATGCATCCTTTTTAGACTGAAGAGTTGACTACTATTCACACAGCTTGCCGAACTCATGGAGCTGCACAAAGCCAAGCTTGGTGATGAGGATCACTGGCGAGCGTTTGCATATAGCAAAGGTTCGAAGCCCGCTTACAATGAGGGAGACCCATTTTTATAACCGTTTCAGCTATACGAGCTCTCCGACACTACCCAAAAAGGATCAGTACCTACGAAGAAGCTCGAAAAATAAAGGGTGTGGGTGACAAGACAGCTAGAAAGGTAGTTCAGACTTTCCCACATTCGGAGCCTTTTTCACAAGGCTCATCCCCACACCCAGATTGCTGAGATCCTAGAAACTGGTGACCTCAGGAGGATTGGATATGAAAAGACGGAAGATGTTCAGATCGCTCAAGTGTTCCAAGGGATCTACGGCGTTGGTGAGGGTCTACAGTTATAACCTGGCCCGCATCATGGCTCACCCGATTTTAGGACGTTCGATAGCATACAAATGGTATAGCTCTGGCTGTCGCAGTCTGGAAGACATTCGAAAAGGAAAAGGGAGTGTCAAGTTATCCCCCCCTCAGGAGATTGGGTTGCGGTTCTATGATGGTAACGGTGACTTTCATCTTGCTCTACAGCCAACACCGACTCCTCTCCTGCACAGACATCAATGACCGCATGCCTCGCAACGAGGCTAGAGCCATCTTTGAACTCATTAAACCAATAGGTTGGTTCTTTTCTTTGCACATCTCTGTCAGCAGTTGGTAATGGACACGCAGCCTTGTCACTGGACCCCAAGCTGTCCGTTGATATCATGGGGAGCTACCGAAGGTTTGAAGATTCCGTGCAACGTCATTCTACTGACTAAATTTGTCATAGAAGAAAGGCCACTTGTGGAGACATCGATATCCTAATTACAAGGTCACCTGAGGACGGGAGAACCCATGCTGGTAAGACTTACGATTCGTTGTATTACGAATCTAATTTCCGTCGTAGGAATCCTCCCCCGCTTGCTACGTGAGCTCCATGCAGTTGGAATCCTTACAGAAGATCTCGCACTTCCAGAAGACCCCACCGATTTGGAAGCTATCTATCGCGGGCTTTGTCGCCTGCCGGATGTCCCAAACTCGAAGCGAAGAAGAATCGATTTTCTAACAGTCCCATTTACTTCACGGGGTGCCGCACTGATTTACTACACTGTACGTTTTCGTCTGTCAGTGGGAATGTACACGGAACTCACTGTATTCACTCTAGGGCGATGACATTGTTTGTAACCTTTACACCACCTTCTCCATTCACTGCTTGACCAGCCCTTCTCCAGTTCAACCGAGCTATGCGTTTAAAGGCAAATGTTATGGGGTATTCTCTCAACCAGCGAGGTTTATTTGCAGGCGTGATTAGGGATCCGCGAGACCGGAGGGTTAAAATGGAGGCCGGCAAGTGCTCTTGTATTTGGGCGTAATATCTGTTTAACCCGCCCTCTCAGGTCATTTGGTTGCCTCAGAGACAGAAGAGGAGATTTTCAAGATTTTGGGCGTCCCTTGGCAAGAGCCGCACGAGAGAGTACGAGGGTAGACTAAGCAAGCTCGACGAAGGCCCAATACGAATGAAATATGGCTGCTTTGTATTGTTCAACTCGAATGCAATCTCTTTTAACAAACAGTCCTTCTGCAACTTACGAAACGTTGGACAAGCGGGTATTTCCGGCAAACTCTGAGGACTGGACGACAAGATTTCGAAACTGGAAGCCAGGAGTGGCCGATTACAATACTGGCAGTCTTCTGCTTAACTGATCCCTGTTATTTTTTTCTAGCTGGGTTCACCTTTCACCAGGTACATATTACTGCTCACTGCAAACCATGCGTTGGCGCACTGTTTATCCCACCACCGTTGCAAGCTTTGTTGCGTGCATATCCTTTGTTAATGCGTTTCGCGGAGACGGTTCGTTACCCGATATTCGACTCTCCTTGAAACGACATGGCTGACATTGTTCTCAAAGCCACATGGTACAACGTCGGGGTGAGTACACATGGCTTCAAAAGGCTTGTACTGCCTTCGTACGAACTGATGGTTGATTTTAATTTGTAGCTCGGGAGCTGCGGTTCCATAGACAAGGACTCGGAATACGTCGCGGCACTATCTTTCCGAGAAAACCCCAACAATCAGCGGTGCTCTCAGCAAATCCGAATTAACTGTACGTCCCAGCCAAAGTATTTCAGTTAGTAAACCCAGGTGCTCACTGCGGTTCAGATCGGGGGCGATCGGTAGTAGCTCGAGTCGTGGACTCTTGCCCGGGGTGTAGCAGGTACAGCCTCGACCTCTCCCCAGCCGTGTTCAAGGCTCTCGCCCCACTCGATGCCGGCCGGATCGAAGTGAACTGGAACTACGTTTGATTTTGCGCGCTATTTCTTCAAACCTATTGCCCAAAAGCTTTCTTTCATTCTTTCGACTTTCGCACATACCCAGGCCCGAGAATTACTCTTATGTTTCTCACGGAGACCCTCTCCTTTCCAGATATTTTCCCCATTAGAATTTTAATATGTGTCTTCATCGATGTCACCGAGACGAGAATTCATTCCGGTGGGTCCCAGCACTGGGCAAGATATAGGGGCGTGAGCGGGTGAGTTCCGACCAAGTCGGATCACAGATTCTTGATTGCTTGGACTCGAACATCTTTCATTGCGGAAAAGGTGAGCATTTCATTACCACGACAGCGCACAACCCTCACTCATTGGCCATTGAAGGTGCAGGTGCAGTGTGTTGACTTACAATGTCAAGACCATGGCACAATGGGCCAACCGCCAACCCCAGCTGTTGTCAAAACGAATAACCTTCGATTTGAAACACCCTTACTGACTTGACGACATGAAGTCTGCGGGTACATGAGGCTTTAAAAGCCAAACTGCAGCAGGGCATGTCACTAACGAAGGTCACAATTACAACACCTTCCTCAAGGATGTCGCATTTCATAGCTCTGAATGAGCTGGACTGAGTTTCACCATTATACATTGTAGGTTGTTTTTAGCACTCGAAACATGGACTTCGGTAACGACTTGATGAAATACAAGAATGTAATTTATCGGCTCGAACATATTACCTACTCAATATTGCACGTCAAAATGGACAAAGAGAAAAGGTACCACATAATATGTCACTGACAAATTCCAGGCACATTAACTTCCACGACCCATGAGACCACCCTTGCACTCCAGGCTCTGATAGCATTGTTTCCGCAAACTTATTGCATTCACAACTCGCATCTATGATTCCAGATTGTCTCGACAACCGGCTAGAGAGAAACCCGGTCGATAAAGGTAGTCCGTTGACAGCTGCCTTACTGAAAGGCGGCACTTGTGTTTCTGCTCATCTCAAGATATTTAAAGAAACTCAAGTATTCCAAGATGTGTGTGGTATTCCTTTTTCTTTCATCTGAGGATTCTTGAATATAACGCTATGTGGTGGTGGTTTCAAAAAGTAGATCCCGAGTATATGCCCAATAAATTACTGCTGTCAGTGCAAAATGAACTTTCACGTTTTGTTGATTGGGTATCAGGCATCACTCCACAGGCTCTGTGTCTGATGAGCTTTTGCAGACATCTTGCACGGCTACAACATTCAGCACGCCAACTCTCTCGGAACACGATCTTGTGAGCAGCACATTCTCTATAAACGGAAAAGAATCGGGCTCAATTTCGCGCGTAGACCTTATAAAAGGTGGACGAAATGACTAGAATACCTCAGCACACTCTTAGGCTCGTATTCTGGTTCCCTCAGAATGGCTGCTTCTCCCCCTCGCTACCCTCCCAACGTTGACGTGTTTGCCCAATATGGGCTGAACCTTGCTTTACATATACAGCGTCTTTTCGAAGACGAATCGCAACCCCACACCCTTCCAGGCCCGGAGATTTTCCCTGCTGCGCTTAAGGCTTTAGACAGCAGTGGGGAGGGACGTAAATTCAAGGTCAAGGGGTCCCACCCTGACCAAGATGGAGTGACCCCTGTTGGAATCATCGGCGCTGGTATGGCAGGCTTGTATACTGCACTCATCCTCACCGACCTTGGGATCCCGTTCCAAATCATCGAAGCAAGTAATCGCATTGGCGGTCGATGCTTCACACACAAGTTCAAGGATGGAGAGAAGTATGACTACTACGTATGTCCATACCATCTATAACCAGCTAGGGCTAGGAGCTGACTGGTTAACTGTTTGAACAGGATGTTGGGGCAATGCGGTTCCCGCTTCCAGTTGGAGACGAAGGCGCGCACCTGCGTCTAAAGAAGCTATTCGAGTCCCTCGACATACGTCTTCTCGAGTACTTCTATAAGAATGATGCAGGGATTCTTTACTACAACGATACCCGTGCCACCATTGGCACCGCGAAACTGACTACCTTTCGTGCAGAGGAGCTCGGCATTCGCGAAGAGTACCTCATTGCCGGAACAGAGTGCATATGCAAGGACTTCATCAAGCCCCTCGCCGAGAAGCTGCTGAAAGACCTCTCAGAGGGAGGCCACAAGGGCTGGGACAGCTTTATGGACAAGTACGATAAGTACTCGACCCGATCTTATTTGCAGTTCGAGTACCTCCCAAGCGATCACATGCAGAGCAAATATAACCTTCCCAACGAACATCTTTCAACCGCCGTTATTAACTGGTTGGAGACTTTCGACAAGAGCTCTGGCTGGTACGATCGCGCTCTCACCGAGACGGTGCTTGAAGCTCTTGCATTTGGTCAATATGGTCCCAAGATCGAATGGCGCTGCATCGAGTAAGCCTTACACTCCTTTCTTCGAATGAAAGACTGATAATTGCTACCAGCCTTGGCACTTCCGTTTTGCCCGAGAAAATTGCATCGAACCTCACCGAGAAGTTTGGCGAAGGCATAATCATCAAGAATGCTCCAGTCACAGCTATTCGACCTGCCGATCTACAGGACGCAACTTCGCCCCTCGTTGTCACCGCTGGAGGGAAGGATTATAAATTCTCTCATGTCATCTCTGCTGTCCCCATCCCCAACTTTGGTCTCATGGACACATCCAAACTCAACTTGAGCGTCATGCAGACCAATGCAATTCGTCAGCTCCAGTATGGACCATCCATCAAGATCGGAATCCGGTTCAAGTCGCCCTGGTGGAAGAAACATGGGCAAGTAGGGGGTCAATCCTTTACAGACCTCCCTATTCGAACTATTGTATACCCATCTTATGGCGAGAAAGAGGGGCCCGCTTCCAACGTGCTAATTGCTAGCTATTGCTGGACTAACGACGCCGAGAGATTGGGTAATATGATTGACGCCAACGTTGATGACTTGCTCGAAGAAGCCGTCCTTCGCAACTTGGCCGCTGTTCACAACATAGACGTGGAACACTTAACCAAGGAGTATGTGGAAATGTTTGCTTGGAACTGGAATCATGACCCTTGGACTGGTGGTGCGTTCTTCGCTTATTCAATTTCTTTTGGAATCGGTTCTAATTTCTCACTGTGGAAATAGGCGCCTTCGCATTCTTCGGTCCTGGCCAATATTCTTACTTCTACAACGCACTCAATGCGATGGGCGCTGACGGTAGATTGCAATGGGCCGGAGAGCTTCTCAGCGTTCGTCACGCGTAAGTTAACCTAGCATCCTTCTGTGATCACCAACTAATTGCTCTTACCGGTCGTTAGTTGGATTGTAGGAGCTCTGGACAGCGCGTGGTGCTGCGTCGAGAAATACCTCGGCTTTACCGGTGCTCCTCGCGAAACCATCGACAAATTTCACGATAACTGGGGCTTTAATTGGGAGTGGGCGGAGCCCTTGCCCAAGTCGGGTGGTGATCAGACGGAAGGAGACGGGGATCAGCCACCACCTAAGTCACCGGATATTCCAACGGGCGTCCGAAACCTCCTATTTAAGCACGTACTCTTGCATAACCCTGAATTGGCCTGCCTTGATTAACCTTGATTAACTTGTCCGCTTCTATACATCCCGGCCGCGGGTTTTGTACTAGTAAATGTCGTTTCTTGGATTTGTTAGTCTAAATCATAGCTTCAACATTCCACCGGCCCTTTCCTTTGTTAGTGAAACTATCGATAGGCTTCAACGTGCGCTACACATGCCCCAAAGCCTCAACACAAACAGTTTCGTTAGTCTCCCTCTACTCTAGCCTTCCTGTAGTCACGATCACGCTCAATCAGGCCAAAATCTTCGCTGCTGCCGATTCAAGCAGAAGTTCTCAGTCAGAAAGACTCTCAATTTAAGTGCTATGTTTCTACTATGCATACCAGGTGTATCCTCTTGTTTGAGGGACCGCTTGAAGCGGTATATGATCTACTGTGGACCATGCTATGGGTGACATTTAGCGGCTAATTACCATTAGACTTTGATTGAACATATGTACAGAGCAGAGATGATTGATAGGTCCGATCGTAACGGATCATGATCGCAAAACTCCTCTTTGAACATCACGTCCACCTTGCTCCTTCTACTCCTCGCATTTTCTACAGTTCTCGGATGGATTCACCTTGGAACGACGACCTCGTTGACGATAGTCATCGCCGTGAAGTAGAGTGGGACAATATATCTTCCAATTTCACCAATGTGAGTCTCCAATCACCCAACATTTGACCTGGCTAACAAGTACTATCCAGGCTGGATACAGGGAAGGAATAACCACGGGCAAGGAAGAGGCTTTGCAAGAGGGCTTTGACTCCGGTTTCGAAGTTACCGGTGCACCATTAGGCAGACAAGTCGGGCGTGCTCGAGGGATGGCGGCGGCCCTGCTTGCGCTGCTTTCGGATGGCTCAAATCCATTCGACGAGGAACTAGTCGCTGAAGCCAGGGAGATCGCTTCTCACTTGGGTACCATTCGCTTCTCAGACATTGTACCACCGGATCTGGAGGCAGAAGAGCACGCTCGACAACATCGTCTGGCAGAAGGGGAAGAAATGGATGTGAACGAGGACATCCAGGCCAAAAGGGATGTCGAGGGTCTGGAGGATCTCGTTTTCCGCATGGGTACCTCAGAAGTAACGGGGAAACGGCGCAAGGAGGCGAGACCTACGATGGAAGACTTCAACTCACTCGTTTTAAGGATGAATAACATCACGGAACATCTTGAATTGGAGGTCCATTCGACTTGATCATCTCCTCATTTCCACGCTGAGCCTTGCTGAATCAAAGGATAAACGTTCGGGTGGTTGTATCAGGTGTGCCAATTTTCAAGTGGCTTGTGTACCTTGGCTTAAGCTTTATGTGAAGGACCACGAGCGCTGTGAATTGGCTATGGGTGCGAACCGGGCATATATACATCGCGGCACATCGGAACAGATTCATCCCCACCCTCTCATTGGGTATTCCTAACGCTTGGTAACAAGACAAGACCCGCACCTGGCTGATACCTACATGTTGTTCGCAGAAGGAGAGGGACGATGAGACGTGATGGGGCGCGGAGGATTATTGAGCCTCAGAGTCACCATTGCGTGCGGTTGACGGAAGTGGACTCGGAGCAAATCATCTTAAAACGAAAGTTATTATTGTGGTTCATATTTCTGTTACGCTCCTGATTATCGCGAAGTATATGTAAAAATATCCTTGATCAGCATACCAAGTCCAATACAGAGTCTGTGTAGATCTAACATGTAAACATCACAAGAAGGGCGTCAAAGTGCAAGAAATACGACCAGAGAAGCGTCGTCCGGGTGAGAGCTAAGCACGAAAATGTTCATAACAGATAGGAGCGGTTCATTTGGTCGTAGGAAGGTGTGGATTAGAGGAAGTCGGGGAGACCCCAGACCTGGTTGGCGTTGAAGTCAGTGCACTGCCACGCCTGAAGGATGTTACCATTCCCGGTGTTGCCTCCGGTTAGGTCGAGGCAAAGACCTGCAGCATTATTGTGTGATGATGACCAGGATCTTTGAGAAACAAATGGGGGCGTACCAGTACCCTGCAGGGCGATACGGAAATCCTGTGTTAAGTACCACTGCTGAGCAGGCAGGTTATCGTAGCATTGCCAAATCTTCATCTGGGCGCCGTTTACAGGGTCTTTCAACAAGTGGTGAGCGATCCTGGATAGTAAAGACAAGTCACCCATCTACTTACTGGAGCCTGCGTCCAAGCAGAAGTTGGTACCAGCAAGCTGAACCCTAGTGCCACCAAAGTTCAAGAACCAACGTTGAGCACCGGTGTCGTTACAGTCGTAACTGGAGAAGGAAATCGGTCGATCAGCCGCCTCAAGAGTGAGATAGGATCAGTATTATAGGAGGGCCATACATTTGAACCGGAGTTCCGTTAGCCAACACATTTCCTCGAATGTCGACACACTTCTGACGGTTGAAATTGGCGAGGATAGGAGCACCTCTAGCTTGGGGCCAGCTCCATTCAGGGCAGAACCTGAATTGAAATGTCTCAGGTTAATTGCAAACCCTTGGAGATGGAAGGGAAAGACACCTACGTAATATCAAAGTTGGTACCAGGAGTCTTGCACTGGTGATTGGGTGGAAGAGGCGCGGGTGCGTTGGAAGGCGGGGGTCCTCCGTTGAAAACGGGAGGCTGTCTATAGGCATTTGTACTGTTTCCTTCACGACATGCAGCCGTTACACAAAAACCGTTGTTCTGAGTATGTCAAGGCGAGTAAAATGTCGCTGTTGTTTGCTGACTTGACGGAGAAGACTTACGGGTTGCTGACTCGGTGTGATGCTGATTCCAGTATTGAAGTTGACACTGCTTCCATCCCGTACAATGTAGTAGTACCAATAATTAGGCTTCCAAATGTATAGAATCAGCCTTCTGTAAGGACGAATGGAAATATCCATACCTCGAAGAAAAAGCCGGCGCGAACAGCTACCAGCTGGCCATTCTTGAAACCACCATTCGCGGAGGTATAGATGAAGCCTGGATTAGGGCCAAGGTTATGTCGAATTACACTGTTACCAGTCGAAAGATTCCCTTGAGACTGGCCTCCAATGAACCACTCAATCGGAGTGGGACATTGGTTGCGCACGATGTAGTCTTGTGCGAAGACAGTCGACGCTGACAAAACGAGGAAGGCAAAGAGGGAAGGGAAGCCACGCATGAGATATGATCCTATGGATTAAAAGAAGGGGACGCTGTTGGGGGAACGAGAAGTGAGCCATTGAGCGTTTAAATAGGCTTTCGTCGAGCTCCAAACGTCAGTCACTGCATCCGAGTTCCGTTTATGTCTTTTCCGCGATCAGCGCCTCCAAACGTCCAATGGTGGTGGAAAAATGATGCCGGCGCACAGGTTTGATTAAGATCGGCGGCGAGGGTAATTCTCGAGCTATGGAGAATTCTGGAGCGCCCTCGTCACAACCCGAATGATCGTTAATTTACAAGTCCCAGGAGGTTTCTCTGAACTCGTGGTCACCGGCAGCAATTGGTGTAGATTGTAAGGCGTCTGCAAAATACCCGGAAAAGACCAACTGCCAAACTGCGAAATGACCTTGAGAAAGACTCGGAATCGTCCACAACAAAAGTTGGATCCAGTCTGTGATAGAGGATAATGGTGGACCGAGAATTTTATGTCTGGAAGGTTCTGATAGGCAAGCCTCGAACGTCAAAAACGACACTGAGATATTGAGGGTCGAGACGTTAAAAGGCTAGCCGCCTCCTGGCCACCAGCTATTCCAGTTGAATTATTTCTGGGAAGAGAAAGTCCAGAGTCAGCTGGCTTCAGGAATAGTGATAGAAAATCTCACGTCGCGTAGATCGTCAGAAATGTGTTTGATAGAACGACTTTGGATAAAGGTCATGTCCAAGGTACTGCCATCTGTCAGATATTGAGCTAAATTTGAAAATAAGACCTTCACATCTGCCCTCGAAAGAAATGGCGCTAGTGAACCAATAACGCGGCTCCCTGGCCAGGCTGGCTCTACCAGTTCCGCTAACGATCATAGCATTTTGAACGGTGTTTGAAACGTTATGGAGGGTTTAAGGTCATGTGTGGTGGATAGATAGAAGATTCCAGGGTGTGCATACAGCGTTTTGAAAGAAAGAAATGAAGGCTAGAATCAATGAGGCTCTGCATGTCCAGGCCCCGGCTGGCACCGACCGAATTGAGCGCCGCTTGAATTAAGGTGATGTCCGACTTGAGCGGAGGCCGGCCCGGATTCAAAGGGTTTGATCCGGTGCCACGCGGCAAGGCTCGGCGGTTCGTAGAATAATAATGACAATGCAGTGACCACCGACCAGCTGCCTAACTTTCACTCTAACCGTCATGTCTAAGCTAGAGCAAGAGACTTCAGACTTCAAAGCTGTTCTTAAGCGACAGAACTTCAAATCATGGCATTCGCAGCCTCGAGGAACGCCAGTAGCAGCAGTCGCTTCGACGTCGACACCTGCCGCACCTCCGCCTGAGGTCAAAGAGGAGAGTACATCACCGAACAAGAAGAAACGACCAAAGACGAGTATGACCTGACTGTTCGTGTCTAGTCGCTCGAGTTGAAACGCTTGGGTACTCTTAGATATCGTATATTCGCAGCCTGTTGATACAGGCACTGGAATGAATGTCAACACTCAGTTGGTGTACGCCGTAAACCATTTGAAGGTGTGTGGCCTTTTTCTGCTTTGTGCTCAGAGTTGACAATGTATAGTCGACACAAAACCCGATGCGGCTGCAAGATATTGCTATTATCACGAATACGCCTCTGGATACAGACCTGGTTCTGCTGGAAAAGTTCAGAGGGCATGACCGCATTCAATACGACTCCAAAACAGACCTCTATTCATACAAGGTTGGTCTCAGCCCTTCACAGTACTTTAACTCCGCCCTAAACGTATGGTAGCACGACTTTACCTTTAGAAACAAAGGCTCACTTCTCAATGAAATCCA
Source organism: Coprinopsis marcescibilis (assembly GCA_004369085.1). Taxonomy (NCBI): domain Eukaryota; kingdom Fungi; phylum Basidiomycota; class Agaricomycetes; order Agaricales; family Psathyrellaceae; genus Coprinopsis; species Coprinopsis marcescibilis. Next base: position 345,895 of record ML210151.1, on the reverse strand, counting down.
ACGGCAAACGCGGAAGGGTGGTGGTCTCTCCGTTCGTCTGCTTAAAGAGTCGTGGAAGGAAGCAGGCCAGGCTATCGAGGAACTAGAAAAGGAAGGCGAGGTTTTGGTGACAAGAACAACGAAAGACGGTCAACTAAGAATGGTCTTCTGGAATGAGATCAAGCCTACAGATGAGGCCGGCGGAAAAAGGGTGGATCAAGGTGCGTCGTCACCCTGCTATTCTAAAATATATCTTACTCTCTCTGCAGAGTTCCTAGACCTCTGGCACGATCTCAAGGTCCCTAATGAAGTTGACCTCCAGCGAGAACTCGCGAATGGTACGTCAAGGGCTACCTGGTTAATTTGCCTGGTCTCACCGTCGGTTTCAGAGGGTCTGCAGGTCACAGCTGCAGAATCATCCGCTCCCAGCGCCACGCAGAACGGAAAGAAAAAGGGCAAACGTGGTGGTGCACCTCGGCAAAGGCAGGTCCGGATTACCAACACACATTTGAAGGGAGAGATCGATCTCTCGAAAAACTACGTTGCCCCAGGCAAATGAAGAGTGATGATTTGTCCAGGTCATTCGCACAGGACATAACACATTATCTCGTACTAATCAATACATACATATCTTAATACCACCCATTGTTTTCATAAATGCTTTCCAATTCCATCACCGTATTGATACGCAGCACGCATTAGTTGAGGAATCACTGAACTAGGGAAGTGAAGCAAGTGGCTACTCTTGTACTAATAGTAGTAAGTACATAGTAAGTTCCATCGCGATATCTACTTATCATAGCACCAATGGACGGTGGTATCGGTGAGTTCTCCACTTTACAACATATTAGCCTTTGAGGTACGGAATGACGATCACTGAATTTTGCTAGTGCGTTTCCTGATCAAAATGGGGGCACTCATACTTGGTGAGCGACCTCCCATGATGTAGAACCCGGCAGGCACCTCCGTGCTATCGTTGGGAAGCTTAAAGTCGTAATTGAGGAGCATGTAAGCCATCATGGCCTTGACCTCGTTGACGGCAAAGAATCGTCCAGGGCTGAGATAACATGAGCAGCTGAACAACAGCATAGACAAAGATAAATGTGCTCACCAAGCGGCTCGTCCGTGTCCGAAGAAGAGGAAACTTGAATCCAAGGTAACCATTTGGTGTCGCAAGTTATCGTATTCGTGACCGCCGTCCCGGAGCTCGAGGAAACGGAACCCGTCGAAGGCGTCCGCGCTCTTGTAGTTTTCCTAGAGAACCATGAATCAGAAGGAGTGTCAATTCTACTTGCAGATCCCACACCCGTACCTTGTCTTCGTGGATGGCCTGGCCAGCGACAGCAACCCTGAACCCTTTGGGCACGGTGGTCCCATCAGAGAATGTGAAGTCGTTGACGGCTTTCCTGTTTACAACCACTGGAAAAGATTAGACTCAAGGCAGTAAAGATCAAGCAGTAAAACGTACATCCAGACAAACCGCCCAATCTACTCGACTCCTTCATGAAGCTATCCATTTTGCGGAGCTTGCCCATGCTTTCCTTGCTCCAGCCGTATTCACCAATCACTTGCTCAACCTCCTCACGCAGAGGTGCCATATACTCTTGGCGGGCTGCAAGGTCGAACAAAACGTTGGTCATGGTCTAAACGATTCTGTCAGTAGTTTCCGAATTGGCCTAGTCCTTCCGCTTACGATAGAAGTCGTATGGATCGCAGCAAAGTTGAGGCTGAGTATGCGCAGCGAGATATCTTCCAGATTACGAAGCTCGGCAGGTACCAGGTCCAGCAGCCATGAGATCATGTCGTTCTGTGGGCCCTTGGGTGTCACCGATGCTCTAGTTTACAGAGCTGCCGAGTTGAACTCACCGGGCGACCTTCGTATTTGCGTCCCCTTTCATCCTCTGCGTCCATTCGCTCCTGGACTGTTTCTTTAAGGAATTTCTGCATCAACCTGTGCTCCTTGGGGAAGTTGGACAGCAGTTTTCCGGTGATCCTATAGAAATTAAATCGCGCATAAGGTTGCAGTAATTTAAGGACGCGAACAGTACGCACGACTTCATAAAGGTTGGAACGATGTTGATAATGTTGGCGATAGTGACGACGTGGATGGTCAGGTTCTTCTGGATGCGAAGGAACTCGGAATCACGGCCTACATCGAGATTGGTCACCTGCGTTTAACAAAAGAACATGGTTCAGAGACTCACAGAGAGGCAGGCCAACGAAAAGTCTGTTGCTGGTTCTCGCAACTATTGGAAGGAGAGCATCGCTGACCGCAATTCGAGTCCATTCTACAGGACATTCAGGAATTCAGTTGTACCCAAACATTGGCCAAGACTCACCATCTGGTTTGGCAGGCATGTGATCAGTGAACGACTCGACAATCTCATCCTTAATATCTGCGAAACGTGACGGGAAACCCCTCGTCATGGGGCCTCGAACGACTTCAATATGGTAAGGATCGACACGAGCTGCCTTTGACCCGAATACATAGTCCGTCTGGATGAGCTGTGAAGGGGAGTGGGGTTGAGTTGCCGGAAGAAGCGTCCATTCATTGTGTCACGCTTACTTCAAATCCGACTTCCTTGAAAGATAGCTTATCCTCGGGAGCCTTTCGTACTTCTTCGATCATTTGCTTGCCAGAAACGACGATAAGCCATCTGTCGCCAGTCATGAGGGTGGGGATCTTGAACGCTCTTCCATTGTACTACATAGCGCGGACGTTGAGGCCGACATTCGATCGGGAAGACACCAAACTCACACACCTTTTCGTATCCCTCCTGCACAATACGGTGACCATTAAAAACAAACTTCCAAGCAGAAATATAGGACGAGATAAATCCATCGCCACCAACGGTCGGGATATTCGCAACCTAGGAATCCAGATATATGAGCGTGACGTCGATGATAACATTAACGGGAGACACTAACCTTCGCCTTGTTGACGGTGAATAAATAGTACTGGTATGTGAACCATCCGGCCAAGCCAATTGCAATGGCAGAGCCATATGAGGGCTCACTGAGTTGGAGCATCTTGGGGATTATGTGACACCTCGAAGGACCACCAAGCTCTGGTATATGTAGAGAGCTCTAACGGGCCGATTTACAAAATGCGCTGACGAGATGAGGGAGCCGGGTGGGAAGTCGACAAAAGCAGCGAATGCATAGCCCAGATATCACACACAGATCCACGGCCCCCTGGTTTGTCGTGATAGGTTTCCAGGAAGTCAGAAGCAAAGATGGTTGACCCTCGGTATCAGTTGGCCAATGGGGCATGGGAAACGCATTCCGGGGAAATTCTAGGCTTGGAAAGTTGGAATCAATGATATCTTTTCCGATCCCAACGCTTTCAATTCTGCCTCCGTGCGCACCCCTGAGAGACTCCGAGTCCGCTCTCTTGAAGTTGTGGAAACGGACCGCGTATTACCAATTTTAAATGCTCTTGTTGGTCCATATGTGCACGCTTCGCCGAACACAAGGTAAAAGTCGCCGTGGCTAGTCTGAGACTGTGAGCCAAACTTGCTGTCGCAACAATGGTAACGTTGACATAAATCCAGAGTCTGAGGGAAATATGATACCTGATATGTGGTTACTATGAGCCCACAACGCCTTTGCATTCAATTCGCGAGTAGGTTGTACATACCACATGGGGCACTAGAGTGTTGTGAGTTTTTAATTGGTTCGTGGAAACGTAGGCCTACTTTCTGAAATTCTAACGTTTGTCAAGGTGTATCGACAACGTGTATTATAGCCCTGCGGTCACTGTGCACTTCAGAACTTTTGTCACATTTATCTTCTACCGCTTTGAAGTGATCGGTTGGCACTATCAAACAGGGGTTAACGGAGGAGTTCGGCCATAGTACGTAACTTGTCAGCCTACAATCACCTCAAAGTTGCCTCGGATAATCAAGAAACCCTTTACCAGCACTGGCTTGGAGATGTTGTACTACGAAGGCAGTTTACTTGCCGGGATTGGTATAGATGTTGTTGGTCGAGAAGAGGTACGCTCCAAGCTTTGGTCATGGTTTCCCAAGGCAAACACAACAAAACAGTAATCTGAAAAGTCGGACTATTGATCGCTACTGTCTAATTCAACAAATTTGATACTTTCTTACGTTTCAATAGAACTTCAAAGTCCAAGAGTACTTGGCTACAATGTCATTAGAGTAAATAAACGACAGGAGCTCATGGTGGTAAGGGTGTCATCTTGGTCTGTGACTCTGAGTATGCTTTCTGTTGACTCCAAACACGACGTCATGGGCAAGTTAGTGATTTCTACTTGCAACGCTGGCGATCTATAGCCTCGTGGCTTATGTACTGTCGCTTCGGTTTCTTCTCTAGCTTTCTCTCTCCTCTTCAATATCTTGTAGAACCGTGAGTGACTCCCGTTTGACTCCATTAGTAGATTCTGCTATTGACACCGATGAAAGCTGGGCGCTCGGATGCAATCATGGCCACCAAATTTGGCATCCTTGTCTTGGCTTACGTTCTGCCTGTTTTTGGGTCTGTCACCGTTTATTATCCCCTTGAACACCAACACCATCTAGGCACAGCGTCGGGGAGTGCAGCAGCAGCAGATTACACAGGAGCGGCAGCCTACGACCCGACCGTGCTTAATCCCCCCGCACCGCCTGACCCACCAATAACCACCAATTTTGAGTTGCAGTTGCGCAATGGAGGGACACCCGGGGTTTCGATTCAGCAGAGCGGCTCGTTCTTCGGATTCTCGATAGAAATGTCGGTGGTTGACCAAGTCTGTGAGTCTCATGCGTCCATGATGTCTAGGTCATTTCTAACGCCGTATATTAGTGGGAAAAAGCTCGTGAGTTGGCAGAGTTCAATGAATTCCGCACCCATTGACACAGTTCAGGTCAATTCTTATGGTTCCTTTCTTGAACTTAATGTCGAACATCATCCGACGAGCAGGAAATGTACATGTTCGTGTCGGAGGAAACACCCAAGAAACGGCCGTGCTCGTACCAAGCACTCAAAGTGGCAGAATCTTGGAAAAGAACTTGAGCGGCGTGACGAATCCAGTACGTGCTATTCAGCACGCTCACGTTTAAGTTCCTGAACGCTCTCAGACTCAAACGCCGCCCCTCGACTATTCCCCTGACCTCATATACATGTTGGCGAACATATCCTCCCTCGTAAACGTTGACTGGTTTCTTGGAATTCCCTTCTTTGAGACATCAGAACTTCGTCTCGAAATCGCTGAAGTTGGTCAGCGAGCCTTGGGTCCGCACTTGATAGGACTCCAGGCCGGAAACGAACCAGATCTATATGCTCGACACGGGCATCGCCCATCGGTAAGTAATGATGAATTCAAACCAGAAAGATATTGACCGTTTCTAGAATTATGGTCCGTACGACTATGTCGGCGAATTCGGCGACCTCGTCAACGCAATGGCGGGGGATCAACACTTCTCCAACCGAAACCTGCTCATCGGACCTAACATTGCCACCGGTGACTGGACTCCAGAGATGGTTTGGGAGACTGGTTTCGTGGACCGTTACTCAGAAAACCTCGCGTACCTGGCTGTCGAACATTATCCATTGGACAATTGCTTCGCCCAGTTCGGTATCGGGGCGTACCATGATCCCCAAGAATCCTTCCAGGAGTTCCTGACTCACAATTCTGGGAGAGCCATCGTGGAGCCCTATATAACCTCGACAGAGTACGCCCAATCCAGAGAAAAACATCTGTTGATGTTCGAAACAAACACAGCGTCGTGTGGTGGGTTCCCCGGCATCAGCGACTCCTTTGGGGCGGCACTTTGGGGCTTGGACTATGCAATGCAAATGGCTCACTCCAATTTTTCTGGTGCTCTGTTCCACGTTGGTGGTCAAAACGTCTTTTACAACGTACGTGCTTTCTTTGCACACTATTACCCAGGCTGATAATCCCCGCTTCAGCCATTTACGCGCAAGTTATCCCTAACCCCCTATCCTTCATTGAGCTGACACCTCTTGCAGCCCCTCCCACAAATCAGTCTACATTCCTACAATGGACTATCGGTCCCATTTACTACTCTGCGCTCATCATGGCAGAGGCGCTGGGGCCGTCGGGAGGAGCCCAGGTGCTGGATTTAAACGCGAATAACGGGGATATCTACACTCCCGCATATGGCATCTATGAAGATGGCAACCCAGTGCGGGTGATGCTCTTCAACTTTATCACAGATCCGTCGGGAGCGAACGACCTGACGGTGTCGATCTCCATCGAAGGTGGCTTGATGGGGCAACCAAACGCTTCTCCAGTGCAAGTCAAAGTCAAGTACCTCCGCGCCAATTCAGTCTCTCAGAAGGGGAACTTTACTTGGGCAGGCCAGGTTTGCAATGTCCCTGTTCACTTGCTGCTCACTCTTGTCTAATCTTTGATCCTTCTGTCAGACATTTGGAGCGAACTACGAATCTGATGGTCGACTGCAAGGACAGGAGGACATCCAGACTGTGACTTGCGATCAGGGTGCAAACACGTGTGCCATACATGTGCCTGCACCCGGGGCTGCACTGGTATTCCTCAACAATGAGGCACTATCTGAGGTTGAATTCGAGGCGGTACAAACGTTTTCGACGACGGTTCTGACGAGAACCGTGAATACGGCGACCTTTGACCCAGCATCGTTGGAAACATCGAACGGCCATACTGGATTTGACTCCAAGCACCGACTGGGAAGTACGAGCAAGGGAAGTAACAGTGGGGCTGAAAGGGTACTTGCCGATGGATTGGTGCAGATTCTGTTAGAGATGGCCTGTGCGATTGCGTTACCGGTACTCTTTGGTTGTTTGTAGTAAGGATTGAGTATAACGTTTTCAACTTCCTTTGACCACGGACATTCTTCAGACTCCTGTATTTTGATTTTTGGACCTCTTACTTCGTTTTGGCGCCTTTGTATTGTATACCTTTTTTCGAGCCTCGATATGGATATTTTACTTTTTAGACTCCAACGGATCCGAACCAACGACCTGGTTCCTCCTCGGTAGTTGCCGAAGCCCTGGCCAAGTTGCTGAAGGCTCCGCCGTCGTTGAACGTTGACTCCTTTATCTTTCGCCGCTCTCTTTATTTCACTAGGGACGGTACCCCATTTCACAGCAGGTGTGACCAAACAGTTGTTCGCGGAAACAGGGTACGTTCTGCACTTAAAGTTCTCACTGAGGCTTACACGGCGAGGTCCGAGTTACCGCAAGCCAATACAATTTAGTTATCACATGGGTGATCCACACTGGTGGACCTCTGAAAGCTGTACTTCGACCCTGGTACTGGCTTCTGACTCAATAATAACATAATGTTTTGCCGTCGGGTTTGCCAACCCAGCCCTTGCCTTTTTAACGGCTGGTAATTCATGCTCCGTACGGTGGTGAGTGCTATCTCCAGATGGACTCGTATTGTACGGCATCTTGTCTCATGTTGTTGACTTAGTGCACCCCAAGGGCCTGCATTGCTTCCTATGCCACTCTTTGCGACGTCAACGGAGATACAAAGGTTTCTTTGAGACTTGCGACTGTACATGTCAAGCACCACGGCAACCGATTCCCTTGGAACCCAGATACATAATGGTCTACGATGTTCCCAGCCTGACGTAATGGTAAACCCCAATTCGAGATTTACTGTCGTGGTCGACTAGGAGTACATATTTCGCTCACTCCCCAGCCCATGTCAGCGTCATTACTTGAAGACGTCATATTTTACGCCAGAGAGCGCGAGCTCAACCAAGCCCGGCCGCTAGCTCAACATTACTTGCTGTATTAACCTTTCTCAGAGTGGTAGATATCGAGGAGCAACGGTATTAAATAAGCTTTGGCTCCGTCCGACCATCAGGGAAAATGTTTGTAACTATCTCTGCGATTAGCTCACCTAGCCCCGTGTGGTTCTACCCGTTAAAGGGCTGCACGCCAGCGCTGGGTTGTCTGGGTATTCAAGTCCGCGAAACACTCACCCAGACACGGGCTCTACATCTGCTTCTCCCGATACCAGCCCATAAAACACCATGAAGTCACTCCCACAAGTTTCGCGGGATGGGGTCGTCAGTGTTGATCGAACTACGTAGAAAGGGCTCTCGGGATTAGGTGGTAAGCTGAATTTCGGTGAACTCTCCATTCGTCACTGACTCGCCAGAGGCCTACTGGTCTCTTGGTAGTCGAACGATCATTGGAGGGTGTCGACGGCCAAGTTCGTGTCATCTCCCCCCCCTTCTAGCAAGCATCTCTAAATCGGACTGGGTGGACAATGAAATCAACGCCGACAAACCCCTCAGCTCGGATTAGTGGGTCGCCCTTAGGCGCCACAGTGAAGTGATTATTCATTGATTCGAATTGTAACCTCATTGCAACCTCGTTTCAGAAGTGAAATAATCTTGCGAGGCAACTCCGCTCGAGGGTACACTGACGGATGTTTCGAGCACTTCGTCTCCCCGATCTGACTTCGGAAATGAAAAGGTGTGCAACGAAATAACAGGTTTCTATCCCGTCAGTGGCTTTGAGACTGTTGTATCCTGGAAATGGTGCTGAAATTTCCTTTGAAAGGTCCCCCATCCGTGCTTATCTCTCAAAAGGCATGCAAAGAAGCGGCAACTCACCTTGTGGCGCGTCGAGCCAACGTGTTTTCCTCATTTCGACGCGTATAGCAATGTTACACCGGCATCGCTCGAAATTGTCCGATGAAGTTGTCGGGATCTCGCATAAGTCAGTACCCTCGATTTAAATTTTTATTGGCTCTCCGTTCATCATCAGGTCGTTCAATGTAGGCATGACCATCATGGACTTTTGAACTAATGGAATAATTGTTTAGGGCTTGTGGTCGATCGAAGGCCACCGGGTACCACCTGCATCATCGCGCTGGTCGCTTCCAGTGGGCGAAGATCTGCAGTGCTGCGGAAGCATTACAGTCCCCCGAGTCCTCTCCTATTACCGATTTCCTGGAGGGAGATAGTGAACTAATCGGACTCTTCACATTGGCGCGAAGGCAGCGGAGAGTGGAGTTATCAGTATCGGGTAGTCCTTAAAGACGGGCAGGAACACAGTGGCCAATCTCTTGGGTATATCGACTTCACCCCTGGGTGTGCGCCCTATGTCACGGTGAAGATGACTTCCATCACATTCCGATCTGACATCCTATTTACAATCGAAAATCAAACTTCGTCGCCGTGGACTCTAAAGCATGTTTGAGCGATTATTAAATAAAGGTTTTGTCACAGGGTCTTTCTGTCAAGGCTATGGTTTCTTGGCCAAGAGAAACGCGTGTCGTTCCAGTTACGGACGATAGTCCCATAGCTGCACCCCCGCAGTTTAGGTATGCTATCATACGTGATGGTGACTACCCCCAACTCATCACGGCTGGCTGGCCAGGACACTTTACGTCGCGGGATCTTGAAGCTCGAAGCTTAACCGCGATATATGCCAATGAGTCAGGGAAAGTCTCAATCAACATCCCGTCCACATTGAAGGTGACCCCGATCAAACGAGCATTTGTCGACCTGTGTAGTGCCCCTGACGACATCGCTTTCAATGGGGCTATAGTGCGCTCATCCAGGTATTCTCTCAAAACTTAGCACCCCAGAATTTGCACAATGGGCAGATGTCGAGTTGAAGGTATAGACCGAGATTGGCCTCACAGACTACCCAACCCTTAAATTGTGCAGTGAATGATCGGACTCGAAAGAGGCTTAGTGAGAATGGAACTAGTAGCGAGGATTGATCTGAGCGCTCTGGACTTGAAATGCGCAAGAAGAAAAGAACATTCAGAATTGCCCTGAGGCCTGAGAACTACTCGTACCCGCATAGAGGCCCTTGTGTCGGGATAATGCATTTTCCGTTATTGCCCTCCGTGAGTATGCCAAAAATATATGCGTAATCCAAAAAGAATTCAACGGATCGAAATCGTTTTCCGACCCGCGCTTACCCTGTTGTGGGCAACACTTACTCCATTGAATTCAAAAAAGACTCTCTATTCTCGGCAAACTCAAGGCGAAAATATGACTGGACGAATGCTTGCCGATTGGGCTATGAGTTTACGATAGCCCGATCTTCCGAAAGGCCCTGCCAGGGTCTCCTCGTGTCAGTACAAACTTAAGGCTGTTCATTCGCACCCAATGGCGCCCTTTTGGAGTTGCGGTCATTAAATCTTGGCTGTGCGAGCCTATTTTGAGCCAATTTATCATTTTTATCTATCCGGAGCGTTTAAAAGGGGGTGAATCTGGTCGTGCTCTCCAGGTTCTTCATCCCCTCTCAGAGTCTTCCAGCGTACTTCTACCTTCAAATTCTCCATAATCATGTCTACAACTCAGCATTCACAGCCTGCCACTACTAACCAGAAGGTACAGAAGGCCGTAAGTGCGAATTCTTGATGCCATCCTACTGAATTCAAACTCCAAGACTTTTATTCAAACCTATATAGGACGACTGCGATATGGGACCGAGAGTTCCACGAAGAGTTGATATGGCCTGTCAATTCTGTAGAGGTCAGCCAGGTCGATGTTTTCTGTACACACGATTCGACACTCAACTCGAACTTCACCGGAAACGTAGGGAGGAAACTCAAGTGCACCGGTGAAAAGCCCTCATGCACCAATTGCTCAAGAAGAAGCATTGCGTGTCAGTATACCTCTGTGTAGGTCCACCGTCCTGAATCAGGTTAAGTCTGAATTTGACGTATAGTATCATCAGGGCGGAGCAGCAGTTATCAGCTTCGCCGCGTCCAGCCGGCAAATGAGGCAACTTAACCCCAGAGTATCTTGTTCCGCGTCAATGTTAATTCTTAGCTTACTGCTCTCCACATTATGTTCTCATAGTTTGCATACCTATGTAATTCATGTACTCCTTCTATTGTTTATCGCACCAATGTATGCTGGACTGTAACAACGACCCTGGTCCCTTCGTCAGTCGATGAGTACCACTTCCAAAGTTGGTACTTGTATTCGAATACATCAACATACTATGGCAGAACCCGCGAAGCAAGCCGGTATTAAGCACCGAGTCTGCGCGTGAAATTGCCGGTGACAATCCTAGTACTTATACCGCATGTTTTACACGTTGGTTCTGCGTGGGTGATACTTTCCTACAAGATGGACCCTAGCTGACGTGATTTAGCAAGGTGAAGATAAGGTGACTGATTCGAAGGATGGGGATGGAAGCTCAGCAGTGACATGGGTAGTAGAGTGGCGTTGGCCTGTAAGATTTTGAGGGGAACGCAGCTAAACGAGTGGGCAGTTTCAAACCATCATGCATCATGCATCACGACTGCAGCTGCCAAGTTAGTCCTCCGGCGAACTTGATTTAGATCTGATTTACTGGCAAACGCCGAAATATACAAAGACCGCCTTTTGTTGAAAAACGGGTATCACTTATAAAAGGGGCATGACTGGCTAGGGAACAATTTACGCCAATAGTGTCTTTTTCGCGCTCTGAAAGCTATGGGTAGGCTTCAGTGTACTATATCGTTGGAAGAGCTCACAAGCAACTTATCATGAAACCGCTGGATTATCACTTCAGAGGAAACCGGGCCCATCGAGGTCAAGAACGTTGTCGTTCCAGGTGTAATTTACCTGGCAGAGTTCATAAGTGTTGGTACCTACTTCCACGCCGAGTGCTACTAATGAGTTTTATGTACTCTATCAGGAAGAAGAGGAGGAGCATCTTATTAGAAAGGTGAACCGTCCCCGTGATATCGCATCTGCAAAAGTTAGGTGACTGATGGTACGATTGTTCAAGATCAAGGAGTCATCTCAACAGAAATGGAAAGCCCTTGCAAATAGACGGTGAGGCCTCTTTAAAACTAGGCCCCGATTTCGCGCGGCGCTGACGCGGTACAACAGCCTTCAGATTTGGGGTATGAAACGGCAGCGGCTTGTCTGCCTACCACAATCCCTCACTCGCATTACCAACAGGGGGGGAAATCACCCCAAAAGGTACCCTATGCCGACAACCTTTGCCAGATTTTGTCGATACCTAGTAAGGATCAATCTCTAAGATATGGATATGTTTGTTAAGGCTCAACTTCGCATAATCTGACGATACAAGCCCAGATCTTGTGTCGAGAATCAAAGCCACTGGAATGTTCCCTGATTCGCCTCACAAACAGCCAAACCACATCATTATGAATGAGGTGAGGCCCCTGTCATATCGCTCAAGCCCGGAAAGCCCAATCATTTACTTACTTTACTCAGTATCTCCCAGGACAGGGAATAATGGTGAGAGCGTTCATGGAAACTCGGTATCCTCCCGCGGTTCCCAGTGCTGAACCTTGGTAAATTAGCCTCACGAGGATGGTCCAGTCTATCATCCCGTAGTGGCCACGCTCTCTTTGGGCTCGCATTGCGTCTTTAACTATTACAAATACAAGGATCACGACCCAGATCCGTCCTCGTCCTCGTCCGGCGTGGGAAGGGCAGTGGATATGAATCCAGTCTTTTCCTTGCTTCTGGAAAGAAGAAGCCTCGTCATTTCGTTCAGCGATATGTACACTTCCCACTTACACGGGTGGGTATTTCTAATTCTCACTCAGCGTTCATCTGGGTAATTTTCATCTAATTAGAATTGATGAGAAGACAGAAGACTTCATCGTGTCCAACGCAAGTCAGCCAAGCGAGGCCTCAACAGCAATTCGGATAGATAATTTTCATTTGATCCAAAATGACATCAAAGAAACAATTCAAAAAGGCCAACCACTCAAGCGTGAGACGCGATGGAGTTTAACCTGCCGTGATGTTACAAGAACTTCCAATCTCGCAGCTCGTCCCTTTACAACGGGTAGGAAGTAGGACAGTCGAGTTGAAGCAGTGTACTTAGCTGGAACAAGCCGATTCATTTATTCAAATTAGACAGTTAATTGATTTTCTTGTGTCCGGCAATGTCGGGCAGTGCCTTTTCCGCCGCCTCCATTGGGCGCTTGTATGAAACCGGAAAGAACACTTGAATCTATATGATATCTGTCACTGATTCAATCCCATACTTGTCGTAATTTCGATTCCCCGTTCCTGTTATTTGCGGCCGAGCGGCAACCACATTGCCACTCATCATCGAGATTAAGCTATGGAACGAGCCGGTCCTACTTAACCGCCTGCCTTTTAAGGCACCTTAAAGACACGTATAATGAACAGAAATTAGAAAACAAAATGGGCGCACGAGTGGTGCTCGGTCAAAAAGGCCACTCAGATTTCATATACACCAAGAACAGCATAGTACCATTCAAAAAGGAAGTCGTGAAACGGTCGTTAGAATGGAGGAGTACGTGGAAACTAAGAGACCAGCAAGGTCAGCAAAACGGGAGGAAAAATGAAAGAACAATATAGATGTATGAAATGCCATCCACAAGCAGAGGTCACACTTCATCGTTCGGATGTCCCGGGTTGGCCCAGTAATTCCGTCGACGCCAATATTCGGTTTGCGAGTGTCGTAAGGTTGGCGTCGGCGACGATGACTTCCGGCGCATAGGCGACCCCAAATATCTGGTTGACTGCCGCAGAAATTCGTTTCGCCTGTCGTTCAGACCAAAAAGTAAAGTCGTCTGAGTCCCGCTCTTCAACATCATCAGATTCAGAGGTATCCGTGGGATCGACGGCGGAAGCCTGTCCCTGGGATGCAGTAGACTCTTCCTTGCACGACGCAGGGATCAACGAGGGATCAGAGTCCAAGCAGAGGGGAACGACCCGCATGAGAGTGCCTCGAACGGCCTCGAAGGTGAATTCAGAAGGTTTGTCCACTGTTTTCCGTTGAGCACGCGAACCGTGTGAGATTCAAATCGAAAAACGAACCGTATATCTCAAGTGGCCCATCGAGCGACATTACGTTATATTTGCCGTCATGATGGTATCGAATCTAGACCGTTGTTAATACCGTGAACGGTGAATATTTTGCAGGCGCACCTCGTAACGGCCAACCAACCAGGGTAGGGTATTCCCTTTGAAGGTTATAGTACCAGTGTCAGAGTCACGGCTGTTGCTCGGAGCCCGCTCAAGGCCGAGTGGCACATCCCCGTCCCACTCATCGCCGTGAACAGGGAGCCACATGCCCATAGATGAGGTCTTCGTGACAAGGGTATCCTTGTTTGCGCCAACCTAAACCGCCCCACGTTTCAGCATACGGAAATTTCTCTATACAGAAGTAATTATGACCACTCACCCGGTACAGTCCGATCCAATCTTTGCGGGAATGGTGGTGAGGTGCCTCCCATTTGACGGTTATGGGTTCGCCGAGATGAAATGCAAGTGCACCGATAGTGGAGCTTGGAACGATTGAAACGCGGTATTTCGCTGGGTCATAAGAAGAGATATCGGTTGCGTATCGGCTGTAGTGGACGAAAGGAAAAAAGAAATGACGAGGCTATGAGCTCAATGACAGAATGTCGATTGGTAGACGCCTACGTGATGACCAATTTCTCCCTCGACTGCTGCAGCAGGACCTTGGTATCCTGCACCACTTCCGAGAATTTGGGGCCCGCTAGACAGCAACAGGTTTCAGGGTCTGGTTCAGGAGATCAATCATGAGGCATGTCACGTACATTTAGCCAAAAATTCTTCCACAGCCTCGGCCGTCTCTTCGAACACCTTGTCAAAAGTGCCCTTGACCTCTCTGACAACCCTCTTAAGTTCCGGGACATGTTTACCGGCACGAGACTCCAGGATCTTTGCGTTCTTGCTCGCAACGTTCTTGATCACCTTGACAAACCCTGCATCCTTACGCAGACTGTCACCATAGAGTTTGCGCATGTGAGGGCTGGAGAAAAGCGTAAGACAACGGCTCCACGATCCTAATGATGGAATACTAACTTTTCCACGTTGGAGAGGAACCACCAGTTAACGAGATGCCTAACGACGGCAAGGGCCAAAACCAATTTGCTGCCGCTGATCAAAGAAAGTCCAAACCACGCGGCACCTCCCATCGCCTCTGGATTATTGAGGTATCTGTCAAATGGATCGTTTTCGTTTTTGTAAGTCATGGGGATCGTGTAAACGAACCGATAAATTCCAGTATACTCCAAGTGCGATGGGAATTCTTCCATAAAGAAGTCACCAAAGAACCAGCCTGAAAGGACAATATTTTAGCAACTTATCTGGGGTAACGACGGTCGAATCTTACCGAAAATTCCGAGAACCTCGAACGACTCCACGGTGGCCCAAACGTGCAAACTCACAAGTAGCTAGAAAGATTCATCGATTAGGCTCCGGGCATCTGGGAATGCAAAAAATACCAACCAGTCCAATGGTATGGAAGAGTAGTTCATTTCCGACTCCCCAATCGTTAGGTAACGAATAGCATCTCCAGACGAGACCGAGGCAAGAGACTGGAAAGAAAGCGGCGAGCATGAGCAAGCCGTAGATGTCGGACACGAACGGATGAAACGTACTATAGGTCATGCACAGACTGAGATTGTAGATAGACTTCCAGTTCGTGAAAGCCTCGATGATCGGGCCTTCCACAACGTACTTTTCTGGATAGTGGTAATTCTTCAGGAAATGCCGTACGAGGAACTTGCTTTGGCTCTGCGCGCGCAGCAGCAACCCTAAACCAACGTAGTGGATCAAGACCCAGGCCAGAGCATGCACAAAATGCAGTCCAAGCATGGTATTTGACGAAACCGTGGGCATCAGGGTAAGAATGGCTGCGTAAAAGATGACCAAGACCAGCATCGCATCGGGAGCTCTGTGAGGGGATGCGAATGAGCAAATTGGTCGAAGATGATAAGGGAACGGATGGTATCGGACCTCAGAAGGTCCAGGTTTCGTAACACAACAGCATCACGTCGAAAGTACTTGTTCAGCAGGTCGTGTTGAGAGACAAGCTTCGTTTTCTTCTGGTACTGAGCTGCAGACTTCACATTCTTGAGTTTCACGGGCTCTTCTTCGATATCACCGGCGGAAGAGGTCGAGCTTCCAACAGAGGGATGCCTGAGGCGTTTGGTAGGCTTTGTGGTCGCCGAAGGTTTGGTAACGTTTGGTAGGGATGTCTGAGCAGCGTCTTCAATCTCTGTTTCAAGTTCCGTCTCCGTAGTAGCCGTCTCCCCTTCTGTGATAGCGGGAGTGGAGTCGTCCTCGACGATCGACGAGGTGGCAACAGCGGAAGTGTTGGTCAAAGCGGACGCGCTGGCTCGAGAACGAGAAGCACTTGACGCGATTGGGGTACGCTTTGCGATAGCCTTCCGCTTACCGTACATGCGCTCGATATCTAATGGGGATGTGTAAGCGTTCCGTATAAACCAAAGTAGGGAGTATCCTTACGGGGGTTTTCGAAGAAAACGAGGAACGCAAATTGTGCCGCATGCGCAGCCAGGCTGACGAATAGGACAGCATAGCTTCCAGACATCATCGATAATCCATAATATCCGGCGTAGCCTTTCGAACGTGAGGTAACACCAAGGCAAACAGGTAAAAATGTGCTTACCTACGGAGTACATGGGGTGGGGGGCCAGTTCGAAAACACCATCGAAGACTAGATTGCCTCGTTGGAAGAACACGTCGCCCCAATACCACCCGTAGTCCTTGACAATGTGGTGAGCCTCAGTTTTGACCCATAAGTTGAACCCGATTAGGGCGAGACCCCCAAGCCATCTAGTTACGCGATAATTGTAAGCAACTACGCGGAAACTGGCACAGACAACATACCTCATAACGTGCACGAAGTTAGAAAGGTCTTCGGGAACGCGGAACCACGAGAACGCAAACATGCAATACGACAAAAAGTCACTACGATGGGATAGGTTAATCGTCCGAGAATATCGGAGCACTGTTGTTCTTGACTCACTTGACCAGGATTACATCGACCAATTGACGGAACAGTAGCCAGGTATTGTATTCCAAAGGTAGCTCCTATTTCAGCGCGGTCATTCATAGGTCCAAAATTAATCAGGTCCATGCACCCACATCGAAAGAGTAGTCCTTTCCCATCTTATCCTGAAGCTGCTTCCTAATCCATTCGCGGGCATCAGGACGTCGATCCTGATCGAGCCAGCCGCGTCTTTGAACCTCCTTCACCATCCATTTCCTCTTGCTTTGCTTCGTGAGCACCCATCCTAGTCCAGCGTCATACGCCGCACGCCAGAAAGCGAAGTAAAACAGGAAGAAGATCCGAGAGACATTCCTAGGCAACACAAAGTACAGGACCAGCTGAAGGGCCAGCAATCCGAGATTCAAAAGGTCCAAATGACTCTTGGGATATCCCGGGTGGAATAGAGTTGTCATTACATCGTGAGTGGTCGGAACCCTGAACACTGTTGGCACACACGTCAGGATTGAATGGAAATCGCAGCCAGGGCATACGGACCTTCACCACCAGGCGTCTTCCCCCAAACTATATCCTCTCTCTTCGCAGAACTGGAAACGTGGTCGTCATTGACAGTCTTGTCAGAGTCTGAATGCGACCGTTGCTGCTCTGGGGTTGTATTCCCTCTGCGTTGCCGCAATCCATTCTGTGGTTTAGGCATGCTAGCCAAAGGTCGAGCTCGTCGTGTCAGACGATGAGTAAACCAGGAGAGACGTGGCTGTCTGCGAAAAAGCCCTCGATTGCTTCCTTGATGATTTCGGTATCGGAAGAGTCAAAACACGAGATTGTTCTGATGCCACGCCATTTGATAAGCGGAAACACGTAAATTCTGCTCGGTGTTCGGACCGCCTGGCTTGTTGATAATACTAATCACCGACTTCGAGCAACCGGCAGGCAGAGTGCATATTTACTCAACTTAGAAAGGCGGAATTAGACAGTGCGTAGAAGAAGAGTTTAGGGGCTGAATAATTTCCCCCTAGGTTTGGACAACGTGACCTGTTGACCTTGTTATTTGTTATTTGCGCATGCCCGCCCTAAAGTTGCCGCCCCAAATACCGCGAGATACCTCTGCCGCCGGAGCCCCATGCTTTTTTCCGATAACCTCATTCTTCGCCACCTGCAGGCAGCCTCGCGTCCTCTGAATTGTGCTGTGTACAAGATAAGAGTCACAGCCTTCCTTTAGGTTTCGTAATCTTTATGTTTTTACCTTGGTCTTTTGGTCCCTCAAAATTCTTGACATGAGCGGCAAGTTACCACCAGGCAGGCAACCGAAGTTTTCGCGGCTTCTTTGGTTCTCATTTTAGACATTTCACTCGCAAGGTACCGCTCGATCTCAAATCTGGGGTTACGAACACCTACCCAAGCCAATGTCACTATTTTGGGCTGAAAGCTTTCTCTCGATCACCATCTCTGTCGTTATTCTGGGAAGGCTTCTCTGACTTCTATAAACACATCACGATACCCCTTTTATACGCTCAAATCCGGCTCTTTCTCACCGGATTTTCGAGCTATTCACAAGGGGAAGAGCAGAGTTGTTTTGGGTATTATTTCAGCCAACCATTTTGTTTGCTATGGATTGACTTTACGAGATGCCCAACATTTATCATCGATCCTTTGTTTATTTAGAACGGCGTTCCACGCATGTTGCAATATAACCTTCTATATATTTTCTCGAAACACATCATGCTAAAATTGAAGGTTGAACCCTGCTCACGGCGCCACACGGTTACTTCTGTTTCTGTCACACTGGACGCGCCACGAAGTACATTCGCTTGTGCAAAGGAATTCAATCAGCCCTGGAGGCTATTCTTGTCACCGGTACTCCGATAGGGGTAAGCAGCTCAGGCTATCTAAACCCCGCACACAGATGTAGGGTGTTACCCGTACGATCTACTCTTTCGGCTTGCACGTTCACAATCTAAAGTTCGACATACCCTCCTCATTTCAACTTCTCTCGGTCCTGCAATTGTTCACGCGTCTAAATGTCCTGCGAATGTTTGAGCCTTAAAAAAAACGAATTCAACTGGGATCGCGAACTATTGCGGACTCTGCGGAGCGCGGCTAAGCCGGTAGCGAAAAACTCAAAAAAGATGCAGTGCCCCAACCCCAAAATTTAGGCGCTCAAAAAACTGGAGCTTCGGACCGATCTGCGATTTCCGGTCAGTCGGAAAACTTCTTCAAAAAGTTCATCAAGTCAAAACCCTTTCCTTGAGAAAAGATGATTCAGTGCAAGCTGTAAGAGAGGATAAAATGTCCATTTTTTTCAGCACCATCGTGACCATATTGTCCCACAGTCGTATTATTTATTGCAAGTGGTTTAGGCCATGCAAATATCCTCGACTACTAAGGGAGTAATAGGGCTCAAAGTTCAATGACCATGCTGAAGTACAGATGTGATAGAAAATAATGTCATATTATTTATCGGAACTAAGTGTCTGTGGGATGTTAAGCCTTCAGCGCCCTCCAGACAGCCAAGAAGCTCATGAGCAGAACAACCAGATTCGCGAATGGGTCCATGGCGCCCAGCTTTCGCGCCGCGCTCTTATCACCAGAGCCGGGCACAGCAGGCAGAGCACCTCCAGCGTCTCCAGGCTCCCTAGCGTCCTGCAGGTCAAACACTCGGATCAAGTCCACCTCTACAGAAAGCGGTCAAGGGGTAAAGCTAGTCAGCAACAGGCAGCATGTTTTCGCCAAATCCGTTCTCAGAAGGACTTACCCAACAGATTCCTACTCTCCCCATCGTGTATGTTTTGCAACCCCAGCTCGTACTCGACGTCAGGGTTCAAATCCGCAATGGCGTACTTGAGCGTTGCTCCCCTCCATTCGCATTGTATGAGGGTTCCGGCGTCCAGACCACGGCACGGCGTCGACGCGTTGTATAGCTGGGAATGGACAGTGGTAGAGGTGGCCGTATCGGTGAGTGTGGCCCGGTACAGTCCGTGCGTCGCATTTCGCCCTCCATATACTTGGATACCGGTTCCTAATATCAAAAGAGTTTCATAGTCAGGATGAATGGCCTCTCTGAATAAGCGCAGTCAAGGATTACCTTTAAACCTGTGCGTGAGTGTAGCAAAGTTCTCCGCAGTCCAAATCGCCTTCCGCTCGACGTAGATCGCGATTTTCAATCCACCTTCGCCTGGAGGGACGTCACCGGGAAGGTTCCCCACCGCCCAGGTACCGTTCGTGCTCAAGCGGGAGAGGTCCTCGCCCTTTGTGTCAAAAGCTTGTGGTCGCAAGCGTCTACCACGATTGAAGTCAATATATTATTATTGAGCCCAGCAGTTCTCGACTCACCCCGGAACACCAACTTTCTGTTTAGCAATCGCAAAGTCAAGCAGGAAACCGTTCCCTTCAATCAACTCGGCACGATTTCCTAGGTTGGTGACCACCAGTTCGTGTTTTCCCTCTGTCAAGTCCGTCAAGCTATGCACATGGTGTGCTCGACCGACAGCAAGAGCAGGGTAATAAGCAGAGCCAATGACCGCCTCTTCGTCGTCCAACTTGAGAGAATAAGCTCCGTATGCTGGGCCGCTATCACCATAAAGATGAATTTCTGAACCTAAGCGACGTGTACCACGCGACATTATAAATCATTTGGAGTGAGAAAGCCACCAAACCTACCATAGAAATCGATCTTGATCGACGAATTCACGGTATTGGTCCTTTTATACGTCCCCAAGAACCAATTCCTCTGGCTATTGGCTGGAGTTGTGGGCGAGCTCTCCCTCGCCTCTTGCGCCAAGCGGATCCAGTCGCTCCCGTCAACTTCACCATCAGCTCCGTTAAAGGTGACCAATGGGGAGAAGTCGTCGATCGTGGTGTTCGTATAGTAGGTTACGCCGTCTTCGCCGAGTTCGAACGTTGCGTCATTCCCAGGCGGGATGGCAGGGCCCCACGGTCCTTCGGGAGTGCTACTAGTAGTAGGTTCCGGCGCAGAGGTTGGCCTATCGGGGCCTGCTGTGTTGCCGTCGTTCGACGCTGTAGGTCGGAGAGAGGTAGTGGTCGGTACACTGTTGACGGGTCCGCCGGTGTTTCCACCTGGAGGAACGGGATTGATGACACCTGAGCTCATGATTGGCGAGCCACAGAAATAGTACGTATAGTGATGGGCGGTCTGTGCAAAATAGATGCCCAAGTCCGCGAAATGGCCTCACTTTGAGGGCGTTGGGCAGTTGGAGACTGTGTGTCAAGATCCGATGGAAGCTGGGACGTTGGAGCCTGTTGGAGCGCGCCTTCGAGGTGGGGGTCTGACGAAAGCCGCGGTCGGGGGCCCCTAGCCAAGAGAATGGGACTATGTAGCTGGAATGAAACTCGAAGGGGCCAAGGTTATATACGGCAGCCAAGCGTTTGTCCGTGTGCCCCGCTGGACCTTTCGTCACGAATCGTCACCCGGCGAATAATGCCCGTATGTATATTTCAGGCTTTTGTCTGCTGCCTTCACGTTGCAAGATATGAAACGGCGGTGGATCGTAATCTGGTGATGGATGACGCTCAAGAAGCCTATAGTCCAAAGGGCTCTGAGATTCCGGACCCGAATCCAACGGTTATAGTGGTGTTTTAGGGAGGTCGCTGAACCTTTAACGTTGTGCCACTATCGGCCGCTCACTGAAAGCATGTCACAACCGTGCATGAGGATAAGACACGCTGCAAGGGAAAGTTAACTTACAGGCCTGGGATGTGGCAGAAGCCAAGCAGAGACGATCAAAATCTGAGATCTGAGAGCGCGTGACGCTTTGGC
Organism: Coprinopsis marcescibilis; assembly: GCA_004369085.1. Lineage (NCBI taxonomy): Eukaryota > Fungi > Basidiomycota > Agaricomycetes > Agaricales > Psathyrellaceae > Coprinopsis > Coprinopsis marcescibilis. Next base: position 324,426 of record ML210151.1, on the reverse strand, counting down.
CACCCGAGTAAGTTAAGTACTCACGAATAAATAAAGATTCTTGCCAGGTTGCGCACACTCGGGAGAGTACGCCAAGGCCCCCTTGGGGATTGTTATGGATCTACAACCATCTATGACTTCTTTGAGTTGGCGCCAAATTGTGACTGAACGCTGAGGTCTACGCTGTGCAGAATCATCACCCTAATACTTTTTGTTCTCGTACTGGGCGCTTAAACAAAGAGGCCACCCCGAGCACTCTCAGTAAGCGTTACTATGGCCGACCCTTCAAGGGACGAGGGAGTGATTAGGATCTGCCCAAGGTATGTGGCAACAAGTCTGGGTGCGCCAGTACGTTGGATTTGAGAATTTGACAACTTCAAACAGTCCTGGTGATGACACTTCCTCAAAATGCAGAGGGGAAGGTTTGTCTCACTTGAAAAAGTGATATAATAAGTGAACCTAGAAATACATAAAGAAGGAACGTGATAATGTGGGCAATTCAAGCAAATGGACACACGAGTCCGCGCGTGATACGGTATAGGTATGTTAGTAGTAACTGGCAAAGAAGCTACTCAATTCTTGAGTGTCTTCCAAACAGCCAGGAAAGATACAAGCAACAGGATAAAGTTGAGCAGTGGGTCAACAGGGGCCACCATCTTATGTGCGCCGCTACCCGACGAGCCCGCCGAGTTTCCAGGTCCACCGCCGCTCCCATTCCCATTCCCGTTTCCGTTTCCAGCCCCATCTCCACCCTCAACGGGGTCATTCGCATCCCTCAAATCCACCGTCCTCACCAAATCGACCTCAAACACGCCCCTCGCTGCATCGCCTCCTCCCAAATTCTCCAACACAAGTTCATACCGTTCGTCTGGATTCAAGTCCGCTGCACTGTACTTGAGACTGCTGCCCCGCCAATCACACGCAGGTCGGATGTTGTCAGGGACTGCAAAGTCGCAGTCCGCGGTGGCGCTATAAGTCTCGGAACGGACGATGGTATTGGAGGGTATGGTGAGGAGTGTGGCGCGGTAAGAGCCGTGGGTGGCGTTACGACCGCCGTAGACTTGGATCCCAGTTCCTAGTGGCAACGAAAGTATGATCATCAATTCAAAAAGTTCATTAAAATAATAGATGTGCAAGTGGAATCTGGATGGACGAAAGAGGCATTGTCGAACTGAGAACATACCTCTGAAAGGGACGGTCAGGGTTGCGAGGTTCTCTGTGGTCCAGAACGCCTTGCGTTCGACATATATCTCTGGCTTTGCACCGCCTTGCCCGGGAGGCACGTCGTCTTGGACTGTGTTTAGTGACCATGTACCATTCTTGGCGAGAGCTTGCAATTCATCGCCCTTGATCTCGAATACCTGAGGCCTAAGGCGACTATATTGACAGCAATTAATCAACGCACGGAACCGGGCGAAATGACCATCCGAGTGGGCAAACTCACCCAGGGACACCGACTTTCTGCCTCGCAATGGCAAAGTCAAATAGGAGGGAAGGCCCATCATTTAACCCTTCCCTAGTGCCAAGATTGGTGATGACAAGGTCGTGCCTGCCTTCAGTCAGGTCCCTGAACGTGTACAGTAGCTGCGCACGGTCTGTTCCTGACGCCTGCTCATATGCAGTCTGGAGGATCGGAGTGTCCTCGTCCAATTCGAGGAGGTATACACCAAAGTTCGGTCCCTTGTCACCATACAGGTACAGCTCGGATCCTAACAGCCTCAAGATGAGCGATCGGCCGAGACTCCACAGAAATAAACAGACACGCACCATAGAACTGAATCGTGACAGTGGCGTTTCGAATTTCCGTCCTCTTGTATGTACCCAAGAACCAGTTCCTCTGTGGTGCAGGACGCACAGCAGAGCTGGCTGGGTCAGTTCTGACAGTGAGCCAATTGCCATCCTCGCTGAAAGTTACCAGAGGCGAGAAGTCATCGATGGTGGTGTTGGTGTAGTATGTCGACCCGTCTTCACCCAGAACGAAGCTGGGTGTGACCGTAGGTGGAATTGCTGGCCATGTTGGCGTGGTAGGACCTCCGCCCGGCGGCGAGGAAGTAGGCGAGCCGGGGTCAGCCGAGGTAGTTGCATCTGAAGTTGGCCGGTCTGGGTTGGTTGTAGCAACCGGAGAGTCAGAGGAAGGGACTGGGCCGGGGTCGAAGTCGGTAGGGTGTTGTGGGACGCGTGAAGTAGAGCTGCTCATGTTGATATCTGCAGTCAAAGAGGGATAACCAAGCTATTCAAGAAGCTGGGAAGATATTCCTGTGCTCCTCCAAGTTGAAATGAAATCCCCTTTTAAAAGGTTACTTTCCAACGACGCGAATTACAGAATTGGAACGCTTCTCTTCCTCAAGTTCCTGTGACTGGACTTTCTTCGTTCCTGGCCTGCTGACTGTGTCAAAGGCCACAAGTCTCCGTGTTCCCGCGTGAAAGGTTTAAGAAGAGGTGCACCTGGATACCAAAGAGGAAGGAAGCAAGCTGCGAGTAGGTCTGACGCCACGCCGCAAGAGACTCGACAGACACAGCCCGGCGTTCAAATCTGGTGATATTCAGTTGATTCAGCCTCTAACAGAGGTAACTTCGGGGGATCGTGTCAAAGGCTATGTTCCTCTGCTTCCTTGTTTGCAGACCAAGACTATGGAGCTTGGATATGCGGGTAACAATGCCCGTCAGCCTTTTGTGTGAGGCAATAGATCACGGTTGGGGGAGGTGACGTCGAATGTGAGGCGAAAGCCAAGCGCGCCCAACTGATCCCGATACCAACATTGATCTGTTTGATGATGGAATGCTTTGCACCGCGCCGATATATTTGGATAGGGGTATGAAAGCACACGGACTTCTGTTATCTGAAAACGCTAGCCCATACGTTGTGGCGGAATCGTCAGATATAAACAGATACTAAGAGCACGAAGAGCCGCGATACTACTTACTTACTAAGCTCACCCCCTCTGTGACTGAGGATGTTGACATAGATTCTCTGGTAAGTCACGTTTACAAGGAGCTTGGAAGATGTCATGGTTGCCATCCGAGTCTTCTCAGACTTCTTCCAGGCACCAGCCGCTTTGTAAAATGCAAGTTAGAGTTTCCTTGGGCTTAGCTGCACAGCAGTGAGCACATACAACGGCGAGGTAGCAATACATGGATATGCACGATATGTTCGAATCCTTCTCCACGTTGACAAGAATCCAATTCCAAACGCCTTGGATTATCGATATCACGGCAATCGACCGCCGCAGGACAGCTACGCCTAGGTGACATGCCATTCTGAACGTCTAAAAGATTTGACAATGGATGAACACAAAACGTGTGTTCGAACTCCTTGTGTGCGTCGAGAACGACATGTATACGTGCTCATGCCATTATGGGCTGCTTTGAACATTCCCTAGAAACGTTCTTCGGCTCTTAATAGCCCGTGATAGGACGTAGACAGACTCGGATGTACTCTAGTACCATGTCAACTATACGCAAATTCTGAGGTGGAAGCCTTACTCGAGTAATTGCCTCTGATCGAGAGGTTACACAATTGCTCTCGGAAGACTGTCCTAAGCTGCTACTGTACATTTATGTGCCACAGCTGCATATCCTTGATTCAACCCGGACTTCCTTTCGTACAGCGAGGTGCCGCTCTCCGGATGCTCGCCTTCAGATCGTTGTCTGCTGTACTAATACCAATGCCAGAGTAGCGCATTTAACTACAATTCGATATGCTAAGCCCTGGTACACTGCCGTCTGGGGGTCGCGGCCGAGTAGCTCATTCGTCAACTGGCTGCGTTTTATCTGGCACCTTCAGATTTTCCAGGTTGGACGGCGTCGGAGGAGCTGGATTCGGCACTGGAAGGAGGCCGTTCGGATCAACGATTTCGGACCTGTTGAGCCAGCCACTTCCGACTGCAACCACCTTCTTGTTTCTCCACCATCCAGCACGCTTTTGCATACCATCAATGCTTGTCTGCAACTTTGATTTGCTTGCAGCCGCACTCAACACATACAATGCATTCCCAAGAGCCTAACGTCGCTATGGACAGTTCAGGAACATATCTTGATGGTCCTTTACCGGACCAGAACACAGTACACTGACGACGCAGAGGAACAAATATGTATGATAATCACTGCAAACCAACTGCGACCAGTGACAGCTAGCATCTCCGGGCTTTAAGGTTACTCTTGCATATGGGGTGACTGACGACCAGCGCCATGTTATTGCATTGGCTGCGCATTTCTAGCTCGACATACCGATAATCGAAAACGACAATACGATCCTAGCATCTACATTCTTCGCCTGGCATAAATCGACACCTGTGACTTCTTTGGTCTCCTTGTACTCTGCTGGAACTTTTAAAAGGTCTGTTACACGCCCAGAAAGGACATCTGTTCAGCAAAAGTGAGATGCATTGCCGACTCCGAGCTACACTTTTGCCCTGGTGCATCCTTGGACTAGCCCCTCATTGTTCAGCTGCTCCCTGGCGCCCATGCCCTCAAAACACCCACGAAGCGAAACAACATCACTCACAACTATTACGTCGTCGAGCACAAGGCAGGGGCAGACCAAGACGGCGCGGATTTCTCAGAAGTCATTCAGCACCTGGGCATCGAGCTTGTCGAACAAGTAGGCAAGCTCGATGATATGTGGCTCGTCGGAGTGCCCAAGGAGAAACGGGTGCAGTGGATCCTGATGGCCGCGGAGACGTGGTGAATGCTGCAATTGAGGGCAAACATCGATGACGATGACGATGACGGGCTGGACTTGAACGAGCCGGTGAAAAGAGGGGCACTAAGCGACCCTGTGATCGAGGCATACCGTAACCTCAAGCGGGCCTCTTCACCCGCAGAGTTGGACAACCTCCGTCACCTCGCTGCGTCTATTACGCATCTTGAGAAGCAACACCGGCATACGTTCGTACCGCGGGCACCTGCACCTGAGGCTGCACCCCCGCTTGTGCGCCCACGGCCCACCAATGACGCGGCCCTGCAATGGCACATTGCGAACGACAGTACCCAGACAACCTGATGAACGTTACGCCCGTGTGGGATATGGGGTACACGGGCAAGGGCATCGTGACGGCCATCATCGATGATGGTGTGGATTATACCAGCGAAGATTTAAAGGTCAACTTTGTACGTTGCAGTTTACTCAATGGACTGCATGGACTGCATACTGTCCTGCGCCCTTCTCACTTTGAACCTCCCGCGGCTCAATGAACTGACGACCGTTTGATCTGCCCTCAGGACGCAAAGAATTCATACGACTTCAACGACCACGAGCCGATGTCCTTCTTCAAACGTCGCACAGATCACCACGGCACTCGCTGCGCCGGCCAAATCGCGGCTGCTAAAAACGGCTTGTGCGGTGTGGGGCTGGTGTTCAACTCGAAAGTGTCAGGTATTCGGCGGGCAGATCACGGCCGTGGATGAGGCTGCCCCGCTCAACTATGGGTTCCAGGACGTCAGTATCTATTCGTGCTCCCGGGGCCCCAGGGACAATGGGACCAAGATGCAGGTGCCACCCTATATCATCCGCAAAGCAGTACTCAGCGGGGCCAACAAGGAACGAGGAGGCAAGGGCAGTCTCTTTGTGTCTGCAAGCGGGAATGGGACGCACAAAGGCATTTCAACGGGTATACGAACAGTATATGGAGCATCACTGTGGGTGCTGTGGATTACAAGGGGCTACATCCCAAGTACTCGGAGGTGTGCTGCGAATCTGGTTGTGGGGTATAGTTCGGGCAGGGGAGACCATATAGTGAGTTTGTCTGTTCCGTGTTCAGTGCGTAGCTGACGCTATATCCTCTTGTGGTAGACCACGACGGACAAGGGCGTTCGAGAGTGTGCGCATTCACTCATGGTGGCACGTCTGCTGCAGCAGCCGGCGTTGCAGGGTGATTGCGCTTGCCCTGGAAGCCCAACCAGACTTGTCCTGGCACGACATGCAGTACCTCGTCGTCAACACCGCCCGGCACATCAACCCCCAAGACCGCGACTGGGAACGCACACATTCAGGCAGATATTACAGCTTAAGTACGGATATGGTGTGATGGATGCCTGGCGGTTCGTCACCGCCGCCAAGGAGTGGCAACTTGTCGAACCTCAGGCCTACATCGAGCTAAACCCAAACATTCTTAACAATGGCGAGCTAAAGGCAATTTGGAAAGGAAAGGGCTGGAGCATGTCACGGTTAGGGTTTGGATTGACCATAGCCGGCGGGGAGACGTCCAAGTTGAGCTGGTGTTGCTTGCTGGGTGAAGAGCCAGTTGGCGGGGATGAGGGAACCGGAGGGAAGGGGATCGGGCAGCGACTGGGTTCCCGGGGTGGACGTTTATGAGCGGGAAGCATTGGGGTGAGGACCTGGTGGGTGATTGGATGGTTCGGGTGTGGGATCAGGGGCGGGAGGGGCATCATGGGGTGTCCCTTGGTTGGAGCATGGTTCTATGGGGCGAGAGCGTCGATCCTGCCGAAATCAAACTGTACGAGCTTGTGGACGACAAGGCGTTGCTGCCAAAGAGGCAAGGCACTGTCATGCCCACCAGCCCTGCCTTTAAGGACAGAAAGCCAACGGAGAGTTTGCTTTTGGATCCGAATGATTGATTCCCATATTTGACTCGGAATGAGGGGAAGCAGCATTTGTTGGATGGGTCCAGATGACTATTGGGATATACATATAATACCAGGTTGAGTAGAGTTGGCGGTATGTATGGTCTGGACCATTGCATGTAGGTAAAGGCACAGTGAGAACTTGGTTTTGGTCGATCCTGTCAGACAGGGTATGTTGTGCAATGGAAACCGAGTTCTCACCGGTTCGAACGGCATGTAGATCCTAGAAGCTTTAGCGGGCTACTTTGTTCTATGTATCTGGTGTCTTTGCAACGGCACAAATAGTCCAAATTGGTCCTTTCCAAGGTACAGTGATGGCCCGGGAGTTATGATTCATTTTGATAGCAAACAGCAATAATAATCTGCAAGAGGTAACCCGGACCCACCTTTCCCCTGGTCCCCTTTCTTCCAAGTTCAAGCTATTTTTGCATGACAGTTTCCAAAAGTGGGAAAATGTAAAGCGAGATGCCCAAGGCCCAAAAGCAATACTTATGGTCAAGATTCGGATTCGTTTGAACTGGCGACTCCCCTAAGGAAGGGTACACCAAAAATAGGACTCAATATTAGAGTTAATTTATTCGTAATGCACCCCTTCCCATAACCTGGGAGCTCCGGCATCGTATCTCCTCTCGGTCAGCTAGCTGCGTGTTGTCTGGCACCAGCTGGCACCTTCACAACCTACATATTGGAGCAGATTCGGTCGTTGGGAGGTGCCAGGCGGAAGCAATGCTTCCGTTTCCCCGGGATTATTACATAACAAATCAATGATGTCGGCCGTCCGGTAGGCCGCTTGCCCCTCTGACATTCTCCAGCCTACCTCTTTCTGTTCCTCCCCACCAGCATCCAGCTCGCTCTTGAACACCGCCAATGCCCATCCACACGCCGAGCGCCAGTTTTCTCTACTTGCAGCCGCATCCTCAACGCGGATACTGCGATTCCGAGCACCCAACGGCCGCAATGGAGCGTTACAGAAACAGATTTTGATTGATGGAAACTCGAAACAACCGGAGATGGCTGCCACTGGGTCGCAGTTGGTTGTGTGGTGATGCTGTGCGAGCCAACCGCAGGCATCAGCCGGTTTGGTCTCTGGGCATATCTCTACGTGGTCAGTGTTCTTGCCCTTATTCTGGTCCAGCAAAGTTCTCGCTCTAGTGCTGACCGTCGACCGTCAACAGGCTAATCGCACAAGCTCTGTTTCTACTATCTCGCGAACTCGACATACACATCGGGACGGATAATTATTGTTATTAATCGGTGCAAAGCTCTATATCATCCTCGCATCGAGTAGGGCGTAAAGCGACACCTGTGACATATCCCCTCCTGCCCTCCTGGACCTCTACAAGTCCACCAAATACTACACATCCCAAAAGGCCGGTCATCTGCTCAGCAAAAAAAAGTGAAAGAGATGCGCCGCCGACTGCGAGCTACGCTTCTGCCCTGGTGCTTGCTGGCCCTCGCCTCCCTCGCCGTGCAGCCACAGCTCACCGGCGCCCACGCCCTCAAAACACCAGCGAAGCGGAACCACATCACCCATAACTACTACGTCGTCGAGCACAAATCGGGGGCGGACCGAGGCAGTGCAGATCTCTCAGAGGTCGTCCAGCACCTCGGTGTCGAGCTTGTCGAGCAGGTGGGCGAGCTCGAGGATATCTGGCTCGTCCGAGCGCCCAAGCAGAGGACGGGTGCAGTGGACTCTGCCGGGAACGGAGATGCGGCTGTGGTGGATGCTGCGATCGAGGCGAGCATCGCCGACGATGATGATGACGAAGGGCTGGACTTGGAGGAGCTGGTGAAAAGAGGGGCTGTGGACGACCCTGTGGTCGAAGCGTACCGCAACCTCAAGCGCGCCGCCTCTTTGTCTGCAGAGCTGGAAAGCCGCTCGCCCGACCTGGACACGCTCCGCCGCCTCGCTTCGTCCATCACCCATCTTGAAAAGCAACACCGGCACACGCTCGTACAGCGGGCACCGGCACCTGCACCCCCGCTCGTGCGCCCGCCGCCCAGCAACGACGCGGTGATCGACAAGTATGGGATCAAGGACCAGTTCTTTTCCCTGCAATGGCATATTGCGAACGACAGGTACCCGGAGAATATGATGAACGTTACGCCTGTGTGGGATATGGGCTACACGGGCAAGGGCGTCGTGACGGGCCTCATCGACGATGGCCTGGACTATACCAGCGAAGATCTAAAGGACAACTTTGTAAGTCACTTTCAACTGTATTAATGGGCTTTTGTCCGCGCATCCCGGGCTGATGCTGACGACGGTTTCAGGACGCAAAGAATTCGTACGACTTCAACGACCACGAGCCGATGCCGTTTCCCAAACGGGCGAGCGACCACCACGGCACCCGCTGCGCCGGGCAGATCGCGGCGGCCAAGAACGACATGTGCGGTGTGGGGCTCGCGTTCAACTCGAAGGTGTCGGGTATACGCATCCTCGGCGGGCGGATCACGACTGTGGACGAAGCTGCCGCGCTCAACTATGGGTTCCAGGACGTCAGTATCTACTCGTGCTCCTGGGGCCCCAGGGACGACGGGACGAAGATGCAGGCGCCGCCTTACATCGTCAACAAAGCCGTGCTCAACGGGATCAACAAGGGACGGGGCGGCAAAGGCAGTGTGTTTGTGTTTGCGAGCGGGAATGGGGCGCATAAAGGCGACGAGTGCAATTTCGATGGGTATACAAACAGTATTTGGAGCATCACTGTGGGTGCGGTGGACTACAAGGGGTTGCACCCCAAGTACTCGGAGGCGTGTGCTGCGAATCTGGTTGTGGGGTTCAGCTCGGGGAGCGGGGATCATATCGTGAGTTGTGGTCCGTTGTCGTTTGTTCCGAGCGTCGATTGACTGTTTTTGCGATAGGTTACGACGGACAAGGGCGTGCGGGAGTGTGCGTTTAGCCATGGTGGGACGTCTGCTGCGGCACCCAATGTTGCAGGGGTGATTGCGCTTGCGCTGGAAGCCCGACCGGACCTCACGTGGCGCGATGTGCAGTATCTGGTCGTGAACACCGCGAGGCGGATCAACCCCAAGGACCGTGACTGGGAGCGCACGCATTCGGGCAGATATTACAGCTACAAGTATGGATATGGGGTGATGGACGCCTGGCAGTTCGTCACCGCCGCGAAGGAGTGGAAGCTGGTGAAGCCGCAGGCGTACATCGAGCTGGACCCGGTCATCCTGAACAACGGCACGATGGACGCGGAGGAGGAATACGACGGCGGGGTGGACATCACAGTGGACGGGATCTCATCCAAGCTACACGTCAGCGCGGACATGGTCGCCAAAGGCAATTTGGAAAGGAAGGGGCTGGAGCATATCACTGTGCGGGTGTGGATTGACCATAGCCGGCGGGGGGATGTGGAGGTTGAGATTATGTCGCCGAATGGGGTGAAGAGCAAGTTGGCGGGGATGAGGGAGCGGGATCGGGCGCCGAATGGGTTCCCGGGGTGGACGTTTATGAGTGTGAAGCATTGGGGAGAGGATCCGGTGGGGGATTGGACGATTAGGGTGTGGGATCAGGGGAGTGATAGTGATAGTGGGGCGTTCCTCGGGTGGAGCATGATACTGTGGGGAGAGAGCGTGGATGGGTCCAAGACGAAGCTGTACGAGCTCGTGGACGATAAGACGCTGCCGCCGAAGAGGCAGACGACGATCACGCCCACGCGACCTGTTTTGCCGGACGGCGGGAAGGATGGGGGGAAGATCCTGGATCCTAAGCCGACGGAGAAGCTGCCGTCGGATCCGAGCACGCCCACTGAGTCGGGGTGGCTGCCGAAGCTGGAGAGCGCGGGGAAGCAGCATTGGTTGGCGGGTGTCGTTGGGTTTTTGGTGTTGCTGAATGTGGTGGGTGCGGTGTGGTATTGGCGGAGGCGCAAGGCTGAGCAGGCGGGGTATGGGGCGTTGGCGGATGGGAACGGGGAGACGCATGGGATGCGGTCGTTGAATGGGCGGACGTATGATGATGAGGAGGATGAGGGGGAGGAGAGCAGTGCGTTGGGTGGGAGTGCCGATGCGCGTGTGCAGGCGAACACGCAGGCGAATTCGCGTGGGGGTGTGGGGGGTGCGGTGGGTGTTGTGCCGGGCCCGCATCCGCAGGCGCGGTCTACGGCGGGGTTGGGGTTCCATAGTGGGTTTTTGGACGATGATGATCCGATGAGTGCTGCTACGCCGCGGGAGGGGGGGATGATGAAGAGTGCGAATGAGCCGGGGACGCCGGTGGGGGAGTTGGTTAATCTTGGTGGGGGCTCGGGTGTGGATGTGAGGCCGAAGAGTGCGGTACCTCCGCTTGGGACGGGGAAGAAGGTGAATTTTAAGAGGGAGGAGGAGAGTAGTAGTGAGGAGGAGAGTAGTGAGGAGGAGGAGGAGGATCGGTATCGGGGGGCGAATGCGGGCAAGGGGAACGCCCAGACCAACCTTTTGTAATTTGCGTGGGGGTTAGGAAGGAAGGAAGGAGGGGGTGTTGAGATAATAGTTATTTATACGATATTTGATATTCGATCTACCTACCTATATACGCAAGCATATCGTTTTATTACCCACCTACCTTTCTTTTTGTTGTAGTTGAATTCTAGAATTGGATTTTTCTCGAGATTTCAGAGCAGGGAGGATCCACCGACCAGCCTAAGTTCATCGCGAGGATGCTCGAGAATTATTGGATGTACGCAAGTAAGTGCGAGTGTATAATATATACGAGTCTGTGATGGACCAACGCTATCGTACCCACATAGGGCGTCGCAGAAAGCACAAGCACAAGCAGGGCAGGCATATCCGGCTTCGCATAACAGCGGAAAAGATGTCAGCCAACATAGACCCGCCGCTAATCATAACAATCAAGTGGTAGCTATGGCTGGTATCACACACAGACACTCGCTCTTCAGCTCACTTGTGAAGAAGCATACCGGTACCGCGAATTAACCACGGTCATATTATAAAGTCTCCCCGCACCCAAAGCCTACAAACCAACCCGCCTTGGAAAATAAATCAACCTTTGGAACTTCCCTTGCGGACGAGATTCTGGGACGAGGAAACCCACTCGACGAGATACTTGAGTAGCGGAAGGGGAAGGATTCGATGTACGTATGTGTATATCCGCGTATAATACTGTTAGAACTTGGTGCCAAGTTCTCGTTCGGCCGGTTTAGTCACTCTCCAGGGTGGTTATGTAGAAGGTTTCGATTGGAATTGGTAAGTTGTGCTTGGCTGCACGGTTGAAAGTTGGCAATGGGATTGATTAATTGGGTGGGAGGAGGTGGCAGGACTCCCGGTTCATCTTAATTTATTAACTCGTAACTCGTAACTCATGCCTCGCACGTTCATGAAACAGCGCGCTGCTCCTACCTGAGCCTGAGGCCTGAATATATTTTGTGAATATTTATATTTTATCATTGGCGAGGGATCTGGAATCTGAACCTGAACCTAAGCAGGGCCAATACCGCACTGGCATAGACTAGTGGGCGGGAATGGGTGCGGTCGCTGTTGACTTTTGGAGAACGAAAATGGAATTGGTGCAGATCGGACGGGGACTTGGAACAACTTGCGCCTATTGGCCGACTCGGAGGGAACCTTGGGAATCGCCTCTCTGCCTATACTCGGTATTCGGTGCGCAGTACCGCATTTTGATTGTATGGACAACCGCAAGGGATGGCTACAGATGGATGCCCCTATTAAGATCGAGTTAAGCGTAGGATCTCTTCTCAGCGCAGGCCGTGTGCAGAGACTTGGATGTGCCAGAATCGATCGTCTGGCCAACATAGCTGTCGTGTGCGACCTGAGTTGTAACTTGTTTCATCGCCCAACTCTGCTCTCACACAGTGCTGAGCAGCTGACATGCATAGTTAAAGTTGAAGTAAAGTATGTTTGGCAGGGACAGGGATCCTGGTCTAGAACATACACCAACAAGTACAAAAGCAAACGCTGCAACTTCCCGGCAAGACCGGCTTTTCCTCGCGACCATGCTGGAAAATTTTATTTAATGGAATCAAAGAACCACAGCGGGTGGCTAGCTTCTGACTCTGTGAGCATCTGATGACTCGAGAAGGGGTATTTATAGATCTTAATCTGAACAAAGTTGAAAGTTGGTCGTACGAGTGAATACTATAGGCTCTCGGTGAGAGTCCTGTTACTGTATGTGGTACGGACTGGGTGGTGAGCCTTGGAGTGGGTGGGTTATTTTTGGTTTGGGGGTCGTACCGGAGTTCCGAATGTCCGATGGCAGAGATTTTTTTTGGTGGTGGTGCGAGGAGTGCGGTAGGGGTGCGTGCAGTGGACTACAGACTGCTGGGGTATCTGTGCGTTATAATGCCAAGAGAATGACATCATGTTTTGTTGAGCAGGGGTGAAAGCAACTTTTGTGCAACGTTGAACGTGGTATCAACTGGGCGAGCGGGCGGAGCATGTGGACCGACGCATAAGGAGTCGGAGGCTCAACTCGGCGGTGGATTTGGGGTTGGATATATATCGAGGGTGCCGAAACGGACGGGCCTTTGGTGAATGGACGGGCGGAGCATCGGGGGTACGTACAGTATATAAGTCTGGGCTCCAAGCGGGGTGTCGTACATACTACTCTCTCGCTGCATCGACCAATCAGGTTACCTCGATTAGCACTTTCATCTTGTGAGTATCTCGACAAGTTGTGGCTTATCCGGCGCGCACTTGGCTTCTTATCGGCTAGTGGAACAATCAGCTGACTGACAGAGGGCCTACTTAGTCTTGGTCGTCCCATTCAACTCTTTTCGAACCAAACATGGCACCCGCAACGTCGACCAACAGCACCAACCGCAATGTCTCGGTGACTACCAAGCCCCTCCTTACTTCTGTCGTCCCGCAAAGGGCGAGGGAGGTGTTGGAGAAGAAGCTCTCCTCGAAAGAGGTTATTGGCCTGGAGAACAAGTATAGTGCCCACAAGTGAGTAGTCTTGTCTTTTGTCTTTCCTCTTCCCGCTTTGTCTATCCCTGCCTCCTCGCGAACGCGGATCCCGTGGTTGGCGTTCGAACGAATGGATGGGCTGCTCTTGTGCGTTTCGCCGATGTTCCCCCCGCTGCGTCTCTGCCCAAAAACCCGCAACCTCCTCCCCAAAATCCATTCCATTCTCCTATCCCACGTACCACGCAGTCCCCACCGACACCCACCAGGCCAAGCCACTGTCGCACTGGGAAATGGTCGCACCCCAATCTGCACTCTCCTGGTTGATTGTTGGTATTTCGCTTCATCCGTCCACTACCCCAGTCCCAACGCCACTGCCAAACCAACATTCCCACCGCCCTCCTCATCAAGTCACTCCCGCAACCTGATCAGTCTCAACCCTGTACTGCAGCCTGAGGTTGGAACAACCCGCCGCCTCCTAATGTCTATGCGGACAGGAGGATGGTGTCGAGGTTCCGTTCATTGGGGAGATGTGGGTGCTATATAACCCTGGGGCTTCCGCGTGCGCGTGGCGGTTCCATCCTCTCTCTTTCGCGTTCGTCTATTTCTCCCACTCCAACGCCACTCCCAAACCAAGGCTCCCACCACCCTCCTCTGTCTCTCTCTCAAACCTAAATCATACAATCCTCGCTGATGCCGCCAAAGTCCCAGCCACCGCCGCAAGCTACGACACTCGTGACCAGGGCACCCGCACTTGGGATAGCCCGTACGGCAGCTTGGGTTTGGTACCACCCGCCGCCTCCTATCGTGTATGCGAGCAGGAGGAGGAAGAGGACTGTTGTCGATGCTACGTCCATTGGCATATTGCGGGGGGATGCGAGCTTGGGGTGGGCATGGGTGTTATATAGCCGTGGGGCTTTCGCTTTAGCTTGTTGGTTCGCGGGATGGGCTTGGAGCGATGGCTTGGGAGAGTGGCTTTCGCTATTCCCTCAGGTTGCTCAGGTTGCTCCTGGGTTTTGGGTTGCGTATGCGGGGCAAGCTCCAGGGCGAAGCAAGGGGCTGTGGTTTAGACTGGCCGGGATCTAGCAAAGGGGAATCGCTGCCCGTGGTTTTAGAGCTTTCGCAGACGCAGAGGCATTTTAGCTGATTGAGCCCGGGGTTGTGTCATCCGTTGATTATACCGTTTCATCTGCTTCTTCTTCTTACTTTGTCATCTGTTTATATCATACGCTAACCACCACTAGTTACCACCCACTCCCAGTCGTACTCGACCGTGGCCTAGGCGCCAAGTGAGTGGTTTTCTCTATCTTGATACGTTCTTTATTCACCGATCACTGTGCACAGAGTATGGGACGTCGAAGGGAAAGAATACATTGACATGCTCTCTGCGTACAGCGCGGTCAACCAGGGTCACTGCCACCCCGCCATCCTCCAAACCCTCGTCACCCAATCCTCCAAGCTCACCCTCAGCTCGAGGGCATTCTATAATTCAGTATTTGGCCGATTCGCAAAGGTCGTGACCGAGGTGAGTTTGTGGTGTTATTCAATTATATGCCTTTACTGAGCGGATTCAGATGTTCGGGTACGATATGGTGCTGCCGATGAACACTGGTGCAGAAGCCGTGGAGACTGCGCTGAAGCTGGCGAGAAAGTGGGGGTACAAGGTGAAGAAGATCCCGGCTGGCAAGGCACGCATTTTCAGTGTCGAGGGTAATTTCCATGGTCGTACTTTGGCTGTTATCAGGTATATTTACTTTTCTCATGTGTCTTGCAGCTGCTGATTTTGGGTCAAGTATGTCGACAGACCCTGAGAGCCGAACAGGGTTTGGCCCCTATCTTGAGCGTGTTGGGCCCACGTATAGCACTGCGCCGTCCAATGACGAGGACGGCGAGAGCTACCGCGACGAGGAAGGCGCGGATGTCAAGACTATCCGATATGGCGTCATTGAAGACTTGGAGGAAGCATTATCGCTCTACGGACACGAAACCGCCGCGTTCCTCATCGAGCCCATCCAAGGCGAAGCCGGCATAGTAGTCCCACCCACCGGCTACCTCGCGTCAGTGCACGCGCTGTGCAAGAAACACAACGTGCTGCTCATCTGCGACGAGATCCAAACGGGGCTGTGCCGCACGGGGCGGATGCTGGCGTGCGAGTGGGAAGGCGTGCGGCCTGATCTGGTGCTGCTGGGCAAAGCGCTGAGCGGGGGTGTGTATCCTGTTTCGGCTGTGCTGGGGAGTGAGGAGGTGATGCTGACGATCCGGCCTGGGGAGCATGGGTCGACGTATGGGGGGAATCCGTTGGGGTGTGCGGTTGCGGTTACTGCGTTGGGTGTGCTTGTGGATGAGGGGCTGGCGGAGCGGGCGGAGAGGTTGGGGAAGGTGTTTAGGGAGGGGTTGGGGGAGTTTAGGAAGCATGCGTATGGGAAGGGACATGTTGTTGCGGGGCGGGGAGGGAGGTTGATCAAGGAGGTGAGGGGGAGGGGGCTGTTGAATGCGTTGGTGTTTGAGGAGGAGGCGAGTGAAAAGGGACGGACGGCGTGGGAGCTCTGTTTGCTGTTGAAGGAGCGGGGCGTGCTGGCCAAGCCTACGCACCGGAATATGTGAGTGTTGTGTTTTTTTGTGGATGAGGGTTGGGTGTTGATTAGTTTTTTGGTAGAATTCGGTTTGCACCGCCGTTGGTGATTGAGGAGGAGGATTTGAGGAGGGCGGTGAGGATTGTTGGAGAGTGTTTGAGGGATCTGGATGAGTTGGAGGTCATCCCTGGGGAGACGTTGGAGGAGGTGGGACATGTGGATGAGCTTGCTTGTTAGGCGCACTGCACTGTCTAGCCGTCGTTTTGTGCATTGGTGTATAGTATATTAGTTAGTCTGTGCTTTTTATTTCTGTGCCTCCTTGGAGTTTTTCTGCTATGATGTACACTATCGTTTGTCGTCCGTTATTGATCAATCGGTGCACTGTTAACAGTTTGACTCGTATCTGATACTTTTCAATTTAATCGCATTGCATTTCTATGTCGAGTTATATGTCACCGCTACTGGCTGATCCTAGCACTACTACTAAGGTATTCATTGTGCTGGTAGGGGTTGCTTTTGCGGTAGCCTGTTGGAGTCCGGCTCTAAAACTTGGAAACGGATCTGGAGTCGGTGATGTTGTTGTTACGTGGTTTCTCTGTAGATATGGTTAGCCGGTATCATGCATCAGATCTAGCCCGCGTGTAGGATATGTGCGTGGTGTAGATTAGAGCTCGGCAGAAGGAATGAGAATCCCCTGGTTCTAATGGCGTTCAAAGTGGACTTGTCAAGTTAGCATTCAGACTGGTGTAAAGCTTCAACTGACGGTGGAGCTGATGGGTAAATATGAATATGTGGCAAGGCGCAGTTAACCGCGAAATTTAATTAGATAACCTGTAGTGTACTGTATGTTAGACTTTAGCTTTAGTAGTCGAAGGCCCATATCGTGAAGGAGTGGGAATGGGTATTAGCGTCGAAAGGCTGCAGGTCAAAGAGTATGGATGTGGAGAGATGGTATGTCAAAGAAGTTTGCAAAAAATCGGTGCTAACACTTGAATTTCGGTGTGAAAGACGAATTTCGGTGCAGCGTAGAAATGTTGCGCGGTCCGCACAAGGTACGTCCCAACTCAATTTTAACGACTTTTTTTTTGATTTCTAGAAACTAGGTTAAAATCTCGGAAGTTTCGGTGCGATTTTGAATTTGCTGCGGGATTGGCAAAAGTTCACTTTGAACGGCATACGCCTGTTTTGAGCGCTAATCAAATGTTCTGACTGCGCGAGGCTGGTTTGGTAATATGACTGCATGGTGCTAGAATCCTGGGTGGACTGATCGTGTTTTGGCGCTCACACTTCAGCCCAGCCTGGGAAACACGTCAAGGTCTGTTGATTACTAGTAGCTCAGCGGAAGTAACTACGAGGTACCGTGGCCTTGGCTTGGGAGGGGCCCCCTCTCCCATCCACAACCTAGGTTCTAATGGGCTTCAAGTCGGGTCTTTCTCTTCAGTATCTGGGTAGAGAGATAGACTGGCTGTGTGTAGAGTATTCATCCTGATGCGTCTGAGAGGATCGGGTTGTGCAAAAGAATTCATTTATAAAATTTAGATTCAGCTGGAATCGCGGGGCATTCGCCGCCCAGCTGCAAGTCAGTATGCATTGCATGCAAAGGAAATGTGCTTGTACCCTCAGGGTGTAATTGTGAGGACCGTGGCCTTGAAACCCATTCGGGTACGTCGGTCTAGCAAACATCATCCGAGGCCCCTTTCAGGAGTTGACCACCTATACCTCATTAATAAAAGGGGATTTTTGGCCGGAAGAATCGAGTGAAACGAGTATCAGAACCTAATTATAAGTAGCTAGGCTATTTCCCAGGCAATGCAGACCCTTTCTCTCATGTACCGGCAAGGATAGCACTGCGGATAAATTTCGGTGAGTAACTTAGCAAGCGTCTACGTCTATATCGGAGCTACAGTCATGTTACTACTGCTAATTGACGGGCAGCTATGCGAACATACCAGCGACTGGCGACACGCTGGTCATAGGACCAAGTGGGTGAGGTAATCGATAAGGGGGAAGAGGCAACAGCTGACCGTTCCCGTGGCTGAGAGCAATCCGATTGCGCTAGATGTGGACGTCTTGGGCCGAGAAGAGCAGCTTCTTCTATCTATTTCATTAGATGTAATTGGCAGGAGGAAATAGATGAGTGATGAATATTGATACCACCCGAAGAACGCATTACAATTGACAATGACATGCGCTATAATCAAACGCCCGACGCAGGCGCGCGTCACGGCGGACTTGCTCAGCGCTTCTGACTCTATGCTCACGCCTATCTCGGGCATCCAAGCAATCGCCTACATATGTACTACTTACCATATCCATGTACATCAACGCTTACGGGACAATAAACCCGACCCCAAACGGATCAAGTGGATCAGTCCGACGTTCTTTTTAAGCCAGATTTGAAGGACATTGACGCCCACTGGTCAAGGAGCTTGACAGAGCTCGAACATCGCAAGGGAGGAGGAGGCTCCATGCGTACGTACCTATGGCAGGAGGTTGA
The DNA here is from genome assembly GCA_004369085.1 of Coprinopsis marcescibilis. Lineage (NCBI taxonomy): Eukaryota > Fungi > Basidiomycota > Agaricomycetes > Agaricales > Psathyrellaceae > Coprinopsis > Coprinopsis marcescibilis. Next base: position 305,928 of record ML210151.1, on the reverse strand, counting down.
GATGATGTCGTTATCAATCTGACCATATAATGCCTCAGAGATTTAGTAAGATTACTCACGAGTCAATGTGAATGCTCACAAGCTGTCTGTTCGCTTCATCCCTCATCAGAAACCAGGCCTCGGTCGAAGGAGCGCTCGAGTCCAGGTACATACACATTAGAGTCCTCGGGTATGAGGTTTGTGGGCGTTACTTATTCTTATTAGGTACACGAGTTAACCACTCTGTTCAACGACGCTCCACGGCCTGTGCGGATGTTCACAACTCCGGAGTACACGATCTGCCGGAAACAATTAACTGCTGCGACGCTTCTTCAAGAGTTACCCCGCTCGGAGATAGCGCACATATCTTTGATTCCGGGTCACACCCCGTTACCTTTCACGTAGCGTGCAACAAGATTTATTCAGGGAAAGAACCCAAGGGTCCTGGGCGGTTGATCATTGCACAATAGCCTAAAAGGAACAAACGAAGGCGAGGTCTCTGAGATCGGAGTCGTGTATAATACAGTTACAGGCAGATACGTGTGCCAGTGCGCAATGGAATAGACCGGCAGATATGTAAGGTCTACAAAGTACAAATGAGATCTGAAACGGAAAGTATATATGTGTTTTCGGGTTTCGCGTCTGAAGCTCTCTCGTCCGGATCTGCAGATCACAGAGTCAACTGAGCGAATTTAGCCGGCTCCTTTGCTCCTAGCGGAGGGGTCGATGGGGGCGTCATAATCACGGGATTGACCCCCACAGAGCTTGCCGACCCATGGAGCGAAGGTGTGGTTGCTAGCGGTGGACCTGGAGCCACTACGTCCGGGAGGTCGCCAGGCTGACCAGCACCGACACCAATTTCTGGTCCACTGGTCCCGAGTCCACCGTGCAACCTTGACACCCCCTTCTTCTTATCGCTCTCCGTCTTCCTTTCCCTACGCTCCTTCAGTTCCTGCCCAACCCACTCCGAAGATCCCAAAACGGCATCTTCAGGACACGTCTTGCACGAAAGGAGGTATCCCTGTAACTCTGCTGTCGTAAACTCATTCTCAGGGATACACTTGGAGAATTCAAGCGCGAGCTGCCCGAGCCGAGCGACCCTAAATTCCTCATGAGTTTTCGCTTTTTCTGATCTTGGTTCTCCCTTCAACTGCGTGCGAGATGGTGGAAAGAAGCGTGAGAAGAGGGCTTGGGCACCTCTGGCAGTGGTAAGGTTGTATTGGACTTTGCGGTCGATTCGTCCTGGGCGGAGCAGTGCAGGATCGAGTCTGTCAATGTGGTTGGTCTGCAATGCATAGTGCATATATCAGAAACGCCCGCGCCACCCCCATGAATCAGTGATGCATATCAAATATGAGATTGATGAAAGACTGACCGTAGCAAAGAACAGGACACCCTCCTCACTCCCAATACCATCGATCACGTTCAAGAGGCCAGATAGCGTTACGCTCGACCGTCGTAGCGGCATGAGCTGCAGACCGAGATACCCAGGAGCTGCCCCGGACGTATTTGCTTCATCATCCCTTGAGGTGAACGCACAATCGATATCCTCGATCAGAAATATGGCTTTCTTCGGAATAGAAGACGCGGCCTGCTGGAGGAACGCGTCATCCACGCTGGAGAGAGAGAGTTGTGCATGTGTTAGACTATTATGAATCGCACGCTTTGGCGTTACTCTCACTGCCAAAGGGCTAGCGGGCGCAGCTACTCGGAATCACGCTACTCACAATCCTGCGGAGAGAGAGAGGGAGAATATCTCCATCCCCAATTCGCCGGCCTTCAGAATGGGGAACAGTCATGAGCGGCAGGCGGAGGGCATCGCAACTGTTGGTTACTTACAAGTGCATGGATGGTAGACGCTGTCAAGCAAGGTTCGGTCAGTCTCCACATGAGCGTCTGACACATGAATTCGAGGCTCGCTTACTCTTTCCAGTTCCTGGTGGGCCATGCAGCAGATACCCCCGTCGATGCGGGATGCCCGCCTCAATATACCAGTCCTCCATCTCGATAAAGTCCTTTGCATCCTTGACAATCGATTCAATCACGCCTTCTTCCAAGATGATAGAGTCGAGAGGTCGCCTGAGCTTGCGTTTTACACTATTCCAGACGAAGCCAGGGCCAAAATTGGGCTGTACACGGTGTCATCAGCAACACGTCAGATGGGTGCTAAGTGAGAACGAAGCTAACCTGTGAGGCCGAATGAAGAATCACGCTGGACCTGCCATGTTCGATGTATCGGACGCGTGCTTCTTCAATGAAGTCCTGCAGCACCTTGACCTCAAGGGAGTAGATGCTATTGGAATAAAACGTTGCCGTAAAGGTAAGCGGAAATCGCAAGAGGGGCAAGATGCCCAGAAAGCCGGGGGGTTTCCCGGAGAATCGGAAACCGAAAAACTCACGTCAAGGTGATTGCCCCCGGGCTGAAACCGCTAAAGGGTGGTTGCATCATTACCCCTGTATTTCGCTTGGTTTCTATCCAGAACCCCTTCCACCTAAACAGATGGGGAAGCTCGTATGTCGGAACAAGGTCAACATGGTCGCCTCCTGCCGAGCGTTCCTTCTCGCCGCCAAACTTGATTCCCCATCGTCGCGCAGAGCTTTTCGCGTTAATGCGGAAATCCCTGGAACGCTTCCAAATATTCTCCTCGGTCTATTCGGCGATGTGATGTCAATACACTTTCGGCACGGAAGACTCCCCACGAAGGGCTTAAGCCAAAGTTAAAGATCTTGACATACCAAAAACATGACTATCCATTCGTACGTCGGGTCCCCTTCAGTGAACTGAGCCGTTATCGAGTACTCTGCGGCAGTCAATGTGTCAGCAGCCACGTCCGCGATGACCAAGAAGATACGAACGGAATCTGACTCTCTCGACCAGCCACTGGAAGAAGCGTCGCCCGCTCTCGATGAGAGTGCCGAGTATCAAGAGACGCGCACTATCGAGCAGATAACCCTGTGGTTCCTCAACCCGGTTGAAAAGTGAAGCAACGAAGGAGAAGCCCATGATACGTGTGAGTGTGTTGGAGAAGATTCCCGATATCCCGGGCAGAGACATCGCTCCTGGAGCGGATGCAGGGGCAGCGTTCATTCGGGCCAAGCAAGCTCCTTCTTAAGCCAAGGGATAGTTGGGGGAGGAAGCAAGAAGTACAGGAGGGTATGGGATTCGCGATTGAAGCAGGAATTCCAGATGCACCTAATATATACCTGGATCAGACCTTATGTACACCATGTGGGTACCAAGGGTGCCAGACTAACTTCGGAGATGCGCCAACACCTGCCAACACCATGATGTTGGTCTTGGTTTGCACGATCAGTTTTGAAACGCCCCCCCACCGACGACACCGAAGTTGTGCTCTATGACATATGTCCTATTAAGCTAACCGCGATAAGATTGTTCCCACCAATTCATTTCTGTCAGAAGCTTTGGAACTCGGGTTTATTATCTCCTAAAAACCCGGCCAGTAACAATGTGGTTCAACGCAAAATAACCCGGAAGGATAAGCGCCGGTAACTTAGCGCTATTGCGACAATTTAATCGATAGTATCACGATCGTCTCTACATAACGTGTTTTTAGGAAATTGGAAGTATATTATAATGCAAAACGTTACAATTAATCAGTGCGTTTATGCATGAGAAAGTGCTCGGGTAGCCCGTAGAAGACTCGTCCGAGAAACCCGGGAAACTCCTATACGCACACGATCTCTATCGTTGACTACATTCATGACCCGGGATACCGCAAGATACCTAGTCCCGAAGAGTCTTTGTCGTAGAGCCTCAACGAGTGCCTACTTCTTATTCAACACGAATCCGAGTATATCCCACATTTATACATTTCAAACCTGTTGACTCCCGGTGAGTACTACACGAGCGGGTCCCAAGGGTTACCAAGCCCTTGTCTGTCTGCCTTTCAGAGGCCACACACAGTGTATCTGCCAGAGATCTGTAGATTCGAGACGATCTGGCGATATTTCCAGATGACTAGCTCGCGCGTTACGCCTTTTTCAATGCGTGGGGGCTTCAGTGGGCAGATGCAAGGAAGACGTCTTTAGCGCGCGCTTATATGCTTCCTTGGCTCCAGGTATAAGTGTGTGTAAGTTCCGAGAATGAATTTGTGTAATCCATTCTAATTGATCAGAATGAACCGCACATGTCACAAGTATATTTTTCTTTGGTGCCGAAGAAAGGAGGCTTCTTTCAGCAACTCTAGAGCGATTACTATCCGGTTTTCTAAATGAGAGTCTGACGCCCGCTGCACCTTTTTCATGAATTTACATTTACGCTATCAATCATAATACATGCCAGTACGGCGAAGCCATTTTACAATTCTAGTCCTTAGCGACCTGGATAACGATCTTGCCAACGTGCTTTTGTGACTCAAGATGAGCCCATGCATTGAGAGCGTCACCGAAGGAGAAAACTTTGTCAATGACAGGTCGCGTTTTATCCGGATTAGCTTCAATCAGGCGATTCATATCTTTGAATCTGGAGCAAAACATTGGTCAACGCAAGGAACAAGTTCGGAAAACGGTCGGCGTACTGAGAGACAGAACCAATGTAAACTCCCCGAAGGGTGACAGTCTTCATGATCACGGAAACGACTAGGTCCATGTCCGGTTGGTCCTGTTGCCAAACGTCAGTTGACTGCCACTAGATGTGAGGCCGTTGCATTACCTTCGACACGAACCCAATGACATGGACAAACCCTCCGATTCTCGAAGATTTAATCGACTTTTTCAGCGTGCCAGCTCCACCGACCTGAGACCATTTCGTCAGATGAATAGCGGATGAGTTGGATGAAGAGCTAATCTCAATGATGTGGTCCACACCCCTGCCACCAGTCTGACGCAGACACGTTAGTTTCATTGGTCAACTTGCTATACTAAGAAGACCCACAATTTTGAGAACTTCCTCGTCCCAGTTGGGCGTTTTCTTATAGTTGATGAGATGTTTAGCCCCAAGCTTCTGTGCAATCTTGAGCTTTTCATCAGAGGAAGACGTTGCGATAACTGTTGCGCCAGAGGCAACAGCGAACTGCAGCGCAAAACTGTACCGGTATATTAGTCGCGGACGCTGAGAGGAGACTTGAACCAAATAACATACATGGATACCCCTCCAGTTCCCAGAACCAGGACGTGATCTCCAGCCTTCACAGGAACAGGGCCGCTAAGGCCAGCGTAGGCTGTAAGTGCTGCGCATCTTCACAAGATAAAATGTGTTCTCAACCAAGGGTGTGATTGAATGTCAGGCACGACGTACGGGAGGGTTGATGCTTCAACGTAAGAGAGGTGCTTGGGAATGGAGACCAGTGCCTAGTACATGTCCGCACATAATCAGTCACAGAAAAGATAGCAATCGTAATCTGAGTCATCTACGACGTACCTCTACGGGGAAAGACCTGTATTGCGTCAGCACTCCGGGAGATTGTCCGCCAAGGGAGGCTTGAACAGATTCCTCAGTGCAGTCCCCATGGAGGTGCTTGGTGGAAAAGTTCGAGCAGACGCGATCACCGACTTTCCATTGCGTGACACCTTCTCCTATCGCAATAATTTCACCTGACATATCAGAGCATGGTACAATGTTTTCGTAGACCCTGGTAGATATCCGTCCTTATCAGATGATAATGGACGCAAGAGTAGACACAGGGACTCACCCAATATCGTAGGAGCCGGCCGCAATGGCGAGGTCTCGATACTGTGGATCAAATAACAATCAGTGAAAGCTTTCCAGTTATATAATCTCTACAGCACACACCTGAAGGGATACTGCGTGGATCTTTACCAAGGCCTGCCCAAAACCAGGGTTGTGCACCTGAACTTTCCTCTGCTCGAGGTTTTTATAGGTGCTGACCTGTGCTGTGTCAGTTCATGATCTGTTGATGAAGGCATTGAAGCAGCGGGGATCGATTCTACGGACCTTCGGAAGGACATATTGCACAGAAGTTTGAGGTAGTCCCATTTTCAATTGTTGTGTTAGATACGGGCTATGGCAGGTTGAAGGTCGGGAAGAAGGGGGTCAAAATGTTTTATCATACCACCGGTGTCTGAGACCTGCTCAGACTTGGTTCTTCGTCATCGTCTTCGTCAGGCTTCGTCATCATAGTCGCCAATATACGTCCGTGCACGTTAGTAAGAGTTAGTAAGACTGTGTCGGCAATACTCTTGATGCAGCCTTGGGGGCCAATGGTTACGCGCCAAGAACCGACACCACCTGGAAACTCGGAGGCATTGTCAACCCTCTTGGACGGTTCCATAGTCTTCTTTAATGTTCCTTGTGCGCACTTGATTGCACAAAAGGTATGCCCTGGTGTCCCAGCTTGTGCATGTCTGTCAATGGAACAGAGACGCTGGAACTGGAGATGTTTGGAACTCCTCGTCGAAAATGGATATGCCTTGCCTATTCTAGGCTTGATCGGGATATGTCTTCCCGTTTCGTCGATCTATTGAATATTGAATGGGTGTCGATGTTGTCCTTACAGACCTAAGTGTAGAAGCTTGTAGAAGGCGTCTAAAATGTCAGAGGAGTCAGTACCCACTTCTGCGCCACGCGACCTCCATGCGAAATTTTACGGAGGGATCTTTTCCTCATGGCAGTTTCCACAAGTTTCATGGCACCTGACTGCCCTTCTTCATTTTCATCGTAGCGAGCGCTTACCACTGTGAGCTTCCATGCGATGTCCGTGCTCTCCATCATGACAAATTGACGCCCTATAGGCCAAGGCCCTATATCGTCGGAGAATTAACAGCAATTTGAAGCCCGGATCTGCTCAGAGGGAATGATAAGGTAAATGTTAGGGTCGACCATGGAGCTGTGGCGCCTGTCGGGGATGGACCCGAGGCTGCAAAAATTTCTGACGTGCGAAGGTCTGAAGCACAGACGCTGAAATCATCTATACCAAATAGAAGATCGATTCCATATACGCAGAGATGGGATGCAATTAATAGGCTGATGATACGCGCTTCCATATCAAATCCTCAAGGATGTAACCTTGTTGAATCAACATCTAGTGAAACCGAGGCACTTCTAGATCGTGAGCCAATGAAAGATGGAGACACATTTCAGAGATGAAATCATGAAATCGTGGCTTCAGAACCAAGAAATACAATAATACAGTGGCTTACAGATGAGACGGATTTGCTCCAGGTAGAAGCAAAGCATGACTAGGGTGTGGGTGATAGAATTGTTGAGGTCTGCTCTCCTATACCACACGGACCCTGGCAAAATCGACGAAGTCATCGATGGTTGATGGCCAAGCAGCTGGACAAAGCCATGAATTGAACGTCAGAGAAGATGGTTGCACATGGGTCTCACCTTCCGCATCATAGTTCTTGAATTTAGAATCGACGGTACGAATGAAATCGATGAGCTGTGAGAGAGGGAGAGAATCAGACCTGGGCTTGATCAATGCGAACCCCAAACGCACCATATTCCAGGTATCCTTGCTCACACCCTTGCCTCCTTTCTCGTCCAAGAAAGTGAACCACAATTCAACATACTCTGGCTTGAAGCCTTCATCTCCAGCACCGCTCATGCTCACGTCTTGATCCTCATCTATGTGTGATAGCGCGCCACCCTCCAGACCGTGAGGCAGAAGAAGGTTCCAGAATGGCTTGGCAGTATCGAGAGCTGCGAGCACACAATGAGCAACGATAAAGGCGTTGGTAAAAAGGGCAACGAACCGAGACTTCGCTGGCCTTCGTTTCTGGCAAAGTCAAATGTGTGGCTGTAAACCTTCTTGAAGTACTTGGGATCTGAAGCTAACTGAACTCGCAGTTTCGTGACCACCTGCTTCATTCCTGGTATTGAGTCAACGCTGAAGAAAACTATCAAAACATGGCTACGGGATGACGCGTTATGGACTCACCCAAGAGCCTTCCATCCGTCAACCCATCCTTGTCTCGTCCACTCTCCAATTCTGGGCGATTTCAACTCGGTCGCTACTGCCAACATGACTACATCCTCTGGATCGACGTTTAGGTCCTCACAAAGACTGATCGTCCCGTCGATTGAAATTTCATCGCTGTTTGGATCTATACAATGTTCAGCAAAGCGTTATCCCCGCCGCAATAGGGAACGACGCACCCTTGTACTTGTCGAACAAGGCATTCAGTTTGCTCGTCGACGGTGCGCTCGGGGCTCCTCTCGACTTGGACGGGGTAGCAAATGTCTGCGGGTTATTGAAATAGGCGTCCATAGCGAAATCCAATCGCTTATATGTTTCCAAGAACTTCTTTGCATCTCGTGTCCTAATCTACCTGAGCGATCGACTGTGATCAGAGAGGACGATATCAGCTCACGATGCTCCTGTAACTGCGCAAAACTGAACGACGTTCTCCTCCATCTTCTTGTCGGCCATTACTGGGATTAGGAAACGCTGGATACACTGCGAAAGATTCTAGCCAAGTCACAGTTCAACGCGACACAATTAGAGAGCCACACGTGCCACAAGTTTGTGCGGTCAGCATGGTGTCTCGCCGAATATTCGAGAGAAATTCGATACCCGAGGATTGCTTGGTCGATTTTTGAAGAAGAAAAAGAGAAAAGCGAGAACAGTCGCTACAAGGGTTATTGTTGTCGTATTTCCCAGCTTGGAATTCGTCGACAGCCGTTGTTGACGACGAACGTCGAGCACTACCGTTGGCCGGCCTGAGCTCAATCTGAGACCGGGCGACGCGGGGCCGGCAGTGAGCCTGGGAATTCTGACTCATCATGTCCATCAGATGCCGACTCAGTGTCTCCCCTTGCACTCAGCCTCCACTGCAAGGACCAACAATGATTCTTCTGGCTCAAACTCAAACCGGCTACGGACGGGGACGTAAGTACCTCTAATATGTTTCTACATCCTCTGATTTATCCCGCAGCTGCGCCAGTTCGATTTATAATGTAACTATGACAATCATTCGGGATGTGTTGCTCCCGAGATCACTCCTGGAAAGCTTTCTGGCACGCCCACATCCACCGTTTGCGGAGGAACATTCCGACCATCAAACTGCAGGATTCTTGTCCTGTGATCTTTGTCTCTGGAGTGGCTTCGACCGTCTTCTTCGTGATACCGAATCTGGGTGGCATTCTTGACATGTCATGTCAGAGGAACACTGGAAAACGGCGACTTCTTCAGTCTATACATAGGACTGTTCTCGTGGGACTCGGTGTCTATCCTCCTTATGTCAGAGTAGCAACCACAAAAGCATGAAGCAACTCTGGCTCATGGCGAATGGGGCTCTCTTGGGGCCCTGTGGCGGTCCTGGTCGCCACTCTTCACGCTCGATCTGGAGAACGTAAATGCACCAGAAGGACACCGTGACACTTGATACTGAACTACAAGCTACCTCTCTCTCGATACGTTTGCGACATCGAGGTTGTACCGCGACAATGGAAACCGTGATGCTGTTACATGCATTTGGTTAGAAGACAGGACGTACTCTTCGTATGCAACCCAGGGCATCGAGAACTGCCATTGGCTATGCTTGTCAACTTCTACAGACCCCGGACGCTTCTTGCGATTCGAAACTCAAACATTCCAAGACCTTACATCTATGCATGTCGTTGGCTACCCAGTTTGAGAAGGCGAACCAGCGCAATTTTCGCTCCTGTGAGCTGCCAGTGGGAGAGGGCTGATTGCTGAGTGACCAGTGATCAATCGCGGTACGTATTCATCATACTTCTTGTCAGTAATTAGACTGAGCGTGCGTTCCAGGCGCCTTTGACTCGGAGATTCGTAATTGTGTTGTGCGTGTCGGAATCCGACGTTGCTCATGCTCTCTTATAGATTACCTTCCCAAATTACTGCGATTGATGTATTTCGCCCTCGGCAGGCGGGAGTTCTAGTTCTCTGGCCTCGGCCGGCTCAGGATGAAACTAACTATTGGTGTTGAATAACCGGCGCGAAAGGTTAGTGGACCCAACGAAGGTCCGACGAGTCGTGTATCCCAACAGTCTCCGCGGAATGCAAGACGGTCTCAGTTCGTGGTCCATTTTTATGCCCAGTTTTGGTTCTCTTGGGCTTACGCCTCCATTAGCCTGTCTGCATAAGAATCTATCCTCTTGGCTGTGGGACCACAACGCCCAAGAAAGTTTGGAAACACCAATTGTGCCACGGCCGTCATCGAAGAAATCTTGCGTGGAACGGCTTGCATAGTGGGACTCGTTGTTTCGCTGGTATTAGAAGCTGAGTGTATGCCGCTCATGATCAGGGGTCAGCGCGCTGTGTATCTCCGGTCGCCAGGTAGAGGGCTTGACTCTCAAGGACTCTCAAGAAAAGCGATCTTTTTAGTAAAGAATTCTCATATGCAAGTGCGTGTTTACTGCCGCTCACAAAGCAATCTGCCATATTATGGCAAGCCCTTCCGCAGCAGCGATTGACGGACGGACATTTCATCCATTACCTGATTGTTGTATTATACCCTACAAGTCTTAAAGCGAACGAGGCGTCATCTCTTCTGAAAAGGATGGGTAGTTTCCATCTACAGGCTTAAGTTACACACCCCGCTTCTAAGACCGAGGAGGTCCATACGGCGGCGTAACGTTAAGCATATCAGTCATTCTTCTCCTGTCTGCTCGTCTGATTGGTTCAACTCCAGATTTGTTACCGTGGAAGCACTTGCTCCCAAATTTACTGATCCGGATTCTGGGACCAGCGCATCACTCAAGGTGTCCGAGATAAATTCTGAGCAGTGACTGCCAGCTTCGGCATTCCATACCCTGCTTCACGCCTCGATGGAATGCCCTCTTTGCCGACATCTGTCATATTGTCTTTCGATCGCAGGGTGACTTGAATCAAATGATCCAGTTATGATATTACATGCCCAGATGTACCAGGTGAATTCTCATCGATTCGGGCAACAACTTGTACTTAGCGAGAGGAAGCTCATATTTTCACTTTACCTCTGAAGGATCAAATTGAGACAAAGTTAAAGATCTCGGGTTGTTATGGAGCAAATGAGCTTGTAGCCTCTTGTAGCTACTCGGTGTACACAAGAGGTTCGTCGCTAAGCACCGATGTACTGATGCGACACAGACTCCAAGAAGGCAGGGAAAATGGGGTGCGGCCAAAATGAAGACGAAGAAAAGTTTGATCGGGTGTAGATGGGTGGAATCGAACGACAGGTCGGGAATTACGGCCTCAACGTACAAGGCTCGTGGCGTAAGGCAACTGAGCTTCGCTTCGAGTTGACTGATCCAGTCAATCTCCAAAGCCCAGGCTCCGCGCCTAGGGTCATTCCATCTCTTTCGATATCCCGCTCTCATAAACCTTATAGTCCTACTTATATTTCGAGGAGATCATGCTGATCATTGCTCGCCGCCAATCATGCAAGCCTTGCTACTCAATGTATTGCATTTGTATTGCACTGGATTGTATTGCGCCAGAGACCCGGCGAATTCGCCTGGTTCGTCTCCCTGGCATTGACCGGTTATGACATGTTCAAGTTTACGCTTAACCGTCAGTGACGGCTTACTCATTTAAATGTGGCAGCAGATCATCAACGATGAGATTCATTTGGGCTAGTACAGACGTCCCAACTGTCGACAGTGGCGTCGCGGTCCACCGCCCCCTATCAGACGAACGTGTTGACTTGCACATAATACTTGGTGGTCTTCTTACACTGATTCGTGCGAGTGCTAGAGAAATACTACTTCGACTGCAGTGACCTTACCAGCGGGCTTGAATCGTGGTACCCTTCGCCTATAGCACGAACCCCAGTGACACCCGAATTAGCGCTCAAGTTCCAGGACTTGGAGCTTCAAGCTTCAAGTCCCTGCCTGGACCGGCACTCGGGAAAGGCGGTGAAAAGACGACATGTTTGTGATTGCACCAATCCAACTTGCACTCATCGCTTTCGCCGACCCTTACTTCGACACCCTGGCTGCTTGACTTGCTGTCGGAATTGGAGCTATCTTTGCCATGAGACTAAGCTAGCTCCGTTCAAGCTTCAACTTTATGAGCGCGGAACCCCTCCTACCCAGGAAATCTCCGAAATCGATGGGGGAGCGAGGCCATCGATTACGATCAGGCGGTCTATTTATACTTGGTACGATTGGACCGGCCTGAATGTCAACGATGGTGGCCCTTACGAACCAGCTTACTGTTCGGCTATGATAGATTGGGCCGGGGGACCGGCGTATTGCGGCGCTGTGCTTGGCTTGGTTATGTGTTGCAAGGGCTATGTTTCTCTGCGACACGAGGCACGCGTTGAGCCGAGTTCCTGTTAATTTTGGCAAGTCTTGTCTCTCCTCCCTCATTTATCACAGCGGGATATGAACTGATCGCGTTTGCGAGTTCACAGTGAGCCCGGAGTGTGGGGGTGGGGAGTGGTTCGTGCGGAGCTGGAAGAGCCATATTTGGACTCAGTCATACAACGCCTTGCATTCGTTTATGTCGCCCGGCTGTTAATTTCGCGAGATTGAATTACCTGAGCAAGGTAGACGAGTACACCACAAGTATTTAAGATGTAGATACATTAAAGAAAGATCGGTTGATGTTCTAATTGGTGTAAGTAAGTATAGACGCGGGTATCATCTTTTTTTCCGATTAATGGTATGTAGTCCTATTAGGATGTTCATATGTAGAATTGAATTGGCTCGGTGGAAAGGTTACATCCATCAAGCGCCAGAAACCGTTGACAAGATTGATTGCTTCAGTGATTGTCCCATTCAATCCTTTTCTCCGGGAAAGGCGCTTAGTCCAACAAATCGCGGATGGTTGTATGTACAGATATGCAACGTACATACACTACTTAACCCCGCACTCGGGCAAATGTCCCCTATTGAAGGAGGTTAAATGGAGTTCCATAGAATTAATGTTGGCTCACATATACCTGTTTGCTGTGAAGTGTGTCGCTGCTAGCTCATGGTATGTGTATGCTGCAGGTCGTTGATCCCAAGGTTCAAGTATGTGGGGACGTTTTGTGCAGTCCAGAAGCCAATGGAACATCCGAGAATAACGAAGGGTTACTGTTTATGATTGTTCTCCGTGGTGAGCTCTTCAATTTTAATTAGTATGATCTGGCCTGAGGCCTGAAATTTCGCACATACTGCCGTTAGTGTACTATTAAGTGTTCTGCAATTTACTACAGGAGGAGATATGTTGGAGGGCCCCGGAGTTAGCGTCTCTTTGTTCGAGATAAGAGGCGCTTTCCGTTGCTTAATATCTTTCACAATTAAGACTTCATTAATTCGATCTAACGGCAACGAGTTTCCGAGACTTGAGTAAATTCTCCTGGAAGTCCTACGCAACAAATGACGTCGACCGGCAGCGATTAAACGAACGATGAGCTACTTCGTGCGTTCATTGTCTTGAACAATGAGCTGATTATCGACATCTTTGGTCGGCTATAACCCGCCACCTTCGGGCGTTTAATGATGTTGCGACTGATATGCTCGATATGGCATGTCTAAAACCACCTTATCCCCATCTTTTTTCCTTTGTTTCTTCGAAGAGCCAGGGATCATTGGCTGTACATAGCTGTTTGTAGACTGCAATTAAAGCCCACTTTAGCGTGAGGATGCCACCAACATCTGTTATCCGACCCTATACCCTGGCACCAAGTGACTTGAAGAAAAAGACGATGTGTGTCATAACAATCCAAACTTTAACCCTGGCCCACACTTCTATTTAGCGATAAATTGCGGATCAGCGAGCCCCTATAACGGACGCCTCTGAGACCACAAAACGTTAATGCGAGTAAGAATAAACCCCTGGCGATACCGAGCCTGTCTACCCCCTATTCATCTGACCGCATTCCGAAATTCATGAAGATGGCAACAACACCGTATGTGGCGCGTGTTCACGGCAACTGTGAGTCTGCCATACAGTGGATCCAGTTGAACTATTTTCGAGTGTCGACATGGTGCATGTCACTGAAGCTACATACCATATATGTCACGATGAAGGTTATTGTACCCTTGGCTCCAACCAACAAATGAAGATCGAATTTTGCGAACCTCAGGCTCCACCGTGACCGTGGCAGACGTGCTTCTCCGAGCGCCTAGAGGGTCCGAGCTGCGAGAAGGGTCTTTATGCTTCTCCTTCGTCGTCACAGAACTATGATTGGAGATGATGATATCCGAGTTTGGGTTTGCCTGACTCTCTGGCAGATAGCATAAGGGCAATACGTACCTTGAAGAACACTTCATAGAGACACCTCGTGCGCGGTGGCCGACTCGTCACTCCGCATCTCTGCATGATATCCTGGATCCTGATATCGTGACCATTTGATCACCCATTTTCGAAGGGCACTTTTCCGAGTCAGAACATGGTTATCCTATTGGAGATGGAACCTGGAGGTCCCATGGGGCTATCTGGCTATGTACATACATATGTACGACTGTGATATGTGTGAGGAACCGTTGCCTACTGGGCCCGTCTGCCCTGGCAAGCGGAACAAATGGGCTTGCACAAGAAATGATTTATGATCATGTCTGCGGCAAGTTGATCAAGCCGAGCTGGGCATATGCATAGCCCTGAGGTAACTTGAGGTCCCCCAGTGACTGATTCATGATCTTTTATATGATTTGTGTTGATGTACAAGAAGCCATCTATCTGTGCTTAGTAGTGATGTACATACAGAGCTGCTTTCCCCCGCCGGTATGAAGGCATGCATCGCGGGTCCAATACCCAACGTACGTGTGTGCCCAGAACTGTGAAACTGCGAAATGTCGCAGAGAACACGACTCGGAATACCTGATCCTAACAGATCGAAGATTGTTGCCCTCACAGACCCCTAGTACCAAGCATTACCCTCCTCTTCCTCGCAAGCCGAGCCGTTTCATGACAGTATCATGTTTCCAGCCACTAACGTTGTTGTTCGGTCCGTTCGGCCAATTGTCGTTTCAAATTCAAGTCTCAAGCCCGAGATTATATCCATATATTATGTCACTGCTTGACTGGCAGCGAAAACATCATCAATGACAGAGAGGTGTATGGCTGGTTGAGGCAGTCGGAGAAATAAATGGGCTTGGTTGTGCCCTGGACGTTCAGCCTTGGGATAACAACTTGTCAGAGGTCTGTCAGATGGTTTCCCTCTTGCTCGTTCACTTCCAAGTTCAGGAGAACCACGGTCAGGAACCGACGTCATCACAATGATAAGTCTTCTCTATATACGTGATCACAATTTCCCGAGCGAGATGAGAGGGTATGCAGGAATTGCAAAGAGAGAGATGAACATTCAAATATGAGAAGACCGAGAAGAAGCATCAGATACCCAGCCAAGAAGAGATGAGAAACCATAAATAATCATAACCATGAACGAACTCTTTGGTGATCAATTCGTGGAACAAAAGGCAGGTGGTGTGGGTATCGTGGAATCGGATGCGAATAGAGGGTGGATATGCTATCAAGGCAAGGAGGAAATGTAGCTGCCACTGGGGAGTGTCGGGCTTGAGTCGGTCAGTAAAGTCGATGCGAATAGCCGGTGACGCTGCTGGCGCCAAAGCGGCAAAATGGCCCAAAAAGGGGTTACGGACGAAGAGATACACATGCCTGGGACGTTTGAACGGCCTGGGAGAAGATGGATGGGTGGATGGCTATCAGACCAGAGGGCACGACAAAACGTGGAAACGGGTAGTAAACACATTCCGCGTCGGTATGCCCGGGGACTGTCGATCGCACGTCATAGAATGTCAAAAAGCGCTCCGCGGTAGCGTAGATAGAAACAGGATCATTGATTTTTGGATTGAAGTGGAGAGGAGGTTGAGTGACTTGTTGTCTGTCAATTCGATCGCCGTAATTGCTCGAGATGATTGCCACACGGTGTTAGATAGAAGAAGCCCCGAAGTTACCCACCCCTCGCCTTCGTTACTGTTACAGTTAACAAAAGTTAGGCGTAGATTAGCATGTCCGTCGGGGAGAAAGAGGGTCTGTTGCCATGATCGGAAGCTTGAGGGTTACTAGATGCGTCAGGTTGTCCGTCCATATCGAAATCATCGCTGTATTTCGAACTGTTACACCGCATCAAATGGAATAGTTCATTATAGGGCGTTGGGGATGTATATGCGTAATGCGATGCTTTTCCAACAGCGATCGGAGGTAGCGATGCTTCCCCGGGTCGTGTCGGTGTGACGGACGTCTATGTTGGGTAGGATTAGGTCGAATGATAGCTTGGCATAATTGTCACGAATACGAAGATGCAGTCCGCTTCTGAATAAATGACGTTGCATCAGCAAGCTTGCATTTAGATTGATGATATAGAAAACACACACCTGATATGTGCAACAATGGTACAAGTAAGCACCCCAAAATCGAAGAAGAAACGCGAAATAGAAGCGGAAACAGGGGGTAAACAGTGGAGTGTAGCACGAGATACTGGAAGAGCAACAAGAGAAGGAACAAGATGACAATCAAGCTTCCAGAATCGCGAAAAAGACTTTAAGATCGAACAATCACTCTCTTTGTGTGCTTCCCGGCTCGCCTTCGCTCTGAATAGGGCATTGGTGGTCGCCACATCTCGTCGTCATAGTCCTCCGGAGAAAATTCGCCAACCTTCCCATTGGGGGGTATTTGTGAGGGATTCTGTGGGGGTGTGCGTGAATCCGAGGTGTTCTGGTGCAAGGGGCCGGTTGCATGGAGATTAGTCGGTGGACCGTGATGCGAATGGGGGTGGGGGTGGTTGGTCGATAAGGGATAGAGAGGTGGTTGGGACGAAATACCGTTACGAGGCGAGGGTCTGTTCGCAGGATGGGGATACAGAACTGGGGCGGCCGCAGATGGCATGTTTGGTGACTGTGAAGCGGAGGCTGAGGGTGGTGTCGACGAACTGGTTGCTGGCGGCGGCCAAGGACGTGAACTACCGCTGCCGTGTGGGAGATCCACCTCGACACGCACGCGGACAATTTCTCTGCCTGCCTGGGCAAAGAAAGCTCGCTCTTGCCGCTGAAAGTAGCCACTGGTCGGACCTGACCGCAGTTCAGGGAAATTATCAGGCGGTGCTGGTGGGAACATGGCCATGAGATCGTGGCCAGTGGGTGGTGTAGGGTATTTTCGCGGTCCCATGTCGTTGTTATGCGTGAGATCGAGGTCTGATACGACCAGTGAGCACAGTGACCAGCTGGGCAAGACGAGTAGCGCACATACCTCGCAGATGGAAACCGGGAGACAATGTACGCCTGGCTCTGCCATTGGCACTGGGTGGTGGGGAAGGCCTTATCGCTGTGGAGGACTTGTTGTAGGCTGGGCCGTGGTGGTCGTCAGGAGTGCTCGTGGACGCTGTGGGCGACGGTGAGGGCGACACATCAGACACAGACACTGGGCGGAGGTGGAAAGCAGCCATTTTGTTGGGCAGGTGAAAGGAGCTCGCATTGGAGGCATAAATGGATGGCTTATATACCGTCGGTCCGTCGCGCTTCCAGATTTTGTCAGTTCCAAATCGGGAAGACACCCGATTTGGGACAAACTGGTTCGTCCCCGGCACCTTTCCTCTCTTTTTGGCATCGTCTTCCAGATACTCTGAATCAGATCTCCTCCTGCCTCATGCGCAAAGCATGTCCGTTCCTATCCGTCGCCGTCACCGTGTCACCACTGACAATGACAGAAACCGCTCTGCTGGGAATCCCTATTGAGATGGCCCACCGTAATACCGTACCTGTCGGTCCCAGTCTGCCACAAATACCCACTCGACACTGGACCCAACTCCATGGGAGATTCCATCTTCGAGCCCTTCAAATCTGTACCACAGTGGCACACACAGCATTCTCGACATTAGATGAAGAATCATTCCACAATCAGTCAAAGGCCCGAGTCACTGCATATTGTACGACAGCAATCCCTTTTGTCACTTTCGTTTCAGGATTCTGAGCGCGAGTCTCGAGTTCCCGTCGAGTCCTTGCAGTGGATTCGGCTGATCCATCCGAGCGGGAAGGGCTTTGTCCCCATGGATTCACCCTATTGCATCCTTTGATCGGGTACGTTCAAGGTCCGGTTAATCAGGACACTAGGTCGAAAGCAACATCGTCTGAATTCCAATTAAAAGGAACCAATCATTCGATGCGGGCGGACCAATGTCTACGCCCTAGCGAGGTGAGCGAATTGTGGAATTAAGAAGGTCGGAACCGTTGTTTCATGTATCTATATCATGACAAACCGCCGCTTCACGTTGTAAGAAAGGCTCTTATCTTCATCCTGATGTTGCGTAAAGGTCCATGGAGAAAAGATACGACACCGCCGGCGCCTATCGTCTACGCTTGTTCTGCGACATTTGAACCCCGCTAGAACGAGCAACGTTCACCCCACTCGAAACATCCCTGGCCATTGCGAGGGGCTCCTCCGCCGGTTAAGTTTAGCACTTTTCCAGGCTCAGGGTCTGGCCAAAATAGCCGTCTTCGGTCAGAAGAAACGAAGCTTAGCGAGGACTCGAGCCTGGTAATTGGAATTCTTGACCTGGTTCTTCAATTCATAAAGCTCACCCGGGGATTTGTGCAAGAAGGGCGAACCCCTGGCACACACTGCATTGGGCTTACCATGACGGTTTCTGTACGTCCCCAGTTGCGTAATTCTTGTTGCTTTTGCAACTCACTTGCAACTTCCTTGGCTCTCGGAACAAACCTCGGATAACAGAAACCCTCGAAGCCTCCTGTTTGCGAAAAGATGCCGCTTCCCAAGCACCCGATCTCTTCTCAGTGACCGATAGGTCACCTTGGCAAGACCACACGCATCATCTTTGGGTTTTCACTCTGGCCAGCTCACAACAGATTGAACTGAATTGGGCCTAGTGCAGTAGGATCAGAGCACGAAGATCGGGTTCTGATGCTTGCGCCTCAATAGTCCAGAGGTCCATCTCCCTGGATTCCGGCTTCGCGAGTGTAATGATGAAAAGGGGAGGATCCACTCATATCGGCGAGCAGAACGCTAGGCGAGTCGCTCTCGCAGGTGCGGTAATTCGGTACCAATTGGCGCCTAAAAATATATTAACGCTTCGCATCTGCCATTTAGTACCTTTTCCCAAGTTCTAAAATCGGAATACGCGGCTATGATCGCTCTGCTCCCCAGTTATGTTCCCAGGAAGTGAGTTCTGTGCTCCACTTTATGTTTTGAGAAGACAGGGCTTTATACCCATGGCCATCAAACGTCTGCATCGCCATCCGCGAACTGCTTTCTTCAGCAGCGTTCTCAACCTTCTGGTGTTCTGGAAACATTCTTCTGGAACAAGACTATCGGACTTTACAAGCCTATATCTGACATTCGATGGGAAACTGGGGCAATTTCAGGCAAATATCTTCGTAGGGGTGCGAGCACTGCGCATGCCGGGGTGGAACAGCAAGGCTTGATGCATTGTGTGATAAGAACTGTTACCCAACTGAGATGGTTGCTCCGTTTACGTCGAGCTAGGGTAGGGGGGACTGGGTATGCCGTTTGCCAGGATGTATGAGGTACGTCACCTCATGGACGTGAACCTGTTGCTTCTTCTCTCCGCGTCCATCTGATTCAAATGCCAGGCCAACCCCTTTCCCTCCCCCAATCCGCGCAACACCCGCAAAGAAGCAGGCTGCAGGGCTGGCCCCATCGGCGACTCCCAATTGAGTACGATGACAAACAAAGGCGTTGTGATTCCGCACCTCCGTTATGCTTTTCACCCATCACGCCGTTCCTGCGAAGTAAGTGCGCGAAGCTCCTGTGTGCGTGGAGCCAAGTACATAAGCGCTCACCTCAGTCTGATGAGATTAGGGCTCAGAGAATCTTGCTATTGTGACCAACACTTACCACAGTTGCATCGAATTTAGTCACTTTATCGATCTTTGTGCGTCAACCACATTGTTCTCCCCATCCAGCCAGTGCACCGAGCTTCTCGAGCCTGGCGAAAACCACGAGGTGCGGGACTTTGTCGCATACTGCGTCGGAGGAACGGCTAATCTCATCCTATATAACAAAGAAGAGACCTTCCCTGACAAGGCCTGTTCTGCCGGCTGACCTCTTAAGTCCCTTTGCTGCTCCCCTGTACAGTTTGGAACTCTGAGAGGTTCCGAAGCCTGTTGCGGTGTGTATGTGATGTGTGCCGTGACCGTGCGTTCCTTACCGCGCATCCTCTAGAAGTCTTGTGGCGTTAGGATGCGTAACTTCTCCCGGTCAATCTATGGAAGTTCTTCCTGTGTAGATATCAATTGAATTTGGATGTGGGATCGAGCCAAGAGCGAGATTCGGAAGAAGCACACCTGTCTTGCTTGGGCGATGGTTATGAATGACTGGCTATGACTGGTGGGGAATATGTCATTTCCGTTCATCGATCGTTGCTCAACATTTACTCCGGTGTTGCTACCTGCGACTTACGTGAACGTGCTTCTGTGCGCTGAGCCAGAGCGGAGACGGCGGGCTTGTGGGCGATTGGGGTATGTACAATTTGTGTAGTGGCAAATTTCAACCCTGCGGTCTTGATTGAAACGGGACAACACTGACGTGCCCCTAGATGTGACACCTGTTACGCGCGGCAGATGGTATTATTGCATTGGAAGTGTAGGTTCATAAATATAGTCACCCTGGTGCGTACTTATG
Source organism: Coprinopsis marcescibilis (assembly GCA_004369085.1). Classification (NCBI taxonomy): domain Eukaryota; kingdom Fungi; phylum Basidiomycota; class Agaricomycetes; order Agaricales; family Psathyrellaceae; genus Coprinopsis; species Coprinopsis marcescibilis. The sequence continues at coordinate 285,475 of ML210151.1, read as the reverse complement.
GAGCTCTCTTCGCTATTTCCCGATTTCTCGAGCCCCGAATGTACAGTCGCAACGGATGCGGATGGACTGAGTATCCAATTGTTGGCGTGAGGGAGATATGGGGGTCCTCGAGGTCCATTCAAAATCCACGATCATCAAGATGATATAACACTTTCGCCGTTAGTTCGACATAATCTGAAAGAAGTGGTGGACAGAAGCGGACAGACGGGCTTATGTTACGGCAAGCAATTGTGCTGCGACCTGATCGCCGTTCATCCCCGTCGAGAGCTTGACAATTCTGACCATGGACTCGATTGGGCATTAATGGCAGCGTGCTTACCTCTTGAACCACAAACGAACCTGTACACATACAATAAGCGTAGGGGGTAAGTTTTTGGCTCGAGGGACTTCAATAGCATGAGTGGCTGTTTGAAGCCTATCAAATCGTATTCGATGCCAGCAGTTTGGGTTTGGGCGTTTAAGGTTATCCTAATCCTGGAAGGCCAATGAGCGTGTCAAACCGAGAATAGATCACCCGCTCTCAGTGGAGTCGTCGTCACCTATAGGACAAGTTCGATCAACATGTAGCTGTAAACATCACTGGACAGGTTCTGAGCAGTGATGTCCAACGGACAGAATGTAGTTATTGTGTGAGTTATCGTTCAAAGCGTTTAACATGCGGTGCGCTCCCGCTCCACAGCTTGAACACCACCAGCATCTCCGACAGCCTGGAGAAATGATATATGGAAGAGGATATGTGCCACCGAGTCGCCAATTTGGCGGTTAGTAGTCGTCCTTAGCTCCCGTTGCTCGCGTGGGTTTTTGGAATGGACGCAATCTAGAGTCTCGGAGTGATGTATTGCGAGGGTCGGGGTGACGCTCGGGATGTTTATTAGTGAGGGTAGTGGATGGGAAGGGATTCGAAAGATGAAACAAACCTCGTCTCGGAGTATTACCTGCGGTGAACCTCAATGCGTGCGATGTCAGCGGGGATTGACACCAGTTTGACACAAGCTTCAAAGCGGCCAGTGCGAGTGCACATAACTTACACATTTGCGGTTTATTTCTCACTCCCCCACCCTTGCTGTCTCGGGTTTTTTTATTGCGTGTACTAAAGCCAGCGCTTAGGTCACGAGCATAAGCGTCAACGTGATGACTTGTCTTCATTGTGCATTTCAGTTGCATTTCCGAATTTCTGGGAGTTTCTCAAGTGGTTGATAAGTATACGTTCTTTTTGCTGTGCGGTTGAGCTTCGATTACTCCTGCCTTTGAGTAATGCCGACCTGGGGTTGGCAAGCATTGAATGGGACGGTGGAACATTAGATCAGGTGTCTTTGCTCATTAAACTTTGCCAAATAATAGGACAAGTCGACCTCAAATCATGGGATAGATTGGTCTCACCGACGGCGTCGTCCAGGCGGAGACCGATTTCTATCCAATTTGTGGCAATAGTCGGTCAGTCAATTTGTGTTACATGATTATGTCAAACAGTCAGAACTTTTAACATTAGTGCTCCCGGACATGTTATTTCCTTCAAGAGGCCATATTTCGTATTGCGTAGGCTAAGAAACGGCAGAGAAAAACGTCCGAAGTCATAATGATATTGATCCCTGGCAGCGAGTGAACACTTTGAGCTCTTGAGGTGACTTCCATTACGACGTCCTTTTGTCCTAGGGCAGCGGAATGTCTGACATACCTTCATTGATCACCTCGAGTTGCACCCCCAAAGCCACGATCAATTTCCGTGGAAAGGAGGAAGATTAACCCAACCACTGGCAGCACGGGAATTTTACACACTTCCATCCACACGAAGCAAGCAGTGGTCATACCACCGCCGTTATTTCCCCACTAACGTTATGGGTGGGCTTCCTTTGCAGGCCTCCTTCCTTTTACTGATGGGGATTTGTTAATCTCTTTTGCGCAGATGAAGGGTTCTCTGCAGTTCTCCTGCAGGGTAGTCCACTCACCGACAGATCCCACAATGACAGCGGTGACATGCTTGATATACAAGGAGAAACATGTGAGAGTCTACCACTCGCGCTCGGAAATGAGAAACGAGCTGCGAGGAAGCTGTAGACAAAGTTACGCGGACCCGTATGTCTCCGCAGTGGATGGGGGGACGTAGTACCGGAGGGCGCTGTGCACTCTCCCGTGCTTCTCCTTCTCTTCTTCCGCTCTCTGTTTCAGGAAACAGGGACACTGATACGATAGCTTCGGCACAGGGAGAAGACCTTGGCCAAGCAGTTCACACATTTCTGCCGTTGAATGAGAGGATAATCATCGCCGTTTTCAACCATCCAAAAATGGCTCCGCCGTCGACTGCATGAACAGCCAGTTATTTACCTTGACAATCTCTGATTCAAGTGGGGTACATATCTTACCTTTCCCATGACATACAAGTAAGAAGGCTGGGGTTTCATATATGGGGTATCTTGTTCATTTCCCTGCAGCCCGGTTCACGGTATGTGGTTCGCCGAACCTTCTCCTGTCTCGTAGTATTAACATGTCAAGATAGAAGGTGGAGCGTGTCATTCACAGGGCTCAAGGCTGTATCATTTACTGTCAGTTCCCGGTCAATCCATCCCTTCTCCATGTATCCTACCTCGACATTCCGGTCAAACTCTATGTCCAGGTAAGGCCTGTTGACATACGTCAAACATTGTCAAGACCCTAGGAGAAGTATGAGCCTCTCTTTCTTAGTCCAAGCTGTACAGCTCGTAGCTGGAAGATTTCCTGTATTCTTGGGACTTGAAGCATGAAAATATGATCACTGTTATTGAAGTTTTGCAAAGCCCCTAAATGATCGGTGATCGCGGGACCGCGAAGCGCGGAGATATCAATGTGGCTATGTCCGCGTTTGTTTGGCTCAGTTTTGGTTGGCCTCATCGTCGTCGTCACAGTTATCCGAGTCTTTCAAGGTGGCTGACAGTGTCCAGTCCCGTTTTTCACTCAGTTATTTCTTCGCCACTTAATGTCGAACATCAAAGGCCTCAGCAATGGCACTCTGTCGCTCAAATTCATGCAAAATGCTCTTAGGGCAAAGCAGATGAAGGAAGTGGAGCTGCAAAAAGCAGAGGTGGTAGACGATGGTCAATGGAAAGTTTCCGAGGCTGTTCGGGAAGCATGGGGATTAACAAATAGTGCCAAGGCAGCGTAAGCGCTTTACTACTTTACATCAGCTGTTAATCATGATTTATGATGTTCATCTTTCAGAGAGGTTGAGGTTCACGAAGAGTCGTATCTACCATTCATCTATTCCGATGAAGCGGAACATACACCGGAAAAGCCACGGGGCCGTCGAGTTTTCGGGAAGAAAGGGGAAGAGATCGCTGTTCAGGTAAGAGATGGTCTACTCTGGTTCTCAAGATGTTGGCTAAAACATGGGTAGACGTCTGATGTTAAGGACGAAGAAAGTTCGCCAGGGAAATCAGAAGCTAGCGAAATTCCTTCTGAAAAGGGACGCAAGATTCACCCAAGGCCTATATCGATATCAACAGCTGGCTCTTCTGGATTTCTACGCGGGTTCGACCAGCTACAAAAGCCCAATGATTCTGCCAAATCTGCGCGTCAGATGCTGTTCGAAACGGGTGGCGTTGGTACCGATCTTCGTCGACCATCTTCTGGAAAGGAAACAACGCCAATCGAACAAAAAATTCCATTCGTACCACAAGGTTTCCGCAAACCCAGCGGTGTGGACGAACCTGTCAGCTCGAAGAACGGTTCGCAACCTTTTGGTATGGACTCGAGCGACAAAACCCATGTGAAGAAACCGAAACGAAGAAGACAGGTCCAATCCGAAGGGGACGACGTTCCAAAGAAGCAAAAGAAGGCAAAGCAAAGCAACTTGACATAGGCACGCCATTACGCAAATAACCTGCGAGCCCGTAAGTGTTCCTTGCTTCGTTAAAGCATATCACCGAGCTCCGTTTGCAGCTATAGGCCTCCGATACACCTTTCTCAGGTTTGGAGCCCTATCTATCGGGGCTCTCGGGGCCCGTCACTCTTTGGTTGGGTTTATGGAACATGGATCAAATTGTCCACTCTCTTTTTGAGGGAGTCGATAACACAATCTTCAAGTTGCTAAGGCACAATCCGATCTCTCGCATTGTCGCTGGCCTGTCAACTATCACCAAGTCACACTCATGTCTCTCGGTCTCCCGCGTTTGACGCCGGATATAAAGCATCTTCGACCCCAAATCAACGTCCAAACGCCAGATGGGACGCTCTAGGTTTAAAGGCCGCCGACCAAATTCGGTGTAGGACTCGAGATCTTTTGACGTGACTACTTCCTCTTTTGTATCCTTGGCTTCGAAATGAATGTATTGGAACCATACGACACGGAACACGGTACTATATTGGATGCAATGGACGTTTCGACATGTGAGAGGGTGCTTACAATGCGTTATCGATGTGCTTTATCTCCAAATCTCGAGATCGAGAAGTTCAATTTACCAAGTGGATATAGACTATTATTGGTGCGTCGGTCATGAACTTCTTTCCTACGATGTACATGCGCGATGTCCACCTAGGATATCGACGCATATGTTCAACAAGTTGCGAGCTGGCTCAATTGTTCACGTTTTCCCCTGTCCCTATACGGCGTCTCCTCTGATATATGGAGCACTTCTATCCATTAACGCAGCACCTTGCACCACGCGATTGACATCTAGGTACCGCCCCTTTCCACATGGGCCTTTTCAACCGGCGGAGTATAGATGAATGACCAGATTACGGGAAACTGGGACTAAATTGCCCCTTGGTAAGCCCTAATAGGCTTCACTAGTTCGGGTGTTGCAATAATCACGAAAATCACAAAGCTGATCCATCCGTCTGATTCATTTCGTCTGCACACAATCCACCCATAGTTAGTGGCATCCGCCCCGCAGCCACTGCGTACGTGGCTATTATTCACTTCTCACTACAAGCAAAGTGATGTTCCCCCACTCGAACAGGCGTTAATTGTTGCAATAACTTGACGCGAATTGATGATACCCCCATCGATCACTTGAGCGTGAGTGGGACAGCCAACTGCAAGTCCGTCGTAATGGAGTGCTACTCCGTCTCGGACAGTGGGCAGTTCCATTCGTAGCGGTACGAGCTCGGAGGGCCTGAAACAGCACTAGAGTCTAAATCGGACAGCCTTTTGCGGAGAAAAGTCACAGAATCGAGATACAATCCAAGAGAAGTTCTCTGCAGAACAATGAGAGCCAACTTGGATTCAAACCAGCGATAACACGAGTCGGCTTTTCACTGTGACGAGATCTGGTCCGTACATTTCTGTAACTGAGGCCGTAGCTCAACGCTGACTATATAGTCCCTAGATTGGTACGCAAAACATTCGGTGAAAAGGTTCGAACAGCGGCGGAGCTCGGTATCTAGAGAGCGCGGTTCGGGCTCAGTGATCGTCAGGGGGAACTCGGACGTGGGCTTGAAGATGGAGAACCCTTTTAGTCGATTCTCGAAGAGTCAGGAAACGTGGGTGCGGGAAGACGGTCGTCGTCCACGCGGGGCGATGTTAACGTTAACAAGCGGCCGTCCGTGTATCTATGTAGTCGTTAATACGGAAAGCTTGGTGGAGCTGGGCTCTTTGTTTCTGCCAATGTCCGTCTGTCGCGCTTCGGCCCCCACTATAGTCGCGTGAGGGGTAGGTGAATGGTCTGGTCCGAGTCTGGCTTATCATTATGTGGCCTGGAAGCATCGTCAAGCATAAACTCGCTTTCGACATATTGGACGGCTGACAAGGTTGGTGGAGTCCAAGTAAGTTGTGTGACGAAGTGGTGAAAGTCCAAATCGGGGCAGATTAAACGACCTACATAGGTCGTCAACTATATTGAACAACATCTACCAATCATTAATTGAGAGCTGCTAGCCACAGTGAAGTCACGCCATTTCCTCTAAACCAATGGTTATCGAGAACGAAAGAGCGGGGTAAGGCTGGGTGGAGCAAATAGGACTTTTCAAACCGTTACCTCCGTGATTCATCTCGGAAAATGGGTTCAAGCACCTGTTCCACAGGAATAATGCCTCTCGTGTTATGGCGCAGGCGCTAAAATGGTCAGCATAATTGAACGTTCAACTGTCAGCGAGGCACCCAATAGGAAGGGAGGATACGAAGCCGTTTCAATCTCTGTGTCCGTTTAAGGTGCCACTTGCGCAATTTGAATGCGTGAAGGGTACCTAGCCTGGTTAAATCGGGCTGAGCTGGAGCGCGCAGATAACGCGGCGAGCGGTGCGGCTGCCTGAAGCTAGTTATCGATTTTAGCCTGGATGTGTAAGTGTTTAACTAAATATCACTAACTGCAGTCACCGATTTACCGTTATGTAGCACCATGAGAGAGAGCCTGTGGGAGACTGGAGGTCGGTTCCGTTGGGTAGTAACGAGACTCCGCCGCCGCCTGCTCCCTTGAGGCAACGACGGTTCAGAAAAGGTTCGCTTTGTTTTTTCAGTTTGTTATCTTCTCAGACCCGAAAGGTCCGTACAGTATGTCTTCTTGCGATGTCATTCGTGAAGACAGGCTGCCCGATGGGCTGGAGAACGCGACGCATTGATTAGTTGTTGGAGCCAATGATCAGTGACTTCAGCAGCGGAGGGACAGACAGGCCTGAGACATGCGCGTCGGAGAGACCTACAAGGGGCAACAGTGAAGTGGCCAATGAACTATGGACGGACGTTTGCTGGCGAATATGACGTCCGGCGTCAAGTCAAAGACTTATCACGATTGTTTGAAGTGTTTGCATCTTGGTTTTGGGGTGAAAACACCGCATTAGGGCATTCTAACAGCACGTCAAACCTGGAAGTCACTTGAGATATCTCTGTCTGAACCAGCCCACAATCGGTTTCTTTGAAGGGGCCGCGGAGACGGCACGGGCCGTTATTAGATGGGTGTACTCTTCGAAAGGGTTGTCAACAACGATGAGAACCAGTCCGAACCTGTGTATGTACGAGATAATCGCAACCTTCGGAATTCCACGCTTTCAAGGTGGGATCTCAGAACGGAAGATGAAAGGAAAGGCTTGGGAGATTAGCCCACTGTTGATAGTCGGCTACGGATATGAGAAGCGATCTACGGCTTAGCTGGTCTCAAGAAGGCTGTGGGAGGGCCAAGGGAAGGCTGAAATTTGGGCTTGGGTATAGGCCGTAAAGCTTATGACACCTCTGACGTGCTTGAGATCCGTCGAAAGAGGAGCAATGGTAGGTGCTGGAGATAGGAGACGTGAGACAAGCCAAGCCAAGCATTTTGGTGTCCTCAGGTCGATCCACCGATTTTGCGGAAGAGTCACACGTCGCGAACACTTTCTGGGAGCCAGGGAGCAAAGGACAACCAAGGGTCTGGGACGAGCGCTGAATCGAGACTTGCAGCTCATGCACTGAGCCAATGGGCCATGGAGGTGAAAAGCTCCGAAAGGCAGCGGAATGATTCTGTAAAGGGGTGGTCAGTCGTCACAATGTCAGTTTTAGAGCGGAGAGAAAAATGGACAGTTGAGATTCAAAATTTGGAGAACAGACAGGTGTACCTGGGTGTCTGCATTTTATCAACGATAACGCATTCCCCTTCTGGTCTAGAGATTACTGGCCGATGAGAAGCGGAGCGCGGAGCTCCCTTCGTAGAAAGAAGGGCGTTCTTGAACCGGGTGACAAGAAGAGGGTTAGAGTTCTTATGCGAGAGGGCTTGGGGGAGGAAGGCCGTTACCTTGAAATAAGTTTGTTGAGGCGGCGAGGAAGCGCTTTACCGTGGATTTGTACCGGAATCTGAAATTCCGGAATCAGGGCAACTAGACAAATCAGATTAACATCATTTCCCGGCGACCCAGAATGCCATTGGTGGAATGAATGGCGGTCGCAGTACACAAAGAAGAGCTGTCGGTGGATTTGTAGAACGAGCCAGTCGTAGTCTGATAAGTAGGACCTTTGCGATGTGGTAACGTGAGAGCACCCAATATAATTGCTGCACACAGATACCGATCGTTGAAGGGTTTGCGGGAACAAAGCTGGTTGGCTCTAAGGCTGGTTGCCTGAGCAGCCCTTTATCTAGACTGGACTTGCTCATGATAACCAATCCATGACCGGGACCCCCGGAGCTTGATCACCGGCGAATAACCAGACATGGTTCACGATGAGAGAAACAGGCCAGCCTTTCCGAAAGTCCGTTCCAATAACGGCGCGTCACTGTGGGTAAAGAGCAGACTGATAGATACACTCCGCCACCGCATAGTTAGGAAATAAAGACATGGTTCGTTATCAATGAGGCCACTCAACGAAGAGCTTTGATGACGTTGCAAAGCTGTGGGTATGAATGTAACCATTGTCCACGGCGCTTTCTGGCCAAAGATTTGTAATCTGGGTAGAGTGCTCCATTGTCGTCGCTCCAGTGAGGCTATACTATCAGTTGCTCGTCTGTCTGTATTCTTGCGATTTATGAAAGTGGCGGTGTTGGGTTTGTCCGCCGATGGGCTTCAAGGAGGACTCGTGGCCGGGGTAGGCCCAACAACGGGATTGTGAGACACAAGGTACGCAGTAGAAAGAGTATTTTGAGTCGAGTTATGACTGTCTGAGATAAAGGCGATGTCTGATATCATGGTTGTGAGGTAAACAAGAGGGCGGTGGTGGAGCAGAAGCGTGAAGAACACCCGGAATGGGCGCTAGTGATCCGGTAGGCGTCTATTTGTGCAGGCTTGCATCTGGGGTTGTTGCCAAGCCATCAATCGCGCCAAGCACAAGTTGAAGTGGACGGAATATGTCCGATCTGGCGGGAGTTCACGCTGGCCAAACACTGGCCCCTTTCAACTTGCTTTCGCCACATAACTCACGGTCTGCTCGTGTTTTCCTCTTCGTATTTTCGCTGTATTTTTGTGAGTAACTCTTCTCGCCTGATGCTCAGCGATTAATGGTCTGTGCGCGGTCAGTGGGCTCGTCGTCGAACGAATTGTTATACCTTGGGGACACCAAGCTTGCCACATAACCTGTGTCTTCTCCCTCTGTCACTACTTTACTCTCTGTGAGTACGGCGCTCTGCATAACACAAGCTGCTAATGGAAATTTAGCTCGCTTGCCATCGAACAGATCATAAATAACAACTTATTCTTCTTGGATGCATGCTCGGAATAGCATTCAAACAACATGTCAGCAGTATACCTACACCACTCGCTCTATACCCCAGAAGTCATGCCGGGACGCTCCAGGAACCAGTCCATTGTGTCCAGCGCAACCATACATACCAACACGACATTTCATACCAACACGACAGAAGCCAACACCGCAGAGGCACTATTGAGGCCACAGGATTCGTCTAGAGAGATTTACTACGACGACCCAGCAAGAGGCCCACAGGCGGAGGCCATTTCACCAGGCTCGCCAGCAGCATGGCATTCGCCGAATCCCTTGTTAGTTGCATCCGAAAAGTCAACACACTGGGGGCCTCCTCGTCGCAAAGCCTCGCGACGGTGGCATTGGATTAGGCTGGGGCTGGAAACTATCCTCGGTGAGCACATACGTTATCTTTGCTATCTATGCATCGCCCCTCGGTTGGCATCTCCGAACCCTTTTGGCAAACCCTTACGAGGTCAATGACGGAGGCGGGGTACGACTGATGTATCAATTCGTTTCCATGGCTATTTTTACGACTATAACCTAACTGATAATGTGGTCACATTACAGGTGGTTGGGCAGTCTACAATGCTGTCCGATATTTCCTCGCATTCACAATCTTCGAATCGACCGCTGGCCAAACAGTCTCTTTGGCGCTGGGAGTTAGCTCGAGCCTGGGGTTTGCCTTTCTCGTCTGCGCAGTCATCATCTCCTGGTTTCAACCGAGGCTACTTTTCAACGGCCTTTCATACCGGTCTCTCACCACCCTCTACTGGCTCCTCAACTATGTTTCATTCCTGTTTTTATTTGCCCCGGCTGCGATCAATTTCGCACTCGTTTTCGCATGGAGAGATTCCGATGAGCTCCAACTGCGGACAAAGTATCGGTGCTACGTCGATATCGATGTGGTGTGGTCGACCCAGCCCCAGCTTTGCAGAGGCAAGGCTGCCGTCTGGGGCTTCTGGATTGTCATTTCGACTCTCCGTCTCCTCATAACTGCCGGGTTCATCGTGAGTACTTTATTCCGTGATCTATTGCATTCTACTCACAATCATGCCTTTTCTAGTGCGCTTATTACCTTGTCTTGGTGAAAATACGCCGCGTAACACCCATGCGGTCCAGAACTTTGCAGTCGAAACATCGCCACAAGCCCTCGGACACCATATCCTACCATTCTGCGCCAACGTCGCAGCAGACGAGGGGTACAACCCTCTCTGCACCTCTCACCTCAGTATCCCAAGTCCACCTGCACACCAGACAGCTCTCGGGAGGCTCGAACGTCTCCTCACGCACTGGCCTGTCTCCGCGCCCGCTCCGCTCATCACGCTCTCACTCATCCGAAGACGGGCGTACGGCGAGCTCGAGCCAGATCCAGTTCCAATCATTCCAGAACAGCAACAGCTCAGGCCTCGCCGCTGTACCCGAGCAGGAAGCCGACCTCGGCAGCTTCTCTGATCACTTCAGCCTCCTCGTCTCGCAGATTCACCGCGAGACGGACGAGGCGATCGAGCTCGCACAGTCTGACTCCGCGTCGTCCAAACACACGATCGACTCGAAACGCCGTGTGGTCAGCGATTCGCCGGAACCGCTTTCAGACGATGAGGAGGAGGAGGAGATCCGTGCGCATCTGGCGCGCGACTCAGTTGCACTGGGCGATGAAGAGGAGGGGGATGAAGATGACGAGTATGATGGGTTCTACGCGCGTCCGGCCATCCCACCCACGCTTGGATACAACGAGTTTGGGCAGCCATATCCTGTCGACACGGAGTTGAGGATGATGAACGGGTATGTGCGGCGTATGCCGACGATCGAGTCGATGGGCTCGAGGGAGATGGGGAGCAGCATTGCCGCGTCGAGCTTGCTAGCACAGAACCGACACAGCTACCAAACCAATATGTCGTACCGGGATAGCCGACCTCCGACGCGCAACACGCTTATCTCGATGGTTGCGAGTGATGGCATGGGGAACGGGAGCGAACCCTCCCACAGCCGCCCGCATAGCTTGACTGTGCAGGCGGAGCGATTGGCAGCGCTGGGACTCTTGACTGGTCAGAGCGGGGTTTCCGGCGGCCAGGATGTCTCGGAGGTCGGGGAGATTGTGGATACGGTGCAGAGTGTGAAGATTGTACCGCCCCCGGAAAACCCATCGCACTTGAACCTTCCCATGCTTGACCATCTCAACTCGACCGCGGGGAGCAGGAGCACGAATTTTTCGTACCATACTGCGACCATGGGGAGCGGAGTGGATGAGTCTGTTTCTACTCTCAATCCTCCTGGGCTATATGCACCCAAGTCGGGTGGGGGGTTATTCTTTGATCCTTGATCGACTCTCCTTGATGCGACACCTCAACAGAACGGAAACGAAAACAAACAAACGAACGAACGACCGGTGAACGATTAAAAACGAATCCTCCGTGCTTTCAATGCTTGTGCTTTATGTATACGGATATTGCTGGACCCTGCGGGCGATACTAGTGGATTCATCATAATGCTACTTAAATAGATTTCTACTTGTGGTCGTTGCCACTTTAGTATAGAATCTTCATGATATTTAGTACCTGATGTCGATTATTAGGATGCTATAGTTATATTCCCCTTGTATTATTAAGTTATATAGTGGATCTCATTCTTGGATTTATTTTGAATGTAATTGAATTTGATTTGTGGATGATTCGATGTGCCCCTGGGGCGGCCTGCGCGTTGAATTGTACCTGCCCTCCTTGAGCCTACTATTCATATCTCTTTCCAGCCGCCGCATGCAAAACCTTGGAATTAGGGACGATAAATTGACAAAGAGCAGCCGTGTTCAAATCATGCACAGTTATAGCTGAACCGTGCTCCCCAATGTCGGTAAAAATGGCGACTCTTGCAAAACCGACAATCGCGGTCGTTCCGACGATGTTACGACCGAAGCGAGGATCTTGGGCGCATCCCTGCAGGAAACGCGCCGAATAGTAAGTACCACATCCATATATTCCACCGATTATAAGCCACCGCAAAACAGCTAGAGAAGAGAACTGAGATAACTTGACTCACTCTGGATGCGTTCTGATCACCATCTCCTTCCCATCCTCCGCAATCCACAGAATGTCAACCCGGGTAGACGTCGACGTCGCCCCAAAGGCTTCTGTTAAAGAATCTGCGATGGCTTTTCGCAAGGAGAGTGCATCGGATGTCGGTGGGCTGACGGAGAAGCGGATGTAGTGCTTGTCGTGGGTCGAGATGGGGAAAGTCTGTGCCATGATGATAATTGACGACTCGGACGTTGTGCGACGCGCGACAGCGACCTCACAATCACAACGATATTGATATTCTGATCTAGTTTCTCTCAGCAGAGCAGGATGCCTGACAGGTATTACATTTCACATATGAATTTCAGCTAAAGACGGGCATAACCATAACTTGAAAAGAGCGTGTATAAAAGAATGAACGAATGAAATATTGGTACTGTTATAACTTAATCTTGATCACTAGCCAGCTACCACTAATGTGTAGGCGATCGAACGAAGAAAAGGTACATATGGAGAGAAAGTAAGGGATCAAGACTGAGAGTACACATTTCCTCGATATGCACCGCCGCAGAACTTGGTTTCGTCGCCTGGAGTATACGCAGATCAGCTCAAGGTTTCTATTCAGAACGAATAACACGATACTCACCATTACACTTCATATCACACGCCATCTCATCCGTCTTCGTACCTCCCTTCTCCCCACTTCTCACAATCTCATTCCCACAATAACACTCCCTGCCAAATTCGGTCGCAGCAAAGGTGAACCCCCTCTCTGCGCACATACCCACGCATTTGTCTGTGGTCATCCCAGACTGTGACACCGAGTACCCACGAAGCATGCGGTCACTGCTGTCAACATGGCATCCTCGGTTGACCCAAGTTGTCGAGCCCATGGCGAAAAGATTCATGGTCCAGGTACCACCACACTTCAACGACGCGCCCCCGCCACATGGCGATTGGCAGTTGCTGTCCGCGATTACAACCCCCGTCGCACCGTTTTCCAGGGCGTTGCCACAATGACCTAAGTAAAACAGACCCAGTCAGTGAGAAAATGGCGCATATGTATATGTATCTGTGGCGGTAATCACACTCATTCCTTTATGAAAAACGTCAGTCCCTGAACACATTCTAGAATGTATGAGGGGAGCGTACCCATTTTCCAGCCCAGCATAGCGGTACGACGAACAGAGGGCCAGGCACATCTGCGGCGTCATGTCCTTGTGTGTATTGCTCACACCTGTCAAGGCTCGGCGGGTACCTGTTGTTCCCTCCGCAACACATCCTCTCGATCCAAATCCGATAATGGTCGGCCCAGGACTCAGGCCAGGAGTTGAAGGGGGGTCCCGAGAAAAGACGTTAATTCTCCCGCTGGCTCCGCACTTTTCGTTTGCTGCAAAGATGGGAGCATGAGCCATCAAGCAAAACAACAGAGAGGCCCACTCACCATTCCCTGAACAGTTCATGCTACATGCACTCTCCAAACCAGTTTTGACACCAGCCCGGATCGCATTACTGCAAAAGCACTCCTTGCCATATTCGACTCCACCGAAAGCGTAGCCCCGTGAAGTGCACACAGCCAAGCATTTGGAGACCGAATTGGCGGTGTCGGAAAGGAACACGCCATCAGCCAGCGTTCTCGAACTACTATTATCCGGATAGCAACCGCTGTACGTCCATACCACGCCGCTAACCGTAGTGGAACTCGGAGTAGGCCCAGTTGAAGTGGAGGTCGGTGCCGCTGTCGAGGAAACAGTTATACTGCCCGCGCTGCTACTGGAAGAGGGAACACGGGAAAAGACATTGACTCGTCCACCGGCACCACACTTTTCATTGGCTGAATTGGGATCGACGAGCCCGAGTAAGCCGACCAATGAGATATAAGATCCTTCCGATGTAGCCAATCACATACCGTTCCCAGCACAGTTCATGCTACATTGGGTTTCGATGGCTTGAACCGAACCGGTTCTAAGAGAGTTGCTGCAGAAACATTCGTTGCCATACTCGACGCCACCGAAAGAATAACCACGGGTTGCACACGTCTTGAGACACTTGCTGATAGTGTTTGCGTTGTCAATGATGAAAAGGTCAGCAAGTACCCTTGCGGCACTGTTGTCTTGATAGCACCCCATGTACGACCAAACTTGTCCGTCGATTGTTGTACTGGAAGGTGACGGGGCTGACGGGGTCGATGATGTTGGAGTCGAGGACGTTGGAGTCGATGAAATTGGAGTCGATGAAACCGGAGTTGGCAGGATGGAAGCAGCTGTTCAATAATCACCATCGCTGATCAGCCATGACACATCAGTTAATGAAAGATGAACCACTTACTCGCGGAACCGACATATGCATTGTAGTTATCTGTCAGTCCGCTTGCGTCAGTTAGTTGACACTCGTGTCAACGAGACAACTCACATCGAACAGGGTTGTCGACAAATGTGAAGCTATTATCGGTATGATCAATTACCCGCGCTCCATTCTTCACCATCTGTACTGTGATCTTCCCAGCTGAGGTGGGTAACTTCAACTTGGTGACGCCCGCGTTGACATTGAAGGTTTGGGAAGAGCTCCCCATCTTGAGCGTCACAGTTCCAGGGGATGAGGCAAACACTGCTGCCCACAAAAAGTCCTAAACATGATTAGTTAACCTACAAGTTGATTGAAAGACACGAGAGATAAAGTGCTCACGGAAGCCCAATCCCACCCTGAAGGCCGCCCAAGTGGGTCATTCGAAGCAGTTGCCTTCGCAGGATGAGGTCTTGACCAAAAGTAAATCACGTCTTGCTAAACACCACTGCTCATCAGCCAAAACCTCAGCAATACAGCAAAGCAACGAACCGTGATGGAAGGGTAAACACCAGTCTTAAAAGCTTTGATGTAGTATTCGGACATGTCGTACCAAGCCGTATGCGGGAATCCGTCGGCCCAGTATGTCCCAGCCGGCTGTGCACCTCGGACAGGACCAAAGCTACATAAGTATCGTTTTCAGCTACGCAAACAGGTGACAATTCAATCGATGGGACTTACTAGTCTGATTCTCCATAATCGTTCCTGAGTTATCGAGGTTAGTGAACTGTTTCTGCAGCAAGCAACCGGTTTACCAAGTAAGCATTTCGATGAAGGTCAGTTGATCTCGCATTCCGACAAGCTGTTCCCAACGACTATTGATCAACCAGTCATCTCCTCGAAGGTAAAAGTTCTTGGAGGCGAGGTGGGTGCTGAACATCATGAAAGCGGTTAATATAGGCTTCGCATCGAATATGGGGGGGAATAATCTTACAACATCCACATGCTGACGGTTGTGGCATATCTACTTCCAAGTTGACTGATGTCTGGTGTGTTGATACAAATCAGAAAGATTGTCGTGCATAAAATGGGCGTGATCATTTACAGTATAGGTCATCGTTTGTCTGGTGAGAGAGCTTCAGCGAAATGATGAGCGAAAGCGCGAGTAAATGCATACATTCTTTGCGTGATTGCCTTGTGGCCAAGCGCATCCCCAACTAAACGCATAGGTAAGAGTGGAGTCACAGTGGTCCGAGTGAGGAAACGTACCAATACCAGGAATCCAAGGATGGCCACTGCGAAAACCTTCCTTCCAACCCCCAGATGAAGGGCATCAAGTAGGCGTTGGTCTGCGCTTTCAAACTCGCCCAACCAGCGTTTCCTAAGCAATCTCCAGAGTAGCTAGAAACGAAGACCTTGCCATTAATCTTGAATTGATTAGGGTGATCTCGGAATTGTCGAACGCGAGCGACCAGGTCATTGAGGTCGCAAGCCATCTCCGCGAAATCAAATGAGAAGAATATTTTCAAGTTGGTTTTGAGTTTTTGAGCGACCCTGTAGGCGGTTTCAACCTGTCCTCTTTGCCATTGGGAGGAGCCGATGTTTAACGCAAGTGCATCTCTATAATTGGTATTGGACGGGCTAATTGAAAGGACTAGTGATGCACATACACTCCTTTGGCGTGGATTTCCGTGATATCCTTTTCCCAATCCAGTTCGGTGTAAGGATATCTGGAGGGTTTCTGAGTTTCGTTGGCTTGAGCTAGAGAGGCGCATCAACGACTCACGTGTCTAGATTTCAAGAACGCGTTGCATAGGCGATCAACGGACGAAAATGAACTAAGAACATTTATCAACTCACTTCCGACAATCTAAAGAAGTGTTAGACAATATTATAGAGTAGAATGTAGAACGAAACGCACATGATGCATAAAAACCCACTTGGTTCCATCTCTCTTTACCAATTGGCTAGGGTCATCACCCCAAGGAACCGTTCCATTAGCCAGAGAATCACGAGAGGCGACTTGTTTGCGGGGGAGCTGTACGTGCCGGGGTGCCTTTCGCTGTTCCAGACGAGCTCCAGTGAGTGGCAAGGCCGCAAGCATGGTAATTAGTAGCAGAGAATTCAAAACATTAGCACAAAACATGATAATGAGGGGTAAAGACAGGGAGGTCCGACGACTGCTGTCGCGTTGAAATAGCGATGGTATGAAGGGGCGTGTCGTGAATCTTGAGGAGAATGCTGAGTAGACAGAAGTCTTTAAGAGGGAAGAATGCGGGAATGCGGCTCTGGATATATATGAATGTCAGTGAAACGCGTTCTGTCCGAGAATGACGATATACGGAAGGTGAGTGCATGCAACGAGGCTCGTGCCTGAGGAACAGTAAATCCTTCAGGGGCGCAGAATATAAAGGATTCGCCTTGGCTTGAGACAAGCTCACCTTGGCCGTCCTGCTCTAGGAAGAACAAGAAAAGGTTGAAGCTTTGGTGGGAGCAATACAACGAACTTTGAAGGTGTTCTAGCACCCCTTTGAGTTTAAGAATTCTTGATTGATGGGGTTCTTCCACTAGATCTGGACGAAATAGCTATGGACGAGAGTAACCCGCGGCAAGTCTGGCGTGTTGACCACCCTGTGGTACTTATGTGATCCTTTCCTTCAGCCTCCGATTATTGACAGTATATTTCTACATAGATACTGCGTTGTCGGATAAGTTGCAGAAAGATAAAAGGCATCGAGGACCTCGCACCTTTACTTGACATCCATACAAGACAAAAAGCCTTAGAATCAGTTGCTCATCAGGTCAGAAATACATATGCAGCTCCCTTCGAACGTTCCTATAGCAATGTCGACAGGCATAAATCGGGCAGGAGAGTTCCTTTAAAGCTTCGCCGCTGTTTAGCTTTGACGGATCTTCCGGAAACGGATGAAGAGGATGCGCATATACCCATCTCCTTCCACAAGAACACTCGCCCTGGTGAAGCGCACCTGACGAAAGCCTCTGCAGCAACAACTTCAAGCGCACTTCAAGTCCCCAGCGCCTTTGACCCACATTGAGGCATCTGTCCCATAGTTCCAATCACCGATGCTTCGTTGCATAGCGAGTACAGAAATGACTTCATAGCGTTGCACGTTGCCCGACAACAACTATTGCGACAGCTGACGCTGTCTGATGTCTCTAGAAGACAGAAAAAGTTGACCAGTAAACCCGGTGACCGCGTCAGCCTTCAAAACCTCGTCGTCGTCGTGTCCAACGAGCTCGAACTTGGGCTTTGATGCCGATCACAATAACTGTTCCCGGCCACTCGGACCGTGACCCTAACCTTAGTTTATTTTCGATCTGACTCCCAGTGATTGCAGCGCAGAAACTTGGTAGAAACTTCAACATCCCCTTCCTGTGGATTACCCTCAATCTACCCCTCAAACATGGCCACAGTTGAAGCTACCCTCGTCGAAAATGCTACTGCATCAGCTTCGGCGCCAGAAACCCCAAAGCTCGACGATGCCAAGCTTCTTGAAACCCTAGAAAAGGCGAAGAAGCAGGGTATGTTTTCAGAAATCATTTGGGACTCACAAAGTGCTCAAAGGAGATCTTTTTCTCAGTTGAATTCTACTTTGCGGACTCCAACCTTCCATATGACAAGTCCGTGTCCAGGTCGAAAGGATTTTGAGGATGTTGGAAGCTAATGAAGCGTTTTAGGTTCATGTGGACCCTTTACTCGAGAGATCCGGAGCACTGGATCCCCATTTCGACCATTGCTTCATTTAAAAGGATGAAGGAATACCTGGTTCACGGATCGGAATGGCTGTTGAGCGCCCTCCGACTGAGTGATACCCTCGAAGTCGACGAGACTGGCACGAAAGTGCGACGAACGACTGAGCCGCAGGAGCCAAAAGACTCTTTCCAACGCAGTGTATACGCAGTGAGTGTTCATTTTCTTTTACATAAGGTTTAAACCTGATTAGAGTGTTGTGCAAAGAAAGGATTCCCGGATGAAGACGATAAATTGCAACACCGGCTGGAAGAGTTTTTCGGACAGTACGGCAAGACCAACTCTGTTCGTATGAGGAGGGACGAGCATAAAAAATTCAAGGTTTGTGTATTTCATCACGCCTATTGTCCATTCTAACCCACCTGTACAGAACTCGGTATTTGCTGAGTTTGAGGACTTTGAAACTGTGGACAAGTTCCTCAAAGCGGACCCAAAACCCACTTTCGATGGCAAGGAGCTGCTGGTCATGACCAAGTGAGTATACTTGCACATTGTTGGGTTTTGCTAGTATTAACATCTAATCAGAAATGACTACTGTGAAATGAAGATCAAAGAAAAAGGTCTGACTGGCAAGGCTGCCAGCCACCGACGCGAGGTGCTCGCCAAGGGTCGAGGATTCGACGCCTTCCGCGAGAACGACAAGGGCAAGGGCAAGGAGGAGGAGAGAGAGATTCTCCTCGAGTACATCGGGAACAGGATCCCCGTCAAAAAGGACTCAGAAGGCAACGGCACCGTTGACGAAAATGATGTCCCCTACGTTAAGGGTGCTACCCTGCGGTTCGAAGGATGCGGTGGTGATTGCTCTTGGGCCGAGATCAAGGTGCGTTAAGTACGTATGTGGTGTTACGAAGCTAATTCTGTGTACAGGACCCCATCAAGGAGATATTCGACGGCAAGGCACCGTACATCAAGTTCCAACGGGGTGACAACTTTGGCTTGGTTGGCTTCCACAAAGCCCTGACCGAGGAGGAGGTCACCAAGGTCCAGGAGGCCATCAAAACCATTAACAAGAACGCAGTTACATGGACTGTCCCTGCTGGTGCGTACTTGCTAAGTTGTCGTCCTCATTTTTACTAACCCCCCAACAGAGGATGATGAGAAAAAGTTCCAGATTGAGCGAGCGCAGGTTGCCGCCAGAACTGCTCTCGCACAAATGGGCAACAAAGACAGGGGCGGACGTGGTGGCCGTGGAGGACGAGGTCGTGGAGGTGGACGTGGCGGTCGTGGCGGCCGTGGAGGTGGACGTGGTGGAGGACGACCACATAACGATCGCAGCAGAAATGACAGGTCCGACAGGCCTTCTGAGTCCAAGAAAACTGACGGAGAAGGTGATGCTGGCGAAAAGAGGAAACGCGCTGTTGAACCTGATGGTGGCCCATTCACCGGCGTCAGAGGCAGCAACGCGCCGCCAGCGATCGCCAGTGTCGCGAAGAAGGTCAAGACTGACGATGGCTCCGCTGCCCCTGCTTCATGATTGTTTTATCGTTAAATAGGAAAAAATTGTATTTGCTTTGTGCTGTAAATGATATTTAAGCTTTATTCGACCCTCTTGCCAGGCATTCATGTCAAAATATGTGCACGGGCCACTTCCGCCAAGCCATTAAAACCATCCCGCGACAGTTTCCTCCTGTTCTCTCTCGACCTCCATCTAGTAATGGTTCCTGTGGTGCTTAACATTCAGACCGCACATATTTTAACGCTTTCTTGCAGCTACACCAAATCTAGCAATCGTACTTGAATTCCAAAAGGACCGCGAACCCGAGAATTTGCCATGGTGTGACAATCGGGCTCACGAGGTATCGGGCGCAGAACGATTTGGGCTTCTTCAACCACGGATCTCCTTCTCATCGCAGAGATTCATTCTCTACCAAGTAGGCTAACGGGAGGCAGTCCTAGCTGACAGTCCCCCAGTGGCGAACAGAGACACTAAACTTTGTTTCGTGGTTCCACCTTGACCTTGCCAATGTCAACCATCACTCAGTCCTAAATTCAGCTTTCTCACTCGACCAAGCTCTTCTCGACAAGTGGACTTTTCAGATCGTGTCTATGATATCAAGCCGCTTTTGTTCCCAAAAGTTTCACAGACAATCGGGAGAGTTTGAGTGGCTGATAGCCACGACAATGTGGGCAATCTGAAACTTTTCTATGCGGACTTTTTGGCTTTGGCTGACTGGGAAGGGAGTAGAAGCCTTTCTGAGCCTCCGCGGGTATGTGTGTCGTGGCCTAATCTTGGCTATTGGTCCGAGAGCGTATGACGCTGGATGGGTGGCTGGTACATAAACCGAACAGGTGGTGTTCCCGGGATTCTCGCTTGTTCTTTCCTAGCAGCCATTGCGACACCCTTCCCTGCCCATCTTATCACTAGCCATGCCTTCCACGACCACCGTCTCGATTTCGGGACACACCACTGCTTCTAACCCCCGTCCTCATATTTTGTATACCGTCAAGGTCAATGATAACGGCAATGAGATCATCAGCCATCGTCGGTACTCCGAGGTGCGTCCACCGTTATTGGGAATGGTAAAGGTGCTAATGGAGGTTCTGATTAGTTTGTGACTCTGTTCAGTAAGTGACTTCCATCCCCATCCCTATCATTGCAACTCATTTACCTTGCGTTGCCTAGATGTCCTGAAAGCACCATTCCAACTTCCACCGAAACGTCTCTTGGTCACATACTTCATTCCGAGCGCGTGGGTCGACGATGCTCTCATCGCCGAACGCAAAGCCGGTCTCGCCGAGTTCCTCAACAATCTCCTTTCCTCAGATGAATACAAGAACCACAGCTCGCTTTCTCAGTTCCTGCATGGCGAAGAAACAGTTGAGATACCTGGCCGTCATAACTTTGACTTGGAGGATGCGTTGCCTTCGACCCTTCCGAGGAAGGCTGCACTCAACTTGGCGGCTAGCAGGCCTACTGCGGCTGCGATAGCTGCGTTCGCCAACCAGGCGTCAGCCACTTCAACTAACAGTGACGAGGTCGCGAGGGTTGCGTCCACCATGATCTCTGCCGCGTATTATCCTGGTTGGAGCTCGGGTAGCAATCCTCCGGAGAACCTGAACTTTAGCAAGTTTGATATCCTATTCTATGGTACGTCGTGCGCTTTCGTGCTTCGTGGCGGCGGCTAATGGACTGGTGAAGCATTCGTAATGCCCAATTCTTCCTCTGGTATCAACTGGGACGGTGGAGACAAAGATGTTCTTCGTAGACTTGTTGCAGCGGCTCGGAAGAGTGGGTATGGTACCAAGATTGTCCTTTCTGTTGGTATGTCGGTCTCGGTATGGCGCTTTGTGCCTTGCATTCTGACACGTTGGGATAGGTGGATGGTCTGGGTGCTATTGGTTCAGTCAGGCTTGTTCGACTTCCAGCAACCGAACCAAGTTGCACAATGCCTTGATGGAAGTGGTGAATACCTACGGCTTGGACGGTACGTGTTTATCAGTACCTAACTTATTTTATCGCTCACAGTTATACCAGGTATCGACCTTGACTGGGTATGCTCTTCGTGTGCTTTATAGTCGTTAGCGTTCTTAAAACATCATTCTTCCCTTAGGAGTACCCCAACTCTCCCGGTGCTGGTAACCCATACTCTGCCAACGACTCTGCCAACTACCTCACATTCATGAAGCTTTTGAGAAACTCGCTTGGTACGTCCAATCAACCCCATCTGACAATTATACGATCTGACCAGCGCTTTTGCAGGCCCGTGCAAGATCGTTTCCTCGGCCGTTGCTCATTTGCCCTGGCTTGGTTCCAACGGCAAACCCTTGGCCAGCGTTACAGACTTTGCAAGCGTTATGGACTACATTTGCATCATGTAAACTTTTCTTTGGACCCGGTTTATCTCTGTTGCTCACTGAAGTGTGTAGGAACTACGACGTTTGGGGATCTTCCGGGACTCCTGGTCCTAATGCACCTCTCGGTTCGTTCGAATTCGTTATCTCACCCAAGCCCACTCTCACTATGGACTGTCGGCAGGTAACTTGTGCGGCACTTCGAAGCAACCTCACGCCAGCGCCCAAGCCGCCCTTGCCCAATGGAAAGCTGCAGGATTTCCTGCCAGTAAGGTCCGTCTCATCCTTCATCTGTTCTTTCCTGCGATACTCATATTTGTTGAATCCTAATTTCAGCAACTGCTCGGTCTAGCTCTGTATGGCTGGGTCTCCCAAAGCTCCAAGACGGTTCTCAACGGTGCCTTCATGCCTTCCGACAATATGGTCCTGCTCACAAAAACCGAAGCCACCCCTTCTGATGGGAAAGGCGACATCACATTCCTCAACGGTGCCCACCCCCGCGCAAAGGATGGGTCTATTGCCCAGAGTGCATCTGTTAACACTAGTACGGCTGAGGGCGATGGTGAAGGGGAAATTGTGGTGCAAGCTGCGGATTTGAGGAAGTGGTGGGGTCAACAGATTCCATTCAAGACGCTGGTTTCTTCTGGTGCATTGGTGAAGAAGTCGGACGGGACGTATGGACAGGGGTCTGGGTTTACTATGGGTATGTTTTCCTGTACATGTTTTGTACCTGTGGGCAGGTGCTGATGCTTTTGACGACAGGTTGGGATAATTGCAGTAACACGCCTGTGTGTATCGCAGAGAGACTTGGTGTGTTGGGGTCGGTTGGCTAATATATATTTTTAGTTCCTCTTCAACACCAGCCAACAAACTGTTATTTCGTATGATGGCAAGTGCGTCTTTTACCTCTCGTGGACTTGGTTGGCTGATTGTGCCTGCGCTTTAGATACTTGGTCGCTCACGGACAAGGCGAAATTTGCTCGGGACAGTGGCATGGCTGGGTGCTTCACTTGGTCTTTAGATCAGGTTTGTTCAAGCTCTGTTGGATTCGGTCGAGAATGGCGCTGATAGTGTGATTGCTTTAGGACGACGGCTTGACTCTCCAAAACGCCATCCGCAAGGCTTTGGGCAAGTAAATGCAAGGATGGATGGTAGATGGGAATGACGTTAGGTCAAACCTAGGGTTGATTTTGGTTATTTATTCGTTTTATATTGTGTAACGACTTTTATGACTGTGTACTTAGTTTATGACCCATCATGTAACAGTATATAGATTCACGTGCCTCAAATTTCTGCCTGGAAGGCTATTTCTCCGAGTCAGCGCTCACTACACCGTGGCCCCGCTTCAAGTTCGCACCCACGCGAGTCGCGATAAAGCCCTATCCCGGTTTCTCGCTGACCGCCATCATTATTCCACATTTCTCATAACATCTCGACAATCAACTCGAGCAACCACTCCCCTGGCCGTATGGACTACCAGTCGTGACAATAGTATAGGTTGCGAGGAGCATGCTTTTTATTCATGTACCGGGACATGAATGCATGACAATTGGAAGACCGTTTTCGACGGCCCACAGGAATGGCGCTTGAATCGGTGGGTTCTTTTACAATACGATGCCTGCCAATCTGCTGATACTCCTGATACTTAGGCTCATGGAGGACTTTTTCAACCGATGATCCCTATCCTCTATTCAGGTTGAGCTAGTTTGCTATGGTGCCTCAGGTGACCCGAGGCCACTGTCTGAAGGACCACCTCTCCGACTGTTGTCTACGAAAATCTCGAGCTCCAAACGGGTAACTACACAAAGGCGGATCTTTAGGACCGGGGCACGAGGCAGACGACTAGTAAGAAACGAGCTTATAGGATCAGCGATCAGAGTTGTCAATGCTGCGGTTCTTCGAGTTCTTTGTCGGTGCCCGATGCATCCTGTGACAGCAGCACACCTCAACGTATTCTCCAAAAACTATATATTAGGGCACGCCGAGGGTATTTGACTAGCATCGATGTCTACACTCTTCTCTGCAAAATGTCTTTCGAAATATCGCTGCGACCCTCAAAGGATACTGGAGGGATGTACTACAAGGACTCCGGATACTCTGACGGGATAGAGCTCTCGTCAATGCCTCTGAAGCGTCAGGACTTGGAGCTGGCGGAGAACTTTTGTCTAGAGGCTGTCTCGGTGAAAGAAGACATCATCGTCTCATGGGAGGAGAACGACCAGGAGAATCCGAAAGTATGTTATCCCCCCTTAGCTGCTTTCGTAGCTTCTTACATGCAGTATGACGGCAGAATTGGAGCCGTGCCAAACGTTGGTATACCACAGGGCTATCCTCAATGTTGGTTCTCAATGCGTTGGTATTTCTTTTCTCAAACCGAAAGCAGACTGACTCAAAACCTTTTAAGGACTTTCGCAAGCTCAGCTCCGGCTGGAGTTATTCCGACGTTGGTTCACGAATTTCAAGTCTCCAGCGAAGTGGGAGTTCTCGTCCTGTCATCGTTTATCGCCGGATATTGTCTCGGGCCTCTCCTGTGGGGACCATTGTCAGAACAGGTAGATGAGAGGGAACTCCCCCGGAGTTTTTTAAATTGACATTTACGCCTAGTATGGTCGAAGACCGGTTTTCATCGCATCATTCTCGTTATACATGGTAATTGCAGCTCACCAAGCCCTCAAGCAAGCAAGCAAATTGACGAACTATACTTCAGATATTTCAGATCTTGAACTCGGTGGCCACGAGTATGAATTCAATTCTCGTGTTCAGGCTCATAGGTGGCATATTTGCGGCCGCACCCTTGTCTAACTCAGGGTCAGTCCCCACACGGTCTCTCGTTTTCTCAGACCAATGCGTGATACATGGTTCTCTAGAGCCGTTATTGGAGATATATGGGATCCCAGCACCAGAGGCAAGGCGTTATCTATGTTTACCGTAAGTCAATGTCGATCTTCTTGACCGCCACCAATTTTGACTGATTTTGATTGACTCTTTCAGTTAGCCCCTTTCGCAGGTCCTGCCCTCGGACCAACAATTTCCGGCTATCTAACCGTCGCTGGAGTTAGATGGAACTGGATCTTCTGGCTTCTTACCATATTTGTGGGTACCCAAAACCATCCTCTCTGTTCTTCATCTGATGGACCAACAGGCCGGCGTATGCCTTCTTCTCGTAGTCTCCACACTCCCGGAGACCTATTCGTAAGCCCTTCCAGACGTTAGATCCCATTTCCCTGGTTAACCCTTACGAACAGTCCGGTTCTTCTCCGAAAGAAGGCCTGCCGTTTAAGGGCGACAACTGGGAACACCCGATACATCGCGCCCATCGAGATGAAACGCCATTCCTTCCGGCAAAGGGTCGAAGCGATTCTACTGCAGCCATTCCGTGTGTTGTTCTTCGAGCCCATGTTGATTGCGATCACAATCTACATGAGCTTCATGTACGGGTGCATCTACCTCCTCTTCGAAGCTTATCCCATCGTTTTTGGCCAAGGCCACAACCTGGATCCCGGTGCATCTGGACTAATGCTGCTTAACCTTCCCATTGGGGGTGTGATTGGGGTATTGACTTATTTCATTCTGATTAACCCCCGGTATGATAGGGCGATACAGCGATATGCGCCGGCACCCGTACCCCCAGAAACCCGGTTGGAGATGGGCCTCATCGGTGCTCCACTCTTTGCCATCGCATTCTTCTGGTTTGCGTGGACTTCTTATCCTAGCATTCACTTGGCGGTACCCTTTGTGTCAGGGGTGCTAATGGGGTGGGCGATCTACCTTATTTTTGTAAGCAACTCCATCCTTCAGTGGTCGCCCTTTACCCTTCCTGACCGAAACCCACTTGTTCGTTTAGCTTTGTCTCGTCAACTACATTGTCGACGCCTACCTCTCGGTGGCAGCATCTGCGCTAGCGGCTAACACGGTCGTGCGAAGCCTGACAGGAGCGGCGTTCCCCTTGTTCGCCACACAGATGTACGAATCCCTCAATCCTCGTTGGGCAAGCACGGTCCTAGGGTGCATCGCGGCGGTGCTGATGCCCCTCCCCTTTGTCCTGATAAAGTTTGGTCCGCGATTGAGGAGATATTCCCGATATGCACCGTCGAGGCCTGTTCCTGGCCAGCCGCGGGAGGTAGTCGCACTTCCAAGTCGGGACGGTGTGGCGAGTCGGGTTCCGGGTGCTCCGAGGGATGTGGCACTTGCCCAGTCTGGCATTGCACGTTCGGACTCGTGCTCGGTTCATATTCCATTGGCTCGGAAGTCATCGCATATCTTGCCACCGGAGGCGTATGATGTTAGCGTTCGGACGCTTCCACCGGCCAAACTGTCGTCGTAGAGCGGTTGGGCGGGGGTAGTGGGGAGAGTTCATTGACGCGTTATTTACAATCTGTCCTTAATTTGACTTCGTGCTTGCCTTTTGTGTAGCGTCGAGTTCTTTGGATCAAGGAAAAGGCAAGTGCGTAGTGTTCTAATTGTGCATCGCCCAAGAAGTCCGGATCTGCTTTGTTTAACTCTTCCTTTGTTCCTCTCCATCTTCGTCGTTCAGAAGGGGTGGCCTCGCAGGCTACTCAGTTATTGCTTGCTTACGCATTCTGCAATTAACTTGTGTCGTGAGTTATGTCAGCTGGCTATCATTTGTTATTCACTGACATGTATCTTACAGGTTCCACGTAGCGGAAAATAGCGTTCGACAGCCAGCTACGATCAATCTCCACTCGCCTTTCCAGGTTAGTGTGTTAGATACTCTTCAGATCAACAGTAGTGTGACGTCCAATTAGAGTAATTGCAGATGAGGCACCGCCTTGGCGGGTTGTTGCACTTTGATAGGGCCTGCGTCGCAGATTTGGACATGGGCTAGGGGTTTGCGAGATGGGCCTACCTTATGTTTTAAAGCCTCTGTCGAGCGGGAATGTGTTCCACTTCCCCTGCACCAGAGCCATGACCTCGTTCTTCGACTTCTACCAAAACAATTGGTCCTCTGACCCCAGCGACCTCCTCGAGCAGGCCAAGTTTCTCAGCCAAATCGTCTATGGCCACTTAATCCACCTGCTCAGTACCCCGACCTCTTATCCTACATGGGACGATGAAGGCTGTCTATCAGCAATCCGGCGCCTCCTGCTTCGTACTGCAACCCACTTACCCCAAATCCCACCCACCGCTTTCATACGCGCACTCTTCCTCATCATGCGCTTCAAATCGCACTTTCCCCGCGCAACGGCGGTTAGGAGAGACGCCGAGCTGCTGTTTGTGGCTGCGTTCTTCCGGGTTGCGTCGGCGACTTGCCCTTCATTCACTATTTCAGATTTTATGCAGCTTAGTGACGTTGAGTATCGTCCTTGGGACGTGAACCGCTACCATGCGGTGTTGGTTGAAGGGGTTGGGGATAGGGATAGGGGTGACTCGCCGCGGGACCTTCCTCGCCTTAAAGCGTTCTTTCACTTTTATGTTTCACCTTTTGTCCCTGTTGCTTACCATCGGAGGGTTGATACGCGGTTCAATTTCACCCTGCAACAATCCGTTGATCGCTGTGCGGATTCAACTGTAGGCGAGTCGGAGGAGTCGGTGAAGTTCGGTGTGTATCTCCTACTATGCAACAAATAGTGGCGTTGGTAACATGTTATTTCTCATCAGTCCCTACTCTTTTTGGAGACGATCAGGGAGGATGAACACAGAAACTCTGATTCGCCTGCTTCGGATGACTACGACTCGGATGACGAATCTGGTATCGTCTACGACACTTCTGGTCAGAGCTATCTGCTCAACCAGGTCATCGACTTCGACAACGCTAGCGATACATCGTCGGTAAAGACGGTTAGATCAAGTGAGATTTATTTCCATACGCGCGAATGCGAATTGTCATGACCAACCCGTCGCGTTGCAGTCCAAAGTTCTGGCTCGGAAACGTCGCAGGATAGCGCCCTTTCCGACGTGTCTTACACACCGTTCGGTGACCCTAGCCTTTCGTCTAGGCAGAAGAGGATGCGTATTCGGAGCTATGTTAAGACAGTCAAGAATGCCGTCAAACGGTCTGTTCGGAGGGTATCCTCAGGCTCTTCTGCTTCTTCTCTCAGTTCAAAAATACATTAGATAGTATCACCCTATCATAACCTCCGTTTCTGTGGTATTAGGATCTTGGTTATTTGCTAACCATTCTCTTGCTTGCAATAGCTTAGAAATCATCCTCGCGACGCTAACTTTTGGGCAGCCAGCCGGCGCATGACTGTGACTATCCCTATTTCAGCCTCAAACGCATTAAAATAGCTTTCAGGAACTATCTCATTGGGTAGGCAGCATTTGTCTTTTAGGATCCTTAAATCTTAAAGACGCATCGATTGGGCAGCAGAGAATTGGACGATAGCAAGAATAGCGTCCTCAGATACTTGTTACTAAAGCTCGAGGCCCCATGGCATCGTTGCTTGATGACAATGTCCAGTGAAGAACCGTCATTCCGTCCTTCGGATTTTTTGCCAGGACGAATACTTACATTATTCATCTGGCCTGCCAGAGCAGAGTGACGAAGCATGCTCATTCTGGGGCTTTCGAAATTGGGACCATTCGTGAGGTTCTTGGGCTGTTTGATCCCGACGGGTTTCGCGGGGAACTTCAGGGGATTTCGCGACGCCAAGACTCGACATTGAGCTGGCGCCAAATTGAAGGTTCCCTTTTGCCTTTCTTCGTCTCGCTTGCTCACTCTTTTTCTTCGATGTTCATGGCATCCGTGCTCAATCTCATGTCTTGGGGCCGGTCCAGGGGCTAAGCGTACGGCACATATTTCCCAGAGGTAGGCCGAACAGGCCGGTCTCTTGCCGTGCAATGCGATGGCCAGTATAGGTTTGTAAGGGCAGCTGTGAGGCGTGGAGTGCTTATGGAGCATTTTGGCGACGATGGACGTCAGTACCCGAGCAAAAAGGTCTCCAAAGTTTGCAGAAGCAAAAAACTGGCGATAACCCACCCCCATTCATGTCTGCCGTTGGCCACGCAATCGTCTGCCGACAGCTTCGTTTCTCGGAAATTTCCACGTTGGACGACTAGTTCACTTTTTCGTACGAAGCATGGCTGAGCCGTGGAGATGCGCAAGCTCTGCCGACCCTTTTGCAACCGAAAAATAGTTTGCGCCGCGACGCGCGTATAGTATGCTTCGAATGAACTTTGTGGTTTGTCACCAACTTGTCACCCAACCAACGACCGAATCGGAATGGCGGATGGCAAGAATGGATTTATGCTTGCCCAGTGCAATGTGTTTCGTATAAAAGGGGGACCGTGAAAGGATAGTCAAAAGTAACCAACTCATCCTAAAGCAACTTCTCTCTCTTGCCATCAACCTAGCTTCGCCGAAATGTCAGTTTTTGGACCTCCTCCTGCTCCTGCTACTGCCCTTGGCCGTTATCGACAGTTAGCGCCTGTTGCGGGCGTTCATGTCTCCCCTCTCCAATTGGGTGCCATGAGCATCGGTGACAAGTGGTCAGAGTTTGGAATGGGAAGCATGAACAAAGAATCCAGCTTCAAGCTTCTTGATGCCTATTTCGATAAGGGAGGCAACTTTATTGATACCGCCAACTTCTAGTGAGTATAGCCTCTTTTCCTATATATTTGAATTTAACTTATCTCATAACTTGTTAGCCAGGACGAGAGCTCGGAGGAGTTCGTAGGTGAATGGGCTGAGCAACGCGGGATCAGAGATCAGTTGTTTATTGCCACCAAGGTATGAATTGTGTTTGTTATCCGCTTCAACAGTTTGAGCTCATGTCCAAACTCGCTCAGTACACCGTCAACTACAAGCCCAGGGCAGATAATATCAGCCAAAAGGTCCTATATGCCGGGAATGGTGTCAAGAACATGCACCTATCCCTCAAGGCATCGCTCAAGAAATTGCGCACCGATTACATCGACCTTTTCTATGTCCATGTGTGGGATTGGAGCACCAGCATTGAAGAAGTCATGCAAGGCCTCCACAGCCTTGTTACACAGGGCAAGGTCTTCTACTTGGTGAGCTTCCAGACACTTGTTATAACGCTGTACGCTCACAAGGCATTCAGGGAATCTCGGATACCCCGGCCTGGATTGTGTCCAGGGCTAACCAATACGCAAGAGACCATGGATTGACCCCCTTCTCTGTCTACCAAGGCTCCTGGAGCATCCTCGAGCGCTCCTTTGAACGAGAAATTATCCCGATGGCACGTATGGAGGGCATGGCCCTGGCTCCTTGGGCCGTCCTCGGAGGCGGAAAGCTTCGAACGGACGCGGAGGAGGAGGCCCGTCTCAAGTCCGGAGAGAACGGGCGCACTGTCTTCGCTGCTGATTGGAAACGAAACGACGTGGAGCGGGCAACATCCGGTGCATTGGAAAAGATTGCCAACGATGTCGGAGCCAAGTCAATCACCTCGGGTCAGTTATTCTTTCACAATCTCTTAAACATCCTCAGGCTGACTGTTGCTTTTACTAACAGTCGCCATTGCCTACGTCATGCACAAGGCTCCCTTTGTATTCCCCATTATCGGGGGTCGCAAGGTTGAGCAGCTGGAGCAGAACATCGAAGCTCTTAGCATCTCCTTGACTGAAGAGCAAATCAAGTCCTTGGAGAGTGTCAGTCCTTTCGTACCCGGATTCCCTCACAACATGATCGTAAGTCTTCCGCGGCTTATTATATCCGCCAAATAGGATAATACTCACTGCTCTTGCGCGTTGCATAGGGAAATGGCGAGCCGATCTCAAATTTCTTGGCTGCTGTGGGTGTTGTGGACAAGGTCGCCACATTGGCTCCTATCCGACCAGCGAAGTAGTACGGCAGCAAGTATTTAACTAGTCCGTCATAGAGTTAGAACTACTGCATGGTACATTTCTGTGCCAACGTGTATCTGCTCTTAAACCATAAGCAATTGCGCCTTCTTCACAACAGTGACTGCTGAATGTTAGGGGCATATGACGTCACATCGTCACATCCTCTCGTCGGTTCACCGGCTTCTATTTGCGGAAACAAAAGCTTATTCTAAAAATAGCTTCAGCCTTCTCCTTTCTGTTTCAATTCTGTTTTGCGGATAATTGACTCAAAGGAATATGGTGGACTTGCTACTAGCATAATCAGACAGTACTTGACTGTCCTCCCACTGCGCACACAGAAAGGTGAGACAAGCCATGAGATATCCAATCCAATGGTCTCGCTGGCATCGATGAAGCGGAAGTCTCAGCAAGGTGAGTCGAAACTATCCATATCGTCTCAAGGTGCACCTCGCTATAAATTAAGTGAGAATCTAGACATTGGCAAAAATAGTTCCTTCACCACAGCCATCATCATCTCCAAGTCTGCTCTGCAGCTCTCGCAAACATCCCTCTGAAGATAAACGCTGCTTCTCAAATACCATGTTGCTGTTCGAATACGCAGAAGGCCTTTACCCAATAACGACAGTGGAATGCGTACTTCTCTCTGAGCTCGTATATGGGCACCTTGCATGCACATTGGGACCCGACATTTACCGCTCAGAGACTTGGCCAGCCGAACAGCGACACATCATCTACCACATCCTCCAACGCTCGTTCCTCCACCCATCGGTAGCTGGAGGAGCCATATACCTCATCGGCCGGCTCAAGCAAAAGCGTCCCAACATCCAGCTGGAGGGAATCAACGGCCTCAACGTCTTCACCGCCGCATTCATCGTCGCCTCCAAGTACCTCTCTGACTTCCCGTTGCCAATGAACCGCTGGCTATACATCACCGGCTACCACTTCAGCGCCAGCCAGCTTTCGTATCTAGAGACGCAGCTTTGCTGTGATCTGCAATGGAATTTGGGGCTGGACAACAGGTCGTTCGAGAATTTTGACAAGCTGTTCGCGTCGTGGGTCGCATTGCGAAACAACTCGTTCCCTCCCGACTTTTTCTCCTACCCTGAATACGATTACACCCGGCCGGTTGGGTTTGAGAAGCTGGATGGTTGGGACGAGCCGGTGGCGGATGCGGACTTGTTCACTCCGATGTCTGTGTGTCAGTGTCAGCAGACCAAGCCTGAACCGGTGGTACCGTCGCCAGCATATAAGCCCATTCATCGTGAGACCAGGACAAATCGTATCCATTTACTGTGCTCACCTTTTGCTTCTTTAGATTCACAATTTTGCGAAACGGGCCTTCCGGAACTAAGTGACCGACGGGACCAGATCAGACGACAGCCTGCAGGTGAGCACATTGCACGAACCGTTTGTTTCGAGCAAGCCAGTGAGCTCTTTTTCAATCAGGAAGCCGGCCCACAAGTGTTGCTCGCCCACAACCAGTGTTCTCTCGAATTCCGACCCCATCAACGTCTTCCAGCAGCGGCGTCCAATTCCGTTCAAGCAGTCTGGCAACCGATGGAACCGCTAAAAGCGCACTGAACCGTCGACAATCTCCCACTAAGAAGTCGTCCTGTACAGAATACCCACCCAGTTCTACTGCTTGTAGTCCAGATTCTTCCGCAACAATTGGTGAGCATGAAGTCAACTTTGGAGTTTGTCTCAGTACTCAGGTTTGATGAATATCCAGTAAACACCCAAGAAACTGATTCCGACCTCGACGATTCGGAGTGGAGTACGATTGACAGTCCAGTGAAACCGGCTTTGAAAAGTCAAGGTGTACAATGCACCATCGTCGATGGAGACGTACTTCCAACCGACAACGGCGGAGGGAAATTGCGAAAACTGGTCTCTCGATTTCTTCCACTAGGAGAGGATGCGTCGCAGATCCACATGTATAAAAACGTTGCAGCAGCAGTTTGAAGTAGCTCTGTATTTTGCTTCTTCTAGAATAACATTTGTCCAGTCGTTTGTATTTGTCGAAAGCGAATGAATGTATTGAGCAGTGATTATCCAACTGATTAGATTATTGTAAGATATTCGGAGCTAGAGGAATAAGTCAACACCATGGTCATGTTGATGATTGACGGTTGAGGGCGACTGGGAGCTGACTGATAGGTGCCTTGGGGTGATCCCTGAACGACTCGTCCCTCCTAACTCGCAACGCCCACTCATACGCTTTGCACACCCACTTGAGGTACCCAACGTCTTTGTGCCTCCTTTTCGCAACTAACCGATGATGCAGTACCTCCACATCTTTGAACAACAACATCGGCGGCACAAAATCGTCCGGAACCTCCGTCGCACTCGTCATCCTAACCAACGGCTTCGCTCCCACCAGCACCGTCTTGGTCGAACGCAAAAACGGCTTCGGGGCACGTTCCCTGACAGCGCTGGGGTCATAACGCTTGGAGAAAGCCCGAACGAGCTCCAACGCACGATCCACTTGCTCGTTCAAAGCGAACACACGGATCATGGCCCCAGTCGCGCGTTCCACCATCCGCGCATCCAGTTTCTGCCCTGCATGTTCACCATGCATTTCCATAACCGACCAGTCCTTCCACAACTCCTCCGCAAACTGGAGCGCATTCTGCCGTTCGAGCCCGCCATCCCGGTTCTTCTTCGCGATTGCACACCGTTCGAGGGCCTCGACGTAGGCACGGACGCTCCTGGTAACCTTGAGTGCGCCGTAAATGGACCAAAAGACGTCGCGACACGCGGAGAGCGATGCGTGGTTGTAGAGAACCGACATGTATGCGTTGACAAGGTAGGGTGTGATGGCGACGTTTTTGAACTTGGCTAGGGAAATAGCGGCTTCCTCTGATTCGTGAACGTCAACCGAGGACCCATTTTGCGCCTCCCGAATGCAGTGGAAGAGGAAGTGGACCTCCTGAACGACTTCATCGTGGGTTTGAGGTGGGATGTGGGCGAATGAAGGGGCGGTGTCAGTTCCAGGGTCGGTGATCTCTGACGGTTCTCGCGATCCAGAGGCGGTTGTGGTTTCCTGAGCTCCTCCGGCAGCAGGAGAATCCTCCTCGACGATTTTGGTTATAGATTTCAAGAACGGCGGCTTATAGGCAGCATATGCGTGGAAGACGTGGAGCATAACTTCCTCGTCCACCTCGGCATTAACTGGCCCATTGGCATTTGTGGCGTCCTCCGTATTCCGCGTCATCTCCGCCAAAATCCACCGCACCCTCCCCAGGTCGCCAAGCCGCTTCGCACCCTCCAGCAAAGCGCAAAAGGTCTTGCGGTCAGGTCGATAGGCCGAAAAGCCCTGTGCATCTCGGTGCGAATCCAACATCTGTCTGGCGATACGGAAAGCCTCGCTGACGAATTCTTTGGTTCCAGTTCGTGAGCAGGCTAGGATGATGGCGTTGTATGCATCAATGGTCGGTGTAAGACGATGGTCGACGGTCATCTCTGTCCAGAGATCCAAAGCCTTTTCTGGTTCGGAGCGGAGGGAGGATTGGATGGGTGATGCACATGCACGGATCATGAGCGTGTATAGCGGTACGTCTGGATCTGGGTGGGCAACGTAACGCATGTGGGAGAAAAGGTCCCATGCTTGGCCCCGGGCGATTGACGATGGGCGGGAGAAGAGGGAAGCAATGAGGGAGGTGTAGGTTTCCATTGGAGCTGGGATACCTCGATTTTCGTAGTGGTGCAAGAGTTCAAGGGCCACTGTCGGGATGGCTCTTGGTGGAGTTGCTTTAATGTGAGCTTGGATATGCAGGTGACGGTGATCTTCAGCGGGTTTAGGTGCGAATCTGGCAATGGTATTGTCCACTTCTGCCACATTTCCATTGTTGGTATACATTTGCAGTATGTCGGTGACCGCTTGATCTGGAACGGATAATCCCGTCCTCTACAATGAGATTAAGATTAATCACAGTCGATACAGAAAGAGCAGAGAAAACGTACCTTCATTAAATCCAGCGTGATTTCTGCAGATTCTATATCTTTCGAATTGATCGAAACCCGGACCAGAGCTTCACATTCTCTAGGAGTAAGAATGCCGACAGGGAAAAACTGTTGCTCTTGGTTTGGTGATTCAGGGTCTCCAATTCGCTGTGTTTCTTCGAGTCGAGTCACAATCGACTCTAGGCGAGAGATGATTGTGAGGTACGGTCGTGCGGAGGTCGATGCGGTATTGTCCACGTCAAACCGTTCGTACAACGCCTCAACTAGAGCGACATCTTCGTCGTCCCTGGCTTTCCGTACATCGTTCTCGTCGGCATGCAGTTCGCTGTCTCCTTCCAGCGGATTGGCTAGGACGTCCTGGTAAAAGATAGCGAGTTCTTGCTCAGAGTAGCTTGTTTCGTGCACCAAAGCGTCCGTTTCCTGTTTCCTGTTATCAAACGGCTCCATCATCACAGAAAGTCTTCTGCTCACCTCTGAATCCACAACAGTCTCGAGAGCTCGAATCCGTTCGTCCAGTTCTCGCAATGCGACAGGGACATCGAGCGGCTGTATGCGAACTCCTGCCAGAGACTTCTTCTTTCTCCCAGAACCTTCTGGCAGTTTGGAAACAAAAGCAGTGGCGACTGGTGGAGTGCTCACTGTTTCCGCATTCCGCCAAGCTCGAGAAAGAGAAAAGCCGCGACGACAAAGCCTGGACGCGCCATTTGGAAGCGCAAGTCGTTGCACTGTTAGGTCGAGGAGTCCATAAGGTAGCATTTCCCCTCTAGCACGGGTTTGCTGAAGTCCAGTGAAGTTCTGACGAGTTCAAAAAAGCATTTTCTGCCACTGAAGCGCTGGCAGCAATTTCGTTGCTTGTGCTTGTTTGCTGGCAGCCTGGAGGTCACATTAAAACTCCGAGAATGCTGGCGCTTGCCATCGATTATTAGGAATTAGTTTGTCGCTGACTAGAGATTGCCCCAAGCTCAGTAGCTACGTAGTATTTGGTGCTCATCCACGCTTTCAGAGTGTGCTGAAGTTTCTCAAGGGTTTTGGCGGCCAAAACATGTCCTTCCTCAGGTCACCGGCTCGGAAAGTGATCGGGCCGCTAATCGTCGCTGGTCCTTGAAGTCTTGGCACTGGAGTTTGTTCCCGAACGTGGCGACGGTGAACGCTTACTATGAGCTATGAGGCCTGAGGCTTGAGCTACGAATTCGACTTTGCGAACCTCAGCTCTAAGACGGTTGCTTCAAGCCTGTGAACTGAAGGAGCCTCGACATGCACGCCTTACGGGTGAGGATGTTCAAGGTCGATCGATGTCGAGTTCAGGTATGAAATGTATTGGAAGCTGCTGGTAACTAGTAACTGTTGGCTGGTCGGATAGCAAGTAGGTCATGTTTGGTCAAGAACTATTGCGCGAAGTGTTGACTCCTTGCCTTACCTGCAGCTTCACCGACACAAAGACTTGGACAAATCGTCGTCGAAAGCCTTGTAGCGACTTAGAGGTGCATTATTTGTCTACAGCGGTGATCACAGGTCATATCTCGCCTCAGCAGTCATGTCAGCTCGTTCTATGAAACGGAAGTCTCTTCAAGATGAAGGTGAGTTCCAAGTACTTCGTGAGGGAGGATCACCGGGATTGTCTTTCTTATTATTTTCTTCTGAGACGATAGCGCGTTTATATTTGACCATGCAGTAAGTGCTATCTATTTCTTCGCGTGGATTCCGTCATGGTGTCTGATGTCTTCAACAGTATCGTATGCCTTCAGATCTCTCGCACGTTAATTGTTTCGTGGTTGTCAAAATCCGATCCACCGCATGAATGCCCGGCAAATCTCACGGCGAACGGTCCAAACAGGCCGCGGTCCTTTGTGCAGATTTCTACCGAGGACAGTGTTCATGAGATTAATATGACGGAGCGTGTAAAATTGGATTTTTCGAACGTCATTGCTCCGAATTCAAGGTTATTTTTGTGCACGGATCATAGCTCAAGCTCTAGTCCATGATTGATTGCCATTTTACGCAGCATCCTACGGCGTAGGTTCGCCTTGATTTGCGAAGATCTTCTGCGGTCTCTCTTGTAAGTACACCATGTACCTCTTTTCCTATGCGTGCCAGAGTTGACCCGAACGAATTTAGAGAAGGAAATTTCCGACAACCTCGAGTCATTCAAGTGCTGGGTAATAACCGGCGTCGCACTCCAATGTCCTCCACCTGTCACGATATCTATTCTTAAACCATGGTCGGAGAATGGCATGTTCCAGGTGCATCCGTTCCGCAGTTGCTGTCAAGGATCTCTATCAACGTCGTGCGCGCGCCTTCTCCGCCCGGTCTGTTCGGGTTTCAACTTGGCATGCAAAAGAGTCCTCCATGTGGAAAGAAAAATCCTATAAATAGTCAGGGAGTGTGAAGCAGGAAGGTCACCAGTCGGTTCTTTCCTCGACTTTTCTCAAGCATGCGTGGGCTTTCCTTGGTCTCTGCTGTGTTGCTGGCTGCGTCAGGCTGCTTGGCTCAAGACTACACCGTTCGAAACCAATGCCCCACACCCATCGAATGGTTCATTGGAACTCAATCGCAGGGAACCCTGGGCATTGACGAAAGAGCTTTCAGACCCGGACTGGGCCCCACTCCGCCCCCAATCTGGACTAATGCCAATCTCCAAGGCGGGAATCCAACCACAGCCGAATTTCATCTGGTGGTACGTAGCATGGTCTAAGCCCTGCGTACTCATACCGATTGGCTCGTTACTTGAACATAGCCTGAGTATGGGTACTACTATGTCGTCCGAGACCCTGACAACAGAAACTTCAACACTGGCATCAGGATTGAGCCCGGAGTTGCACCTGTGCGTCTTCATCCCTCCTCTGCTCTCGAAAGACTGGTTCTAACCACCTTGTAATTATAATAGCACAACTTGTTCTGCATGTCGGCTCAGTGTCACGAAGGAAACTGCACTACTGCTTACAGGCACAGGCCGGTCTGGGATGGGGTTCCCCCACGTCCGATAGATTTACCTGCTCCTGCACCACCCCTTCACCAGTGCCTCGATCCTGAAGCCAGCTTTGAGATCATGTAAGTGTTCACAGCTCTGTCCCTTCCCAGCAAGATTGTGAACTGAGCCTGGCCTGTATTTAGCTTCTGCTTCGACAGGCAGTTCCCCCAAACCCGAGGTGCCCCTATCGTTTTCGGTGGAAACCACCAGAAGTGTGT
This sequence comes from Coprinopsis marcescibilis, assembly GCA_004369085.1. Classification (NCBI taxonomy): domain Eukaryota; kingdom Fungi; phylum Basidiomycota; class Agaricomycetes; order Agaricales; family Psathyrellaceae; genus Coprinopsis; species Coprinopsis marcescibilis. The sequence goes on along the minus strand of ML210151.1, from coordinate 247,638 downwards.
GGATGTTTCTCGTGGTAGCTTTGTCAACGGGACCCCCGTTCAACTGTACGTTGGTTCTACGCTATTTTATCTATGAATGTCTGTTTAAAACACTCTTGTTGTATAGCTTCGTCTGCAACAACCAGGGCTCTCAACGTTGGAATCTCCAGTTCGCAGGAACTAAGATTCAAGTAGTGGGAACCAATTTCTGTCTTGATGCAGGATCTAGTGAGTGGAATTCGAGTGTAAGTAAATGCATGACATTACTGACTGTACGTCCCGTCCATTTTAGCACCTGGAAACGGTGTACCGGTGAAAATATGGGAATGCTTCGATAACCTGCCTGCCCAACAATGGTATCTGACCGATGACAATCGTATCGCGTTGGCTAAAACAGGTGAGCTTCCAACAAAAGTATCTCACTGGGCTATGGGATGCTAACATGAATGATAAAAATATTAGGTCTATGCCTCGACCTGCCCGAAGGAAACATGGACGACAGGACTGTCTTGCAAACTTGGCAGTGCACGGATAACAATCCTAATCAAGTCTGGCTCCTCCCGGATCAGATTAATTAGTGGATGTCAACGCCACGACTTAGAGTCACGGATATTGGACTATTTTCCCTTTCGATACCCCAGGGACTTTATGGCTGCGCATTTCCCGTGTGACCGGCTTTCGGTGTTGTCTTGGACTTGTAATGACTTCCCAAATATTCAGAGTTTTACTTAGAAACCTCCTTCTCGATGTCTCTTCGATGAATGCCGGAAAGTTACCAGCCACCAACCCTCGTGAGAAAACTCTAACTCTCCGTGGATTTTCGCCACCCTATCTCAGCCAGTCGTCAGAAAGCATGGGGACCTTCCTTTTGGCTGATTTGTAGTCAAGCTAAACTGCCCATCGTCTCACCATCACATCGATCATAAAGGCAAGCTCAAGAGACTAGAAACCGCACACCATGGCACAAGTAGCTCAAACTGCGAAACTGGGAGGAACGGCTTCCAGCATTCAAGTAGGACGCGTTGGTGTGAGTTCTGAACACGATAGTCGGTCGCTATGTGAAAGGCTAAAGACCGTATCGTCTTAAAATGTACTTAGCATGGGTTGATGATGATGACGTGAGGGGCGTGCGTATTGCTTGATCCTGACTATTGACCGTTGTTCTACCTTAGATGGACTCCCAACCAAGTTCCAGACGAGCAATGCTTCGAGGCTATCAAAGCGGGAGTCGACGCTCTCCCAGCGGGTACCAAGGCGTTTTTGAACAGCGGTATGAGTTCTGTAGTGATCCTGCCAGAGACCCGGAGCGACTGATATTACACTCGTCAAGGGGAATTCTATGGCCAGAACTTTAGCACTTCCAATCTGGAGCTGCTTTCTAGGTTCTATGCCAAGTATCCCGAGTATGCGGATAAGACCTTTCTATCCGTGAAAGGAGGGATCGACTGGTCGAAGAGGGGTCCCAACGGGTCGTACGTGGGACATATGTTTAAATGGTTGCCCTCATTCAGATCGGGTCAATTGATATCTCAGGTTGGAATACTTGAGGAAGAGCGTTGATAACATTCTGAAGGTTCTTGGGCCTAACAAGAAGCTCGACCTTTTCGAACCGGCTCGCATCGATAGTAGCATTTCAATCGAAGAACTCATCCAGAACCTGGTCGTCCTCCAGAAGGAAGGCAAATTCGACCACATAGGCTTGTCAGAGGTCAAGGCAGAGACCTTGAGGAAAGCCCATGCAGTCAGTCATTTCGATGACAAAAAGGTTAGCAAAGTAACTGACTTCTCCATCGTAGGTGCACCCCATCGCTGCTGCGGAGGTCGAGATTAGTCCATGGTCATATGAACAGAGGACGAAGGACCTCATCTCCACCGCCAAAGAACTGGGGGTAGCGGTTATCGCTTACTCGTACGTTAGTTCCTGACATTATATCCGCCATGACCGCTCCAACATCCCACACCTTTCATAGACCACTCGGGCGTGGATTCTTGATTGGACAGATCAAATCCGTCGCCGACCTTCCTGGTGTGTACTGTGCTAATCTGCGAGAGTCGGGTACTGAATGTAACCATAATAAACCGTTTGCAGAAGGCGACATCCGTGGCCACCTTACCCGCTTCAAAGAAGAGTACATTAAGCATAACCTGGCAATTGTGCACGAACTTACCGCCGTTGCGGGCAAGATTGGGGTAACTCCCGCACAACTGTCAATTGCTTGGGTAAAATGTTTGGGCCCTCACGTCATTCCACTCCCTGGTTCTTCGTGGGTGTCTTTCTCACCATTTTCATATGGACAACTTGACTCTCATATGTTCTGTATATACAGGAAAGCCTCGAGAACATTAGAGAATCTCAGAGCAGGCGACGTTCAACTTTCTGGGAAGGACTTGGACGAGATAAACGCTGTAATCGAGAGAAACGAAATCAAAGGAGATCGATACAGTGGACAATCAGAGGAAGAAGCGCACCTCTGGATTTAACAGTAACTGTGATCTTCTCGCTGGAAAGGGCCAAAGTAATTGCAACTTAGTCAGGGCTCGTTACTATGATTCCTTGAATGAATTGACCCTAGTAATGCTCCATGCGAGATAATAAGAGTCAAATGACTACTGACAAAGACGGACCATATAGGCATCAAATGGGAGCAACTTTGTGTGTTAAAGTGAGGTATCCAACGCAATCGTGCTCACCTGAAGTATGACGGGTTTCGCGGGCTTCCATAAAGATAGCGGAAGGTTCAAGGCACCCAACAGCGACATCTTGCTGCCGTCTCGACGCGTCACTACTACTGATTATACATCGTTGTTATCTGACCAAGATACGCCTACCTTGTGACAGATTTCTGCCCAAAATCGCCGGCTGCCTTTTTCTATGCATGTCTCCCCTGGGTGTAAAAGGTGGTAGGTGTATGGCTATGATTCATCATTCCTTTGCCCCCTTCAATCGACTCCAACCATCCGATTATTCGCCAGTCCGACATGACCAAGGTTACTCAAAGTACCAAACTCGGAGGGACCGCCTCTGATGTTCAAATTGGAACCGTCGCTGTAAGACAAACGCGTTCAGACCTATCTAACCACCTTGCTAATAATTCGACCCCCATCTTCAGCACGGATTGATGCTTATGGTGTACGTTGATGCACCAGTGCGCCCTCCATACCCCCCGACTAACCAGCCAACCATTTACTCAATAGATGGATGCCAGGAGCCAACACAGATGAGCAATGTTTCGAATCCATCAAAGCCGGAGTGGATGCTCTCCCTCCTGGTACTAAGATGTTCTTGAACGCTGGTGTGTACCTGTTATTAGCAGATATACCGCAACACGATAACTAATCCCACTCCTTTCAACCTCACCAGGCGAATTCTATGCGCACGACCTAGGGACTGCCAACCTCGAGCTCCTCTCAAGGTTCTACGCAAAGTACCCCAACTATGCCGACAAGACTTTCCTCTCTGTCAAGGGAGGAATTGATAACAAAATGCAGCCCCACGGATCGTACGTTGCCCTTGGTTGTCCCACTACGATGTTAGGCTTATATCGTTGCCCTTAGACTCGAGTTTCTGCGAAATAGTGTGGACAACGTCCTTAGAGCTCTTGGGCCAAATAAGAAGTTGGACCTCTACCAGCCCGCCCGCATCGACCGATCCATCCCCCTCGAAGAGCTGATTGGGAACCTCGTAACCCTCCAAAAGGAAGGCAAATTCGACCATATCGGCCTGTCAGAGCTCACAGGGGCTACGTTGAGGAAGGCTCATGCGGTATGCCCTTGTTTGATTTGTGCTAGCGTTGCACCAGAGTTGACGTCATTCCCCGCCCTTTCCACAAGATCCACCCGATTACTGCGGCGGAAGTCGAGATCAGCCCTTGGTCGTATGAACAGAGGACCAAAGACCTCCTCGAAGCGTCCAAAGAACTTGGTGTCTCAGTCCTTGCCTATTCGTGAGTCTTTCAATCCCCAGTACCCTCGTCGTGATCCATGAATCCGCCAGAATGTCTGAGTACTGACCGTACGTTGAACAGGCCCCTCGGCCACGGCTTCTTGACTGGACAAATCAAGAGTGTGTCAGAACTGCAAGAGGGGGACTTCCGCCTGAGGCTCTCTCGCACCAAGGAGGAGTATTTCGAGCACAACATGGCCATGGTCGAGAAGTTGAGTACCATCGCCAAACGCCTTGGAGTGACAAACGCACAGCTTTGCATCTCTTGGGTCAAGCATCTTGGTCCAAATGTTGTACCCCTGCCCGGTTCTTCGTGAGTTGTCTTCCGATCCATTTTCTGCTCTCCTAGGACAATAGGTTCTGATACACCCCGATCTGGCACTGTTCCCAGGAAAGCGACCAGAACCCTCGAAAACCTCGCAGCAGGAGATATCCAACTTTCCACAGAAGATTTCGCAGAAATCACCAATATCGTAGAGAATGGTGAAATTAAGGGCGACAGGTACTTTGGTCTACCTGAGGAAGCAATGGGATTGTGGACTTGAGCAATCTTGATTCGCAGACATTGTTCACTTGATGTTGATGCGCCAGGAGTGGCAATGTCGATAGGCAGTATTATGTCCAATACCGAGATAACGATAACTTGTCATTAAATGATGAGGTTGATGATGCTACAAATAGCCCGACTGTATGAGTACATGAGATTGCATGGGGGTGCTGAGCGACCGAGAAAGCAACTATGGTCAGAATTCCAAACGGGGTGGATTGGATGAGGGCAATGGAAATCTGACGAAAAATGAACTAACGAGTAGATGCGAAAGCTGGGGTGTTTATTTTACGCCGTGGCACGAGGAAGGCGAGCGAGGAACTCGGGAACAAGATCCAATGCCTTGAGGTCGATTCCGTTGAAATCACGGTTCTTTACCTTCCGCGACTCGAGTTCTCGCTTCTGAAGATAGAGGTGCAAGAGCTTGACGGCATCCTTGACCTTTTAAAGAGATAAAACATGAGCTCGCCCCGTCCGCAGACACTTTAGCAAGATCCTTACCACAATGAAGATGCCCAGGCCAATAGTGTTTCTCCACCTGGATATCATGAGGATCGCAGACAAAAGAATAGAAAAAGCAACTCTACCACACAGGGTCACTCTCAGCCAAGGTATGAGCAGATCCCCAAAGTGACCTGAAGACCACCTCCACCGCCGTGCCCATCTGCTTCATGGGGCCCATAGTGTGCCAATTCTGGATATTAACAGGCGGTGGAACCCACACACCACCTACTGGATTCCTGACAGCCAAAATTCGCCGAAGAATTGGTGAATGTCCAGAAAGACGAAGGAGGATGTCCCCCATGAAACTGGAGATTGCAGGGATTAACAGTGCTCCACCAATTTTGCGACCAATAGAGGATGTGTTGACCTCAATAAGCTCTTCAGCTGCTCCAGCAATGTCCTGATTGACATCAAAGTTGTTATCGCCGACGTTGTTGTTTTGATTGTTGTTGGCACCGTCGACATTGGCTTCCCCTGCATTGGCGTTGGCGCCTTGATTATTGGCCTAAATCGCTGTTAATGTTGACGAACCAGCTGTCATTATTTCCTCTTACCTCGCCTATGTCTGCTCTCAGACGAATGACAAAGTTGTTGCCGATGTTGACACGCGCACCATCCCGTGGTCTGCGTCGTTGAAGTATATCATTCATTTGAGGAGGACCCTGTCCCATAAGCTTGGTATACACTTTGTTGTATATGCTTTGGTAGAACATTCGGATAATAGGCAGGCCGAAGAGACCAAAAAGAAGCGGTGAGGGTGGCCACGAGCGTGCGGCCGGTGAGGATGCGGCTGTGCCCACGAGGCGTCGAGCATTCTCTGGCAACCGCCAGTACTCGACGGATCGATTGGTGATGTTGAATGCACCTGGCCAAGCGAGAATGAGAGGGATTCCCGGACTTAGCAATTTCAGTGATTGGAACCGAGTCAGGATGAGACTGAATGGGATCAAAGGCAAGTTGAGGTAGGCACTCCATGGCCAATTGGAAGGATCTTCACCCAGGCAGAGATTGAACATCCTGTTAAGCAAGGTAAGAAAGGAACGGCAGATATCGACAGCCACGTACTCCTTGCCCATGAACCTTTGAACAGCCCAAGCACCATACCCCGTGCATATAACGTAGAAACCTAGAGGTTTGTGAACACCGGAACCGTTTCGATCAACAACCCACACGCACTTGTCCCAATAACACCGAAGATCGCAGCAGTACCAAAGACCAGAAACAAGCTTCCCGCCTTCTTCAGGGCTCTATTCCCAGCTTGAATAACTTTGAAAATCCATGGATTATAGCTCTCCAATTCGTATTGGGCTCCACATTGCGGACACTTCAACGCTTTTGACGCTCTGCTCTCCGATGCTTGAGACGATTGGATCCATTTCAACAGACACGACTCGTGGGCGACCAAAGTACATTGACAGGGGTGAGTCCAGACCTTCGGTGGGTTCTCCACCGCTATGAAACGGTCAGCCAGCGACAAATGATACAACACCTGGCATTGCTCACGAGCGTCATACACCTCTTCCTCATGGCAAATATAGCACAACTTGACCTTGAATGTGCCAGCTTAGGTTAATAGTACCATTTGTAGTTGATCCAAACTTACCCTAAGGTCATCTATCGTCGGTATCGGCACTCTCGAAGACCCGGACATGGAGGACATGGAGGTGCTGGTCAGTTTACTGACCCGAGCAGCTAGTATCAGAATGACGGCAATGTTTTGGCTATTGATGCCGATGTTACAATGGCTCTGCCGGAGTCTGCCGGTTGGCACGCGATCGGAGCTCGTCGGAGTATGTATGTGACAATTGATCTCGCACGGACCAGGTACTCGGTGGCAATCGCCTGTCGCTGCTTGCTGTTTAACGTCAACGATGAGGATGACCTTTTAAGTTTGCGATGTCTTGCTATGCCAGGCAAAACATACATGTCATTCGCTTCTTTTTTGAGCAGTTGCTTGACCACTCGAGACTTGGATCTGCTTAGTTTGGGGAAATCGGTGCCCGCAGGTTCAAATGAAAGGCAGAGGCGGTTGCGACTCGGAATTCACCTCCCAAAAGAACCGTGGAGTCGTTCTGTAAGTAAGGAAGCTCTTTTGTATTTGCCAATGCTCTAAACGATGTGTCACGGCCAGATACTCTAGATTGTCGGAGAGAGGCTGACTTCACCGACGTGGCCTCCTTCCGCGCAGAGTATCCGTCGGATGGAAACAAACATCACCGGGATCTCTGAAAAATCTGGGGCGGTGCGAAGGAAACAGTGCAACCTATCATATGCATTAGGCATTCTAGTTGTTATTGGCAGTTAAGCTGCTTCACTGATTGCTGTACATTTTAGTCCCAGGGATCACCATCTTTTTCCGATTAAGTACGTAACGGCGCTCATAATTTGTTTTTGTTCTGGAATAACTGTTTCTCGGGTTTCTGTCTAGCTGGCATGTGGAAATCGAACGGTTTCTATCCCGTTTGATTGACTCAACCAAAGCCGGGGATTAAACCAGAAGTCAGGAATGCCTTCCGTTCTGCCGCATGATCAGGTGTCTGATTTGGCAGATGCCTTGTTGTGTCGGGACGGCGGTTGTTACAGTGTGGGTGCCTTGTCGACACTTGGGCGCTGGGCATGCTTGGGACTCTTCGTATCGCAAAAAAAAGGTGATCATTACATTACACACAACATCCAGATGATGATATCTTTCGGTAAGTTTGTGACGGAAGCGTCACAACCCTCAACAGCTCTTATCTTTTCCGTCTCTGCTCTCGGATTCAACGCTCGATGTGGATTTTCTTCTCAAGTCAACTAATTGACAATAAATCTGATGCATAAAGACAGATACCAAGGCATCATAGATTGACGGAAGAGTCTCAAGCTCAATCTGAGAAATCAGACGTAGTGTGGCGCGCGCACATTCCGTTCGTAAATGCTCCTTCCCAATTTGTTGAACCCCGCCACTCTGTACGGTCGTACATTAAAAGAACGACTCATGGCAAGAGCTTTGTCTCTGGCATCATTGTCATGTCTCATCTACTCGACCTTCCTGTCGAAATTATAACTAGAATCCTCACTCAGTTGTCGCTGCAAGAGCTTATTCGATGCCAATCGACTTGCCGCCGTCTCAAGAGAATCTATGATCAATCGAGCAAGCTTCAGTACATTGTGGAGATAGAGGTGGCTGGCATGCTGGACAACCCACGTTGCCGTATATCTGTCGCCGACAAGCTTGAAGCGCTACGACATCGTGAAAGAGCCTGGTGCTCGCTCAGACCCACTTTCACCAAGACAGTCCCCATTCCTCGACAATCATGTGGCTTATACGACGTTACAGCCAGCGCTTATTTCCTAGGAGTTGCCTCGGAGTCCACTCCCCCCGCTGTGTACGAATTGCAGTCGCTTGCTCTCCCATCCATCTCAACAGCAACCGCCTCCCACACCGAGATCCGATCCGACAAAGAAATCGTCGACTTTGCCACTGCCATAGAAGAACATGATCTTATCGCCGTCGTTAGAAAGTGAGTCTTCGGACTACCTCACTCCTGCTCCTGCTGTAGCTCTGGTCACCCATAGGGCAGGGACAATCGACGCCTTTTCAGGCCCTCATGGCCTCGAGATCGTTCTACTTCGACATTCGACACGACAGCCACACGAACTCGCGGACCAAAGCATCATTCACGTCCCATCTCCCCACATGGTGGCGGGAATCAACATCGAAATCTCAGGGGAGAACTTGATCCTGTTACCAGCACTGGGCTTGGGAGGGATGGGCCCGCTACAGGTGTACAACTGGAAGACGGGGGCACTGCGAGCTTGGGTAAGCGACTCCACTCCCATTCATCCAGGCCTGGCATTTGACAGATAATTTCCTTTGTTAGACAAATGCGATCTCCAATCAAGGGGTTCTATTCCTTCGCGAAGATATATTTCTCTGTCCGAACGTCTTCAACATGACTCTTGACATCTTTTGTATCCCTGACAGATCGGAGGCAACTGGCTCCATTGAACTTCATCGTCCCACGTTCCGGCTATCTCTTCCAATCCTGTCAGGTTCCCACACAATTAGCGGGATCGAGTGTCGCTGTGAGCCCAATCCGACGTCAGGAAACTCGTTCCCCCAGTACGCTCCACAAAGCAGACCCTTCGTGAACGATCCCGAAAGGGCAATTGCAATCTTCTCCTTCGACATACGAGAGCACACAGAGCTCCAAAGCAGGCCATTCATAATGCTTGTCCACCGTAAGACGCTACTATCTGCAGTCTCCACGCTCCATGCGCTCGAGGCTGTACACCCCGTTCAAGCCACCCCATGGTTCGATTGGGGTAAAGATTCAGTTCGCTGGCTAGACGCAGCAGAGACCGGGAGCAGGTTCATCACATGCACCTCAGGAGAGCGGTACGTAAACATCTCCCTAAATGCTCGACGGATCCCCTCCCCAATCTCCATCATCGACTTGAACCAATACCGGATCCGCAGGGCCCTCGCAGGCTTTGACGTCTACCCCCGTCATGACAGCCGCCTCGTCACCCCGACTCGGACAATCGGCGACCCAGAACACGATTCCATCGACGAGGAACACGTCGGGAAGCCCGAGTTCACAGAGAACGTCGTGTCTGAGCTCTCATTTGCAGAGTTTGCGACAGAGGAGAAGTTCACCTACGATGCCGTTATGATCGACGAAGAACGCGTCATTGGGATCAGGGTGAGTGTGTTGATCACAACAATCGTTGTCCACTTGGTGGCGTTCGCTAACCTGGAAGCAGAGCCGTCATGAGCACCCAGCTGCAAACATAAGTCGGGTGGACGTACATTACTTTGGATAATCAATCTCCTAGGATACGATATTAAAAAAGACTTGAAACCCAGTAGATTAAGCAGGAAAAGATGTAAATACATTAAGTTGTGCTTGGTATAACTATGAAAGCTTGAATTGTTCTTTCGTGAAATGTTGGCGGTTCCCTGCGACATAGTCAACCGCCCATGGTAACGCGATGCTCATTATCCGGAAAAGCAAACTGTCCCTGTGTGCAGGCCGTTTTAACGGAGTCGACACAAGGTGAAGAATTTGTCCCTTGTTTGCAGGACCATGACCGACCTCTTGTACGGGAAGTCAAATATCTATCAAGGCACAAATGAGTTGAGCAGTATCGATGGGTTATGTGATAGTGCACTTACAAGGCTCTGGTAAAACTCCGCAGTATGTGCAACCTTGAGGATCGCGTGGTTCCTATTGTCAGGTTCCCCAACGACGCGATTGGTTCGCGAATCGGCGAGGAAGATAAAGTGCACAAGCGAGCGAATCCAAATATCGGCTAGGTGAAGAGAGAGCATCCGCCATATTATCAGTCATGAAGAAACGGAGAGTAAACCAAAGGAATCAACGCACATCGTCCGTTACCCAAATATTTCGTCTCGCCTGCCAAGACGTGGATACCTCTGTCCCACTCGCCGGGGGGATCGTTGAAAGGAAAGTACGGAGCGGAATGATCCTCCTTGCTGAAGACAACCTCGACGTAACCCATCAAGTCGCCGTCCCAGCTGAACATGCAAGGGAGACAGTGAGGGTCTGCCAAGACGCCTCGAACATAGTCCCGATGCGTCTCCAAGCCACCCTTCTCACCCCAAGCAGAGTTGACACGCTCGTCATTGTGCCACCTATGGAACGCGGCCATATGGCGTGAAACCCCTCCTTGGCTCTCCTGTGGTGGATCGGAGACCCCGTCAATGTCAAAGTAGGTGAGCTCGAGCATCTGTCCGACGGCAGAACACCAGCGTCTGTAGAGCACCTCTCCAGGTTGGGGTTTGGGGGGCCGGACGGGGTGCTTCGCAATCACGTTCTCTTTCCGTGTGAAGCCCATCACCTGAGGATAAACTGGGCGTGGGTTGGGAATCCAGAACCTATCGTGATATCCTGCGATTCCTCCGCCTTGCCAGAAAGCCGAGCGGTCAAGATAATGTTCCCTGTCCACGTCAGGCAGATCTTGGTGGTTGAGACGCTTGCTGGGATAGAGACGTCCCAGCCCGGTGGTAATGAGATAGTTGGAAATTTCCGGGGCATTTTGCAAGGTGGAGATAGAGATGGGGACGTATTCTTGCTCGTGGTAGAGGGTAAAGAAGGCATATATAACTGTCCAAAAATCTGGGATGGTGCATGAGGTAGCAGCAACGCCAGGGACAGAGGGGTTGATCTGGACAAGCTTGTATTTCGGGACATGGGTAGTTGCTGATTCGTAGCGAGTGCTGATGGCGGAAAGGTCGTATGCAAAGGTCTTGTCCGAGATGATGCGAAAGTCGACGATACGCTTGCCATCGAGGAGCAGTTGCGTAGCATCGACGTCTGCATGGCGGGCTTTTGTAACCCTTGCACCGTCTGGCAGTACGATAACAAGGTCGGACTGGCCAGAAATGTGATTAGAAACGGCACCTAGACGGCGTTCAGCGACGGAAGCCATTTTTGGGCGGGGGTATGCAGGGTTGTGGGGATCTGGGAGAAAGGAAGGATCGAGGGGGAATATATGTGCGAGAACCTTATCAGATAAAACTTGCTCAAGGATCTACCCACGCCCCTTGATTGGCAACCGTATCATCGGGATCATTCGGGGGGAACTCGGATTCCGGCGTCCGGGTTGAATCCAACGGTCTTGAAAGTGCGGTGGAACAGACATTCAGCGTCAGGAATCAGAATGGTTGACAGTCGCGAGGCCTAATAACCTTGAAGATGACTGCCAAAGAACCCGAAGCCGATCCCAACGACGGGAGACGGTGAGCCCCACCAGCAAGCGTTACACCAGTGGCAGTCTTCGTGGAGACTAGACCACGAATAAGTTGGTCGGCCGAGGACCACAGCCGATTTCTTGTTGAAATCGGGGAGAACTGAGGGACCGCAGGCGACAACGGGAACAGCTGCTGAGCGAGCAAGTGTATCAACCGGGTCCTGAGTTCGAATCCTGTCGCCGAGAGTGAACTGTGGAACAAATGCGACAGAGCGCGTAAGTAGGTTGGTAAGTCTGTTCCTGTGTGCCCGAACTGAATATGACTATCAATAGCGCACATCAGGTACCCTTGTATGTTCAAATGCTTCGTTGGGCCAATGCTGAACAAGTCCACTGGCCAACCATGACACCTGTATTTCTGCCATTGTAAGCTGTCCGAATGCAGGTTGATTGCAGAACTGTAGGATATACGGAAATGAAAGTCTAGTCTGCTACAGGACACCTGTAGCTGCCGGTCTACTGGCGTCCTCGTCCCTGCCTGTAATCCACGCTCAGTCGCGGCCAAAGGATGACGAAATGGGATAGTCGCACCTTCATAGAACTTCTCCAAGAACGTTCTCTGCGGCCTGTCCTGTGGTTCCAACAAGATTCCCATGACATGGTCGGTCTGCTTCCAGCAGTTCATCGTCTCCTGGTAGTCTTGTCTTGACTTCAACAACAACACATCGACGGCTCGCAGGTCGGTGATATACCGATTCTTCTCGAAGCGTTGGCGAAGGGCGTGCCTCACATAGGCTGGGGAGACAGAGAGTCCATAGAGTGTGCAGATTTCGGGTGCCTTTTTTGCAAGGAGAACCCGGTGTCGAGGTCAGCAACCCCCCATCAGCAGAAACTGGCCAACAACGTTCTACTCACCGAACGGTACCAGTCCCTGTAGAGCGACAAGGTGCGCTGACGAGCTTCAGCGGCGTTGGCCGACGTGCGTACGACTCGCGCCAATCTCGCTGGGATAGTCGACATCGTTGGGTAGAATGAGCGTGGAGGACGTCGGTGACAGCGACGAAGGACCGGTTAGTTTTCGGACTCCGCTGATATAGGCCTCCTTCCGGATTTGGATCATGGTCAAGGCGAGATTGACTCTTTCATTGCAGCGCCTTTCAAGTCTTTGACTCATCTTCTTCACCCACAACCACAAATTTTTCAACTCTCCTCGTTTTCTATATCATTTTTCATAATGGTTCGTGGTTCAGGTACGTTCTGCTGGCTACCACTGGCAATTGCCGAGGGATAAGGTCAGGACACATTTGATCTAATCTGTTTTGACAGGCAAGTTCAAGCAGAAGCGTGGTGGAGGTCGTAACTTCAGGTCAGTGCCACTTTACATCGAGTGTGGCCTTGAAGTCTGAATTGCAGGTAGTAAGAACCTGGCTATGACTGAGGATGGTGGCGAGTTTGGGAAAGCCCGGTGATTAAAGCTGCAATTTCGCCTGCTGTGCTTGATCTCAATCGATCGTCTCTGCTTTCATTAATCCAGTCGCTCGAAGGATGAGGACGACGATTCCGAGGATGAGGATGAGGAATCTGAGGAAGGTTCCGGAAAGGAGGAGGAGGAGGAATCATCCGAAGAAGAAGGCGGAGAGCTGACCCGGGCGGAACGCAAGCAGCTGAAGAAGAAACAGGCTGATGAGAAGAAATCCGGCGAGGCTGTCGACGAAGAGGATGAAGACCTAATCAATCCCAACCATGTTCAGAAGAAGATGACCATTTCCGACCTCAATGCTCCCAGAGAGCTTACACGACGCGAAAGGTACGCCTCTCAGAGCCCTTGTTTGTGTGGCAAGACCTCTGACTTTGTGCCAGGGAGCAGAAGGATAAGCAAGAAGCCAAAGAACGCTACTGGAAGGTACGTTCCGAAACCTTCGATGTCGCGCTTCTGAAGCTTAATTAATTACCGTTAGCTCCATCTTCAAGGCAAGACAGTTGAGGCCAAATCAGACCTCGCTCGTTTGCAGAAGATTCGTGCTGAACGTGAGGAGGCTCTGGCCAAGCGAAAGGCCGAGGCAGAAGGCAAGTCATCTTCACTCAGCCAAAATTGCGGTGATATTAACCCTTCTTCAGCTAAAGCCGCAGAGGCAGAAGCCAAGAAGCAAGCACAGATGGCGAAACGGAAATAAGATGACGTCAGGTACCAATGTACCACTGTGTATAATATCATATATCTGCATATCAAAGTTATTGGGACAAGCTCTGACCAGCAGTTTTCGGAACATGCTCAAGGTGTGATGAGGGAGGGACAGGACAGAGTGAATTCAATTTGAGTGGCAAACATGAATGTGTAGGTATGGTACAATGGGTATGGCCTAATCAATTTCTAGTACAGTTCCACGCTGCACACTGCCCCAACCTATAAAACAAGGGTGTTAGTGATAAGACTTTGACCAACATTCGTTTTGCGACATACCAACGAGACGCCAATGCTTCTCAATACGTCGCGAAAGTGCAACCTTCTCGCCAACCTCGGTACAAGCCGGCGATGTCAACTGAATCTTGGCCAAATCGGCCTTGACGCTGATGACACGTCCACCGGTGGAAGTTGAACCAATGTTGATCAAGAGCAGTTCATTCTTAACCAGCTTGGTGACCTTCGTCTGCTTCTTATCTTCTGATTTGACACCAAGCAGACGACGGAGCAAGAACAAGCTGATTTCCAGCTCTGCGAACAGATATCAAAATGCGTTGAATGAACAACAGACAAATGTACATACCGGTGTAAATTTTAGGCAGCTTGCCAACAGCACCCAGCACTTGACCGACCAAGCGATCAGCTCTGCACAAGGTGGGATCGATTCTGGTTCCAACACCAATGAGACCGCCGGGAACGGCGTATTGGAGGAAGTTCTTCTCGGCCTGGAGGGACATGATTCTGCTGAAGATGGGCTTGCACTTGTTCCTGCCCTGGGTATCCTTGGTGACAATACCAGGTCGAATCTCGACTTCCTGGCCCAATCGGAGCACACCTCGGAGGATAGATCCACCAGCAACACCACCTTGCAATTCATCCACTTCAGCACCAGGCTTGTTGACGTCAAAGGAACGGATGACGATGAGACGAGGGTCGGACGTAAAGTCTCGCACTGGAATGGGGATGTTCTTGACAATGTACTCGTTCACAGCATCGATGTTGTACTTGAGCTGGGCAGAGATTGGCACGATGGGCGAGTTTTCAGCAACGGTACCTAAATAAAACGATCAGAACGGCTAGAGATGTGAAAATGGCTCGGAACCCACCCTTGACGAAGGCCGAAATGCTCTTCTGATGTTCCAAAGCCTGAGGTTCCTTGATAAGATCGACCTTGTTTTGGAGGATGATGATATGTTCGAGCTTCATGATTTCTACGGCAGCCAAATGTTCGGATGTCTGAGGTTGAGGGCAAGTTTCGTTTCCAGCGACAAGGAGGAGTGCAGCGTCCATGACTGCAGCACCGTTCAACATAGTGGCCATCAGGATGTCGTGTCCGGGGCAATCGACGAACGATACATGGCGAAGCAAGTTCATTCGGTGGCCGCATCCAGGGCGTTCGCAAGGAGGATGTTCTTCCTTGTCCGAAGGATACGATCTGTAGCATCCAGGTCTTGGGCAGGCATCGTTTTCGCACTTGTAGATCTGGTAAAACGGTTGATAAGATTGACCCTCGATCAAACAGGCAGAAGAGCACGCACTTTTGCGTTTGCATAACCAAGCTTGATGGTGATATTTCTGACGAGTTCGTTTTTGAATCGAACGGTCGTTACTCCAGATATTGCTTTCACAACGGTAGATTTTCCGTGAGCGACATGTCCGATTGTTCCTGGGCGGCAAATCACATCGCATGAGGATCCATGAGCTTGATATCGACATTTAACGCATACCAATGTTCACAGTTGCCTATACCAGCAACATTTAGACCTGAAAACACGGTAGAAACATTGCAGATTTGACTCACCTGTTTTGCAATAACCTCCGGGGACAATGGGTGCAATTTTGAAATATCGACGTCAAACGTCGGGAACTGCTCCTCTACTTCCTCTTCATCCTCGTCCTCAGATTCAGAATCCTCGGCTCGCTTCTGGAGTGTTTCGTCGCCTGACATTGTTTCTATACGTTTTTCAAGGTTTCGTGTGACGGCAGAAAGCTAATAACCGAGTCACACAGAGATGAATTGCCCTCCCATCACCTTTGTTTGTTCCAGCTTGGCTCAGATCGACTCTCGGCATGATCGGCAATGGTTACAGCGACAACTTCAAGGAACAGACAGGCAGTTCGGGGTGAAGAAAGGGATGTGAAGGCACCCATCTCCTGGATCATAATGGAGGATAGCCATACAGCAGTATTGCCGACGTAACCGTGAATAAATTCTAAAATCTAGTTTGTGGCTGTGAAGCGCAGGGCGATTGAGTGCGATAAGCGCCGACCATTCCTTCCCCCATCGTTCCCAACAAATGCTTGCACCGCCAAGGAAGGTATCGGGACTAATTAATGCAACTCACTGACTGCGTGGAAGTCGATGACATCGTTGTGATGGTGGTGGTGCACTTCAATGTAGTCCCCACGCAAACACCAGCAATGTAACGACGTCACTCGGGTTCCGGAGGCCTTAAATCGTTCGGTTTGAGGGCACAAGACCGCAAGTATACTACCCCCAGGGACTTTTGACACCGTCTTAAGCCAACAGGAAGAGCTTCCGTAAATGGCGAGCTACAGTGACAGTAAGGGCATTCTCCTTACCCATCGAAGATTAATGGTCGCATATGCAGATTCCAATTCCACCGACAGGTAAGACTAACGATCCTCGGTTTCCTGGGTCTACTCCATCCGGTCAGCCTCCGACTCCAAGTGCAGAGAATCCCGGACAAGTAGGTAGAATCCCAAGTGAAGTAGTTCGCCGCTAATTTACCACTCTCGTGGTCTGTTCAGGTATTCCCCGCGACAAGCGATTCCGGTATCAGTGATAATTCAAAGAGGAGCAGTACGTATTCCTCAAGTTAGCCTAGCCACGAACTGAATATAGATGGTTCTTTATACGGAAACCTCAAACACTAACCCCCACAGGTCCTCCTAACTGGCATAATGAGTCGCGCACAGTGCCGGATCACCTCCTCGGAAACCCGTTTCTCATGAGGCACGCACTGGAGAAGATGGACAATGCTATATTTGACGTCATAAGAATCTTGAAACAGGAGATAAAAGGTCATGGGGAATCCAGCGGAGAGGGAATCCTTCAGAAAAACACCGCAGAGAGAGCCCTTCTCAACAAATTGGAAGGTTGGAGAAAGGAGTTGGAACCGATCGTGGTCGAACACAACGCGCGGAGGCTTTCGGGTAACAAGGATAATGGCATCGTCTCTCCGACCTCAAGCTTGACGACACAGGAAGGGGGAATGTTCACGGACTAAGAGTAACTGTGCAGTAGTAGGCAAATCTGAATTTCGTTCCAGAACAAAGCTAGAGGAACCTGAGAATCCTAGATGACTTGATGAAACCCAATGAGGCTTTGGGAATCACACGTCAGAGATGAATTGAGTTCTGCTACCCTAAACCCTTGATCTTGGTCGCAGCCTCTTGAAACGACTACAATTGTAGGCACAACTACAAACAGCACATATAGTACGACAGCGAGTGAAAGTGTTCAAACAAGAGAGCGAAAATGTCGAGTCATACACATAAAATGAATGGTGAGAATGCGTATCTTGAAGATTTACAAGTTGAGAAATTCGAACGGACAAGGTATCCTTAATAAATAATCTAAGCTAGATTGGTCAACCGGTTAGAAATGACATGCCAACGATATATCCGATGAACTCGCCGTACCAGAAAACGTGGAAACAGTCGACAGGGATGTGTGCCGGAGTTATTCTAATGGCCTAGCACTGCCTGTTCGCCGGCCACGCAAAGCGGCCGGGTTAGGTCCGTGCATCGAGGTCTTGCCCGTGCAGAAAATACCGAAGCGCCGAGGCAGTGGACGAATGATACGATACTCCAAAGGACTAGTATTTTCATCCGCTGCCTCGGATGCCTGTTGCTCGTTTAATCGAGTTCCAGTCCTTGCCGGGCTACGAGGTTGACGGACTCCACTAGAGCGTTTTTCTACCGAAGTGGCAGTCTGGCGGTACAGGTGCTTAATTTCGAATTGCGACCAGATGCGTTTCAACGTTCCACGATGCGCAACTGCGTCTTTGGAATTTATAGCCTTCTTTGAAGGCGTTGTAAATGCATCAGGGGCTTGTGGAAACGAATTGATTAATAAAAGGCCTCGTCTGATGTGGTCAGAGCGCCAAAAGAGAGTGACTCACGGGGTATGGGGCGAGGTAACAAAGCCCCTCGAGCTTGTTGTGTCCTCGAGGGGCGTAAAGAGACGCCTGAAGACTTGTGCGAGTGCACTTTGCGGCGTGGTAAAGGCGTGTAGTTGAGGGGGGAGTCGCCCACCCGTTGTACGGTAAAGTTGCTCGAAAGCGGTAGAACGAGAATTCGTACTCGTTCTATGAGTTGGTGCCAAAGGCGCACGGTTAAAATTCGTCGATAGGAAGATACAATAAACTGGTACCTTGAACGGCAGAGGGGAGCTCATGTCTTCGCTCTTTCAATTTTGTGATGACATCCACGTACGCCGTTTTATAAGCGACGAACGAACGAGGACAACGACAAAACAAATGGACTTGAATCCCTTGATTCACCAGTGAAGTTCGGGTCATCTGCGAGCGTTAGCAATGGTTAGTGGAGTAGTAAGTACTGTTCCAGGCTTATACGGTTGCTATCACGCTTACCTCGATCAATGAAATAATCTGCAAACCATGTAGTTTAGCCCATTGCACAAGCGCTTTTCAGCGATTTACCACGAGTAAGACATACCTTTCGACAGTATACGTTAAGTTCGGGAGTAGGAAGGTCCAGAAATAAAAGAAGTGTTTGTATGACGGAAAGAAACTCGGTGCGGATGGGTGCACTGAGTTTAGAAGATAAGGCTATCCAATCAGCTGTGCTGGGGTCTACCATCCCAGGCCTCATTCGAGAGCCTGGCAGGCCGCTTTTTAGGCCTTGTTTAATATTTATGAGTGCAGAATGTCGGAGAACCATGTCTTAAAGATGAGCCAGGCGCAAGGACAGTGTGCCCTTCTGACAAGTAGGAAGGTAAGAGGTAGAAACAAAGGGCCGGGTCAAGTTGGCAGCTCTTAGGTTGAGACCGAAAGCGGTCCGGCAACTGCCATGACCACTGTTTGCGGCGAAAGTGGTCGCTCAACGCCACATTTTCCTCGCTCTCTCCAATACACACGGCGATATACATTGGCGAGAGTCTGTTTCAGATTTATATGAGTTTATACCGCAAGGATAGTGAAATTTCCAGCACTTTCGTGGGCGAGAGGGTCGGATCGGAGTTTAAAACGGAGCCAAGCTCTTGTTTGTGGGAACGACCTTCCGGTTTCCCAGTTCCGTACAAGAGCCACACTGCCACAGACCTCGTGATCGACGCGATGCGCGTCCGGCGGCCAATCAATTCGAGCTGTTCATCGTCAACGACGACCGCGACTGTGACTGTCATTGACACCAGCGAGCATTAGGACTCAAAGTCTGGGTTCAGACGTGTATATCTCCTCCAATCCACGCAGCCGACTGGATACCACTGCTATTGACGTTTATCAGAGCAACTTGAGTCAACCACGACGACTTGAGTGAAGATGGAGGCCTCGTCGCGTCGACTGCAAGAGGAACAATTCCGGAAAGAGGAACTGCAGAAACAAATTGCGAAACTGCAAGCAGAGCTATCAAGCTTACCCAAAACTGCAGCTGCCAAACCTCGTTCACCGAAACGAAAGAAATCAGCCACTGTATTGGCACCTGCGACCCCATCGCCACGTCGGTTTATTCCTTTTAAAACGGTTGCATCTGTCTGACTTTTCTCTACAGGAAAGAAGCAGAAGCTTGACTCCATGCCCAAGGGTGAACCAATACCACAACCGAAACTCAGGCCTGCAGCAAAACAACAGCCTTCGCGTAGACCTCAAGCCTCGAGCTCGTCTAAACTTCCTGCACCTGCTCATGAACCTATCCGACCATCAAACCTGCTGCAAAAGCTTTCTAAAGTCACTAATGAACCGGAGATAAAGCCAGAACCAGTGAACCGCTCAACGTCGTTTGCAGAACAGGTACGGTCAGCCAGTCCCAGACCTGAAGGGGACTCCGAGGACGTGTTCTCTGCTCCGAAACGCGACGAGAACTTGATGCTAGTCGAGGACCTCGAACCTGGTCCTTACGAGTTCACGGCGCCCTCGGATGACCCGCTGTTTCAGAAACTGGAGCCACATTCGGGTATTGCTCTGACGTACGCCTGTATTCACTCTCATTGAAAATGTGTGTAGCTAAACGATCTTTGTTCATTGTAGGTCCCGAAAGTTATCTCATGAAGACTTTGCAGACCACCTTCGTGGCCGGTTCTACCTCTCTCCGTCGCGACTCTACTCCACCATCCGCCTCCAACCAGACAAGCAGGGTTACGACGTACCAGTACCGGGGGACTGGGTTACTATTGCTGTGATCGCAGAACGCGGTCCCATCAAACGTACCAGAGCTCCAGTAACACTTGGCCCAGACGAGGATGCCGTGGATCCCAAGGACCGGTGGAAGAAGAAGAAAAAGGAGCAGGAGGAGGAGCGCAAACCGGCTGGAAAGCAGTTCCTGAACCTCAAGCTCGTAGACTTTGGGGCACGCACAACCTCATCTGCCACCGGTGGCAAAGCTGTCGTCCGTGGGGATGCCTTTCTCTCTTTGCTGCTCTTCGAAGCTGACTCGGTCGACACGATTACACACGACGACGGACGGAACCCGGAGAAGCTGTATAGAGGCGGAAGTCGGGGCGCCTTTGAGATGTTTGAGAAGCTCAAACCTGGAGATGTTATTGCGCTGTTGAATCCGAGGGTTCTGAAGCCGTACCAAAGGGCATCAGATAAACCGCATCCCGTGGATAATATTCTCGCTGTCACGCCTGAATCCGTTTCGTCCATTGCGGTCATTGGAAAGTCGAGGGATCTGGGAAGGTGTGGGGTGAGAAAGAAGGATGGGAGTGTGTGCGGTGGTTGGTGCGATAAGCGTGTTAGTGATGTGTGCGAGTTCCATGTGCAGACTGCGATACAGCACAACAGAGCGTCTCGACCTGAGTTTACTGCTGGGTGCGTATTTGTGTGACAGTGACTTAAATGGGTATACTGACCTATTGGTTTAGGACCGGTGGAATGACGTCGAAGCCGACTATGAAGAGGAAGACGGAGTATGATCCTGCGAAACAGTGGGGTCTGAGGCCCGAGCCCAAGCAAGGGGACGCGACATATATCGTCTCTGGGCACATTGTAGGTGGTGGAAGTGGCTCCAGATCTATATTTGCTTCGGAGAACATTGGAAGGGAGGGGCAAGCCAAAGCGAAGAGGAAGTTAGACCAGGCCGAAGCTGATCGAATGCTGAAGCAGCTCGTGCAGAAGGATAAAGACGGGATGGAGGCTGTCTTAATGGCAAGAGAGGGCATGTTATCAAGAAATGAAACGACGAAGGGGAAAGGAAAGGCAAAGACAAAGGCTGGCGATGAACAGGCAGCGTGGGACGTGGTGGAGATGCCAAAGAAATCGTATTCTGGGACGATCATCAGGTCTCTGGGGTTTGACCCCACTCATAGGCCAGGCCACCGACGATTGGAGAACACGAATGGTGAATCCAAGGTATGCCGTTCGATTCTTTATTCTTTATTCGTGCTTAGTCCTGACCACGTTTGCAGTTCGTAGCGCTCCAGGCACTTTCAGCGAATAGGTCTAAGAGTTTAGGCCGTGCACCCAAGCAACCCCCACCAGCGCAACCTGCAGCCGACACGGGTAAAGCGCAGTCGAAGAGGGTTGATATCTCGATAGACCTGGACGATGACAGCGAGGATGAGCGCTACGTTGATTTAGATGACTTTTAATGGTGTACTGGGCATTACAACTTCTTACAACATAAATCATATATGTGGGGGATCAAGCAGAGAGTAGATGGTTATAAAGTTACCATGCTGCAAATAACAAATGCGGAGAGGACGCTGCGTGGTAAGCGCAGCGAATATTGATACCAACTGTGGCGTACTGAGGTTGACTCAGTTGCCATTGAGAGGCGCGGGGTCTTCGTCCATTTTATCCAAGTCGTCGGCAGAGGGCACCGGAGCTGAAGCGGCAGCGCCTGCAGCCACCTTTATTGACGTGTCCCTAGAACGGGGATCAGTTTAGAACGTCTTTCGTTTTGAAGCATACACACCATTTAATTTGGAACCGTGTCACCCGAGGCTTGGTGCTGATATCCCGGACTAGTCTGTCAAAGAGAATCTTTGAGGGTGGTGTCTCCCTCATCTCCTCGTTGTCGTATTCTGTGTTCTGGTAGTATCCGACGCGCACGAATTCTTGGTCTTTGTATGAGCCAGTCAGGATGAGTGCTGCCACACCGAGCACGTCCTCTGTAGGGATCTTGGATGGGTCTGGAGGGGAGCCTTCAAATTCAAAGGAGTTAACTCCAATGGGTACTGGGCCAACGAGGCAGTCGTCGAGCTCTTGATCTAGTTCCTCCTGTCCAGGACATGAGACGTAGATGAGCTTCCATTCGAGATCTGCATAATGTTTGGCCACATTTCGTTAGATTTTTGGCACTGAGAAAGAGACATTAAGTCGCTTGCCATCTTCTAGCTGGGCGATACATTCAAAGGTGACGCGAAATCGATAGGAATCGGAGAATTTTGCAGGGTTGTTTAGGAATTCGACGTTCTGAAAGGCTCGAGTGAGATTTTGGCGCTCTGAAAAGTATCAACACCTACTCTGATTGTTACTAGTGACATTATAGGCCTCTATGTGAGTGGTCAGTAGAGTAATGGTATAATATCCTGCCGAATGGGCAGGTAAATGCAAGTGGTAGAGATTAATGAATCAAGCTGCGTCTTGTGTGAACGACGCGACCGTGACGATCACGCGCACGTGGGAACACGAGCATGTGGGAAACTTACGGTCAGGGGAGAATCAAGGGAGAATTCTCTCAAGCTGAGTGTCGACATCAACAGCAACGACGACGACGACGGCTTGGACGACCCCGACGACCTCCTCTACAACGACGGTCACGACTATTCACGCCTCCTTCTGATACCACCCAAGCGCGCATTTCTCTTCTGGTGTTCTTGACCTTGCACTTCTTTTCGTCTTCCTGAGCATGCTCTCTTCGTATTGAACCATACGACTTTGCCCAACGTTATCTGGAACTTTGTCTTTACATCTGTCTCGCTCTTGGTCTTTCGATAATGTCAACTCTTGAAGAGGACACGGCTCGCCCAGATACCCCTCTGGCTTCCAAACAGAATATACCGGTCTTGCAATCGAACGAAAATGGGGATTGCCAAGCTCAGCATTCTTTCGCACTTTCCGACGTTGTCAACGAAAATGACGCCAGTCTTGAGGGCTGGCCTGCAGAGTTCTCAGATGTCGAGATAAACATTGCTCGTGAGTAGTCATTTTATTCGAAGCTGTATCCAGGAACTCATATGATTGATAGCTGACGGGACATATTTGGAAACATCGAATGGTCTCGCTGCTCGTGAATTGAAGAGGAGGTACGACGTGCGATACGGTGTGAGCTTGACTGTGCGCTCTCCGTACGCCATCACGTCGTTTGTCAACCAACACGGAAAGCAGATGTTCCGGATTGGGTGCGTCCTTTTTTCTTCAGTACAACGACCTGCCCTTGTTAACCATCAACCATGTAGTCATCGCGAGCTGTCGGCTCCTGCTGCCAGTGCTGCCGAGGTAGCTGCAGAAATCGAGGACCGCAATATCCAAGCCAAACCTGATGTATCCAGTTCCCCTCGCGCCAAACGACCTTCACGAATGAGCATGCACACGATCTTTCCCCCCGTATTTATGAAGAGCGGCTCTATCTCCGTCGCTTCTCAGAACGGCTCCAACCCGAAGAAACTCCGCAAAGCACGGTCCATTCCTAGCATAGGCGGGGTAGATGTTAGTGAACAAGGCGAGCTGAACCACTACACAGGTCGTGCGCATTCGCAGAGCGTCACTGCTGCCGATGTACCTCGATATGCTGTGCAACTACCCTCACGAACTGTAGACATCTTTGGCGAACTGATGGATTGGCCTGCAGCATCATCAAGCATGACCAGCCTCTCATCTTATGCATCATCAGGTGAAGCAGGTCATATAAATCATCCGTTCGGCGCTGGGGTCTCTTTCGAATCGCCCACGAAAAAGCCCCATCTCGACTTCCTTCCTCCCCCGACCCGACATCTCCGCCTCATGCAATCATTCGAGTCGGGCCTGACTGCCCGTCAGGACGATTCACCTACACCAGCACCATCACCGTTGCCCAAGGAAGCCACCACGGATGCTGAACCAAGTCGGCCAGCATCAGCGATACGTGTAACTGAGCGACGGCAATCTTTCCTGACAGAAGCTCAACGACCATCATCGACGTACCAACCCCCCGCGGAAGCTAGTATGTTGACGCAGTATTCGATCACTGTGTTTGACGTGCTTCAGACGTACCGTGGTCTGCCTAGCCTCGACAAGCTCGGCTTTGAAGCTGAGAGCAAGACAGTCAAGCTATCTGCCTCCGACGATCACTCGGCTGCTCCACGCGACGATCCCCGGTTCGTGATATGGGGTGAAACTGCGCAGGAGTGGGATCACGATGGCTACTCCGTTTCTCGCGAAAGCATTACATCGGACAGTTCTTCCTCACGACCTCAATCAAGCATATCGAAGCGACGAAGTCGTCGGGTCTCCAAGTCGAAGGCTTCCGAACCCGCCAGCCGTCGTTCCTCCATATCATCGGGATCCCGCATCATCATAGCAGCGACTATTGAACGGTGGATTGCCCAGTTAACGAGCACTCTGGACTACAACGAGTTGTTGAACTTTTTCCTGACATACCGGACTTATATCAGCGGAGTGGACTTGGCGCATATCCTCATATCCAGGTTCCATTGGGCATTGCAGCGACCGAAAAATGACAAAGACAACGACGTCCGGCAAGTGGTGCAGGTTCGAACCTTTGTCGCGATTCGATACTGGCTCGTGACATTCTTTATCGTCGACTTTACCCCCAATCGAGAACTAAGGGTTCTTTTTTCGAATTGGGTGAACACCCTCATGCGTGACCCACATGTCAGGGAACAAAGGTCTGCATTTGTGAGCATAATTTCATTTTTCTCTGGAAACCATCATTCTCACCTAGGCACCACTAGAATATGATACGCGGACTTGCCAAAGTAGCCAAAGCGTGCAAGCAAGCGCACCTGAAAACTACAGGGTCAGCGGCCATCGAGAGACCCAGAGTACCAAAACCAGACCGAGTCAGAAGCCATGTTTTGGGCCAGAGGTTTGCAGAGGCCGTGATGAAAGACGACGACGATTCAGATGTTGACTTGGATTTTATTCTTGATGAGGGCATCCCAGATTCACCCCTCGGTCCAAATGACGCTGCAAACTCCCATCTCACAGCGGCTCATGCTGGTACTGGTACAATGTTACCTACTCCACGACCCCCTTCCCTCCCGTTATCGTCGTTGAACATTCTACAGCGGATGGATCAAAATACGACTGGTGGCGGAGAGTCAGGAGGAGCTCCCGCAGAACATATTCCTGTACCATTACCCAGCAATCAAGGCATGGTGTCCCGCGCATTTGTCAAGACTATCGGACGTCTGGGCAGACTGAAGCGTGTCCTTCATTCACGCACCATGACCCGCCATTCAGTCGTCCCTGCAGCAAACGCCTCAACATCTGCTTTCGATCTCGACATATCTGTTTCGTTGCCTGCTAATGGAACTGTTGATCGGTTTGTTCAGCCAGTCCACCCGGTTTCTGCGAAACATCCACCACCTCCATCCCTCCAACATCCCTCCGATTACGAAGTGACTGTACCAGTTCCGAGTGCACCTCCCGTCTTGGAAACAACGCCTGTCATCATCGCACCCAACTACTCTCCTAATGAATCAACTACGACCCTTCCCCCACCGCCCGGTCTGACACAACCCACTTTCCAGCACCCTATCACGCCAACTACTCCCACTCAACAACCCCCTTCCGTACCCGAACCCGAACTTGACCAACCTAAACCCTCCTTCCCTGATAGCCCACCTGATTACGATGTCGCACTTCCTTCACTACCCACGCCACCTCCAGAGGAAGCGGAAGACTATCGCCAGTCGTTCCAGACCGTGTCGACCTTCCAGAGCTCTGCGCAGAGGTTCCAGCCCTCGCACCGGGCTGGGTCCATTCGCTCATTCGCCTCTTCAACGGGATCCTTGGGAGAGATTTTGGACGGACAAGGGGGCTTGCAGCCCACATTCGGTCGAAGTGAAAATACGTGGGGCTTCGATGTCGCCTCGCTCGATGACCTGGAGTCAGACACCTCTTCAGAGATCCATGACATTCAGCAGGTTGAGCATTCTCATGGTCTGCGAAGGCAGAAGAAGCTCCCCATGCGCAAGGACTTTGAGTTCTTGCCGCGCAGATCGGAAGTTTCGTCGATGGGCATTGCCTCCCGCGACTCGTTTGCTTCTGAACGGTCTGGGTCCTCTCCCGAGACGACATCTGGCGTGGTGGGTATGCGAGGCCCTATCCAACAATGGCAGATCAATGCCATTGTGGCGGCATTGAAAGATGACGAAGAGGATGATGGCGGTCCTGTTGAGGCCTTGCGTCGTTTGGAAGGTCAGATAAAGAACAGAGATGCCACCTCGAGAGTGAATGGGTGGATGAAGGAGATGGAGCTTAGGCAGCTCACTGGGGACTACGAGGATGTCGAGCCACGTTACTCTGATGACGAAGATTCGGGCGATGAGGTGGCCAGTCAAGCGGATGGCATTGATAACGATGATTCTATCAGCCAGAAAGACGTATCGTTACTCAGTCCACCTGGATTGGAAGGCGCCGGAGATAGTTTACTGGAGGGCGAAACACCGGATGACCCACATACACCCGTCCCGACGTCTTCAAATCTCAGAGTGCCTCCTACATCGTCATCATCATCAGATGCAGGTGCTTCTAAACCTGCAGTTGAGGATGTGGTTCCACTCGAGATCCTGCAGAGCCGTGTGTCGACAGGAGTGTCACCGAATACCATCGCCTCTGATATCTTGAAAGCAGATTTCGGATTTTCCAACCCTGATGTACTGCGCACACATCAATCTTTCATCCTTGGCTACCGGGCGGTCATGTTGGCAGAGCAGTTCGCAATGATTGATAGGGAGTTGTTTATGGGTGTCAAATTCGAGGAGTTGGTGACAGAGGATTGGATGTCGACCAATGAGATCAACATCTATGATTGGTCACAATATCTCAAAGACCGGGCCCGATGGAAGGCTGAGCACCGTAACCAGGACAAGACAACGGCTCTGGCTGCCCTTCGAGCGCGGTTCAACTTGACGGCTAATTTCGTAATTTCTGAAGTCGTCCTTACCCCACAAGCTCAGCGTGCGATAGTTGTCGGAAAGTTCATTC
The DNA here is from genome assembly GCA_004369085.1 of Coprinopsis marcescibilis. Classification (NCBI taxonomy): domain Eukaryota; kingdom Fungi; phylum Basidiomycota; class Agaricomycetes; order Agaricales; family Psathyrellaceae; genus Coprinopsis; species Coprinopsis marcescibilis. The sequence goes on along the minus strand of ML210151.1, from coordinate 220,423 downwards.
GAATTGCATGGGTATGTATTCTGACCTTTGGCTCTCTGAATCACTGCTGAACGGCTCTTGTCCTCAGAAATCGTATGAAATGAATAGTTTCAACACTCTGGTAGCGATTGTCACAGCGTTGCAAAGCGACTGGGTCAATCAGGCGATGCGCAAGTCGCTTTGGAGTCGTGTCGGCTCATTTGAAAGTCGCGTATTCCGGGACCTCAAGATCTTTGCTAGTTCGAGTGACGGATTTAAAATCCTTAGGCGAGCGGTGGACACAATCGTGAAAGCTAGTAAACCGATGGACACCAGTTCCTACACAAACTCCATCGCGAGTGGCAGTGTCGGAGGGGAGAACCAAGGTGGTCGAGCGAAGTCTAATTCTGATGCAAAGCCCTTGGCCCAGACAAGTTGTGTGCCTTTCATTGGTATGTTGTATAGCTACAGTCCGCGGATACTTCAGGAATTGACCACCCGTCTTTTTGCAGGGATTTACTTGACTCAACTCTGTCAACTCAAACGCCTTCCTGATCTTGTCGATCCAACCTGTCCGAATGAACCTGTTGCTATGAATTCTGCGACCGGCGATTTCAACCCACCTGCACATCCGGAAGTTTTCGCAGCTCTTGCTCCCCTCCCGTCTACCATGCGTCTCGAACCATTGGTCAATGTACACAAACAACGCAGGATCGCTGCTGTCATCCAATCGCTTGTCCACGGTCAGCACTCTGCCTGCCGCGTCAACTTTGAAGTGGATAAAAGATTGTTCCAGCGGTGTTTGAGGCTCAGGGCTTTGGATAACGAAGGGCTACATCGAGCCGCAGCGACTTCCTTCCAGTGAGTACGGCATCTTTTTTGGCACGTATTACTGGGTGCTTTTTTATTCTTCATATTTTATTTTATTTGCATTGTATTATTACACGTGCTCCTAGACTTTTTATTGTGGGTTACATACTTTTATCAGTAGTTGGTGTCATTTGTTGTCGATGTCGGAGGTCAAAAGAGAATTCGAAATGGGTTTCTGCAATTAAAGCCAGAAAAGATTTACAACACCACGCAACTCAAAAAAAGAATGCTTGAGACAAGAATCGTGCAAGAATGGGGGTTGTGGGCTTGTGATCTGCGCTTTCGTGAATAATATTCGTTTCTACGTTTCCTTTGAACTTCGGCGCTTCACCTTCAACATTTCCATATATACTATAGGATCCTCCGGCAAAAAAGGACAAAATGATTCGAGCCAGGCTCGAACTGGCGACCTTCTGTGTGTTAGACAGATGCGATAACCAACTACGCCATCGAACCGATGATTTTATATTCCACGGTATTTGTCGTGGTACTGCCGCCGTGCTGGTAGAAGGGTTATGTGATGCCCACTCTCTGTGCCTGTTCGCTTTTATGTACTTGCTCACCACCTCATGAGAGAACACCTGTACAAGTCCTCGATCTATTCATTCTCGGCTCGCCCATGTGAGCTTCCATTCGACAAACGCAATGTCCTTTCCTTGATTCTGTCGATACTGGGATGATCGGGCTACTGTCCACCAGTTGTAGCTTGTGATTCGGATACTAAGACTTCCAGCTGTTGAACTTGGAGATTTTACAATCGAAAGGAAAACAGGCGGGCAAAAATGATTTGCATAGTAATCGACGTAAAAGATGATTCGAGCCAGGCTCGAACTGGCGACCTTCTGTGTGTTAGACAGATGCGATAACCAACTACGCCATCGAACCGATGTTCATGGAGCTCTCCTGGCCATCCCGGCCTATCAACATTGCCCTGCTGGAAGAGCAAAAGAAGTGAAGGCATGTCTGTGTCTTTACACTGACGGCTGAGGTGGTGGGGAGGAATCATATACGATTATGGCTTCACTTCTTTCTTCTGGCAGCAGGAGGGCAGGCCGGGAGGACCAGATGAGCCATAGAAGTATCGGTTCGATGGCGTAGTTGGTTATCGCATCTGTCTAACACACAGAAGGTCGCCAGTTCGAGCCTGGCTCGAATCATTTTTTGCTTCTCTGGCATTTTGTTTGACTTGAGTTTAGTTCATGCCTCAAATTCCTCCCAGAAACGCTGGTTTTCTTCTTATACGTATACTCGAGGAGGGCTGATTAATCTCATGCACGTTATGGCAATAAGTACTGTTGATGAACAAACCACGTAAGAAAGTGATGAAAGATGATGAAGTGGGGGAAAACGCAAACAAAGGTGTAAAACCATAGCTGTTGAAAACTTATTTAATAAATCCTGCAAAAGGACCCAAACAATCTAAATCTCTCCCAGTACTACCCTCGGATCTTCCACCCGTCACCCTTTCTATTCACTTTACCAACTCCACCAAACCCTTGCCTCACAGCGACCCACAACCCCGTGCTACACACCACATCTTTGATTTCTTCTGCCGTCAGGATCAAGCCCCTGTATTGGTCACGGTCGTTCGTGCTATGCGAGCCGAACCCGTATCCCTTTCGAGGCAGAATTTCCAGCCGTTCGACATCGACATCGGGCAGAGGGAACGGCACCTTCAGCATCGCGACCACCTTTGGGTGATGCGGAGTTTGCGACAGAGTAGCAACTTTGATACGAATGGCGGGTTCTCCGCTGTCCAGGTTCTCGCTGCTTGCAGATGGGCCGGTCGCCGGCGGAGAAAGAAAGCCGGAACCATCGCCAGCACTGACGCCATATCCCGGTGCAACCCTACGAATCTTGAGGGTACACACCCACGGAGTTTCTGAATCTTCTGCATCGCTTTCCTCACCATCGTCCTGATCCTTCTCCACATCATCCTCCTCGCCTTCCTTCCCCTTCAACAACAATGACACCCTCTTCTTCGATGATGCGCTGGACGAGTTCGTGTTTCTTCTCGACGGCGATTCGGTGCCCCGAATAGGCGAGACATCCCTTGACAGAGTGTTTATACTCGCATTACTTTGTCGATGAGCGCGCTTTCTATCCGAACGGGATATTCTTTGTGGACTATCACAGACGTCCCCCCCAACGGTCGAAGAGTGCCGTGGGCGAGGTGTATTGTCCTCCTCTCCCGGCTGAGAAGAACCCTTCGCATCACCTTCCATCTGTTCCTTCGCCATGTCCCGTTCCTTAACCTCGCCCTTCTTCTTGTCTTTCTTCCGCTTATCCCTCTTACCCTTCGCCCGTTTCCACTCAAACCGAACTTCGATCCCCCCACCCACGACAGACCCAAGGACAAAGGGTTGGCCACGTTGGTCCCCCAACTGTCCGCCATACCCCGTGCTAGACGACGCTTGCTGCGAACGCGACGTCAAAGCAGTAAGCGAAGGCATGAATCCACTACCATCGCCAGCATGCCACGACCCCCGCTGGCCCGCCGCAGAATCGCTCGCCTTCCTCTCCCTATCCCTCCCGCCAACCAAGCTGCTGAACAGCCCCCCTCCCTTGCTCTCCGGTACGGTCGGCGGTGGTGAATCGTTCTGTCCACTCACGCCACGCTTCTTCAGCCACTTGCGCACCAACCAGACATACATCAACGCCTTCTCCTTTGGATTTGGAGCGAGATTGACGGCGGAGACGTTCAACGAGGAGCCCGCCGCAGGGCCTCCATCTCGTTCCAGGTTGAGGCTGGTCCTTGCGCTAGTGTCCGTCTCCCGCGATCTCGAGCCAGATCGTTTCTTGCTGCCTGTGGTACTGTCGTCCGCCAAGGTGCTTCGGCTTCCGACTTCCCTTAGGAAGGCGGTGGTGTAGTCTTCCTGTTTTTGAGGGAGACCCGAGGTTGAGGCCAGACTGACCATCGAAGCCTGCTGGCTGTGGTACGAAGTGGAGGGGGGATTCGAAGCAGAGACGTAGGTGGGTTGAATCCCAAGCACCGGCGGCCTCAATTGCAGCTGGCGCAACGTAACATGATTACCAGGTGGCAGGTTCGCTTGCCCCGGTGCTTGTATTTGCGAGCTCGGTGACGAGACCTGGGGTGGTGGGATGACCGGTTGGTGCAACAACTGGGATAAGGGACGTGATTGAGGCGCGTAGAGTGGTGGAGAAGTGGATCGTTGCCTCAAAGATTCCGAGGAAGTCCGATTCGACATACTATCGCGATTTCCGATGAATTGTTGCGAATTGGAGTGGTTGAGGATACGGTCGAATGTGCTCTTAATACCGGCCCTTGAATTGTTGTTGCTGTCGAAGCTAGGCCTCGGGCTTGGGTTGACGTTCCTCTCCGCCTCAGCGGCGGCATTGCCATTGGAATTGCCTGATATCCCAGCAGCGATCTTTCCAAAAAAGCCCCGAGCCCCAAAGGGTTGAGCCGAAGGGGAAGGGCCATTTGGGATGATGGTAGGGCTTGCCTCCATTTCAGGTGGATTGGGCGCGTTGTTGCCCTTGATTCCGCTCATGAAACGATATTTGCCTCGGGAGATGGCACTCGTAAGACTGGTGTTCCTGGCGTGTCCTGCATTTGCAGGTGGATGGGATCCCGATTGCTCTGACGTTGCTTGACGAGGAGGAGAAATGGTCTGGGCTGGGCTGATTGGCGAATCGTCTCCCCTCCCGTACGAGGCTGAGATTGGAGTCGCAGTTGGTGTGTTACTACCTTGAGAACCAAAGGATTTCAGTGACGTCGGGCTGAGCGGATGAGCGGCCTTGTCTGGTGTCGCGGGTGTGACATGGACTGCACTTCTGTGGTTGAGGTCACCCGGAGTGAGAGGCGCCATTCCAAATTCCGTCAAGACTTGGGATTGATCATCGGACTCTGCGGGTGACGTAATGGATGATGGGGAGGTCGAGTTCACAGGACTGTTGCGTTTCGTGTTAAATTTGAGTTTACCAAAAAGAGTGGCCGTTCTCTTCGTGTTTGTCGGCGTTGTAGAGGTTGGTGACACTTCGGTAGAAACCTTTGGCGGGTGAGATTGTCCCGGAAGGTTGATTGGAGGAGAGCCCACGGGACCCAAGGCTTGAAGTGGTGTCGGTGTCCGCGAGTTTTTCAGGGCTGGAGGAAGCTGACTGGATGGGAAGGCACCGGAGAGAGGGGGAGCCGATGCGGGCGACGCAAGGCTATCATACGGGGGGGATACACGAACGTAAGGTTTTGATTTGTTGTTTTGCACATTGCTAACGTGGGTGGGTTGTGAAGCCAAGGAAAGCGCGCTGGAACTGGCCGACGGCGTAGCTGGTCGGCTGCCATTCTCCCGTTTTTGCCCGCTAGGCTGCAAGAGGGTATTGTTACCCTTTGTGCTGGCAGCATTGACTTTTTGAGAGCCGTTATTATGCACCAGAGCACCGAAATCATCTACTCCGATTTTCATTCCCTCTCGTTTGGCCTCCTTGTGCCGCACTCCCCAGACCTCCACTGGCTCTAGGATGGCCAAGTCGATCAACTCCAGGCCCCTTTTCTGGAACTTGGCAATTTTGGCATCTGTTCCAGCATCCACGATCGTGTTGGTTAGGACGTTGTGTGCTTGTAGGTTATATAGAGGAATGATACGCCGTGGGTTGCGTCCACTCGAGCTGCTGGCGGCCGAAGAGGTTCCGGACGTGTCTGAAGCGACGGACGAGAAAGAAGTCGTAGAGTTGGTTGAATGAGTAGTCGAGTATTCCGAACGACTCGACCGGGTGCTGGCGGATCTAGCGACCGAAGTCGTGCTGCGGCCTCCATCCGTGTTGATGGTACCGAAAGATGAGGCTGAAGTGGGAGTAGTTGGTGCATCTACGACACCAGACGGCGCCCTGGCGTTAGGTGGAACGAGTTGGACTTGTAAATTGAGTGGGTGGTTCGACTTGGACGGCGGGGGCCGAACAAAGATGAAAGTCTAGTCGGTTATGAGCTTTGGTGATGTTCTGCTCACAGTGACGACATACCTCACTGGCCGACTTGGATGGATCTTTCTCTTTTCTGGATTTCAGTTTCCTCTTGTCCCCGTCGGCGTCATTCTCTAAATGCCGTTGCTGGTCTCGGCTCGCCTGCGCAATCAACTCATCCTCATCACCTTCGTCATCCGTGGTGGGGTCAAAATTAGACTGTGGAGGCAGCTCCTCGGCAGCATCTTCTGTCGTGCTGGAGACTGTTGGTGTGCCCTGCAATGCAGAAGGCAGAAACTGCGCAAATGAGGAGAACATATCGCTTGATTTCGACTGTTCGTCTGCCTGCAGGATATCGTGCGACTCTCAACGTCATTATCGTAGCCAAAAGCCACGAGCACGTACCGTAGACAAAATTCAACAGCAAGACAATGCGCCTTTGTCGGGGTCGTTGCAGTATGTTGCTGGGGACTTGAGTGACAACAAGGTACAAAGACAGAATTTGATCAGGTCATGTTCTTAAAGCCAAAAGGCTCGCAAAACCCACCGATGATGATGACCGTTACCATGTATCGATTACGTCAGTTCACTCCCGGCCTATTGCTCCCGTCCCGAATTGGCGAATGTCCATCTTGGTCGATTAACTCCAAGCATTCCTGTATTCCGCAATTTGCTCTTTCATGGCAAAGTGAGGAGATCAAGAGAAGCAGAGAAGGTAATGTTCACCTTCATCTGCACCGAAATGGGCCTTCCCAGCTTGTGGTCGTGCTTGAATGCTCTGTATATTGGTGAAATGGATCAACCCTTTTCGCTTATCTGAAAACTGGAATACTGAGTGGGTGATCCTGATATCATGTGCTCAGGGCCGTCTAGGTTTAAGCAGGCCGAAGGCCCGGGGACTGCGCGTTTCGAGTGCTCAGCTTACGCAGCAGCTGCATCCACGAATTGCGACAATCATCGGCTGCACAGTTGCTCATAGGAGGTTCTAGGAACAAAACAAGATGAGAAGCACTGCCCTGACTGCGGTTTTTACTTCAGCGCGGCTAACAGCAACGTTATATGCGGCAACATCGATGTGGGATTGGGACGGGTACCTGATCTCGTTGCAAGAAAATCTAGGCACTTGACTTGTATATTGCCTCATCTCTCACGGTATGCTAGTAGTGCTGTGAAAAGGTGCTCGAGGGTGCCCGTCCGACGTCAAGAGGAAGTATATGTTCGTCTCACGCCGCGCACACTTGAACGGTTGAAACTCTCCTTCCGCGCATGTCGGCGGTTAACTGTGCTGAGAACGTAAGTACATCCTATCACGTCCAATGATCTAGATGATAAGCCTTGCCTTGAAACCCATCTGACCAAAAGCATCATGCAAGAGTGGCATAAGCGACATGGATGGAACTTCGAGTCTATGCGAGAAACACTGCGCACGCCTCAGTGCGCATTTCCGAGTCCGAGTTGGTAATAGAGGAATTAACAATCCTCGGTTAACGCTTAACCTGGGCACCAACGCTGCATCATCCGCCAGAGCGGTAAACTGGCAAGTGATCTTTTCCAAGCTGTAATCACCTTCGCAAGACTCAATTACCGTGTATGCGAGCCGGCTTTACTGTCATCGAGCCCTTCTCGTGACACAATTTCATGAGGTAAGGGAGCTCAAGTGAGTCATGCACATTATCCGACGACCTTCAAACCGGGGTTGTGATGTAACCCACGCAGCCGTTCTGACTCATAAGCTAACCTCCAGATCAATAAGCGCCCAACCGGAAGACACTGATTAATGGGGATGCTGGACACCCCCGATCCCCGTATTATCACCACTTTCATCAACGGCGTGATATCCCCTCATATCTTGACGGAGTGAAGAAGCATATCAGACAGGGCCACGTTCTCCGGCTGAGTAAATTCAGCGAACTGAGGCTGCTTAGTGGATGAGTGCGTGATAGTGCTATGTTGTCAAGTGCGTTACGCATTGATGATACGTATCCCCAGTATGGGCGCAGCAGCGCCATACTTATCCCAGGCGCTCAGCACCTTCTCCCAAACCTCACTTGCGCGCATCTTGAGAGATGATCAGTAATATATCACGATGGCAGAAATTAAATGATGATCGTAGGGCATTTAGAGCCGATTTGTGCGGGGGTCTGATAAGCATTGGGTCACCGACTTGCGCAGTGCCCTTTCTGTGTAGCAAATCTTCGCGGGTCTTCTGATGCAAGCATCTACTATGCTGTCCAGTCGTGTGATAGCCCAAGCCAGGATTCAAGTTTGACGAGAAACTTCAGAAATACACGTTACCGTCATCCTCGCTTCTTGGCCTAGTTGTTGGAACATGTTCATCTTTGTTCTCAAGTTCTGAGCACGATGAAATGAAAGCCAATGTCGTAGCTTGTTCGCTGCCAGCTCTTTAACGGTGATCCAACTGATGTCCAGCTTTTGATGCAACCCCGCAAGTCATTGCTGTCCCCGACACTTGATCACAACTTCACCGAAAGATATATCCGGGGTGTCGCGACGCCTTGGCCTTGTCTTAACTAGCAATAAAGCCGACGCCGCCAGCAATGTCGTCCATTTCATTATTCCCCCGTCCCCAGTGGGCATTTAGCCAGTTACGTTGGGTTCTACCCACCGTTCCCTCCTTGTCCGATCCCCTTCGTATTGTTCTGCAGGCTCAGATACACCAATAGGGCCCACTGTCACGAGAATGTCGGTCACCGTGAACAAAGAAGCCTTCTTAATATACGACAACACTTCCCCTACATTCACTTATCGTGACGACATTGACGGCGGTCTCGAGTGGGGTTCCAGGATACTGGACGCCCATACATCACATACTTTCAACAACACCGTTTCATTCCCATTATACGGGAGAGACGGTGGCGCTGGAGGATCTCATCCTAGCTCTGTGATGTTTGCCTTTCAAGGTGAGTGTCTGATACGTGCTATTAGGCATAGTTCTTGTCCTGCCAGTGTTACCACCTCAACAGAGGTTCTATGATATTCACACCTTCACGTTATGACAGGAACATCTGTAGCCTTGTACGGGCGCAAAGGAGTCTTCGATTCTTCCTCAGGGATATCGTGGCGCTTAGATGGAAATACCACGAGCACCAGAATACCCGAAGTACAGGAAAGTATTGATTTTGGAGAATGGTTCTCTTCTCCCCACCTTAACGACGGCTTTCACCGCCTTGACCTGGATTTCACCGGCCGACCAAACATCAGCATCGACTTTGCGGTTGTAGGCGGAGGATTCGCAGAGGAATACAACAACCCCTGGATAACCATCATTGTTGACGACCATACGCCATCAGAAATTTATTACTTCGGAAGATGGAATCAAGACACTGCGTTCGGCGGTGAGGGTAGTGTGCGCGACAACGAGTTTCAGCACAGGCTTTCGTTCCGTAACGGGTCACACCGCACATCATCCATCGGCAGTGGGTTTCGTTTCCGCTTCTTAGGTATGTTCTTTGCGTCTATATATACCTGCAACTATGTTTCCCGAACATACAATCCACCCATTCCTTTATCTGCCTCTTTACAATCACTGACTGCGATGACAGGTTCATCCCTTAAACTATTTGGCTCTTCCAACCGCGCTAATTCCGGTTCCTTCAACGTGACATATACTATCGACAACCAGGAACCTCGAACGACACACTACTCTACATCCACCGATAGTCCTCCAAGCCCCTCCTCATCCTCAATCGAGCAACCCAACTTGCTCCTCGCAGACTTCTCCTCCCTGTCAGCCGGTGAACACACCCTAACCGCCAACCTCACCTCCAGCGAAAATGAACAAGAGTTCATCTTCGACTATCTCGTCTATAAGCCTTCTTTCGCCAACCTCGCCTCCAAGCCCACATACGATGTTGCCTCCCTCGATCCATCAACGGATGTGACGCGAGCGGAAGCGACAAACACACCCGACGCGCCAATGTCCGATAATAGGGGCACCGACAGGCGCATATCATCAGGCGCAATCGCAGGAACCGTCATCGGCGCCTTATCCGCCCTCGGTCTCCTAGCATGCGTCGCCTTCTGGATATGCAGAAGACGAAAACTGAACAAGGCAAGGTCACACTCCAATCTGGAGCGGCCAAACTCCCGTGAGTCCAGAAACATACATTTATCATACCGCATCAATCCGAACTAACGCCGATCCCTTGCGTGCAGAAATTGATCCATTTGACATCCTGAGCGACTACCTCCCTCCAGGTCGCGGTAACCAGAGCGACACCCTCAAAGTCAACGGAATCAATACCATCCGCGTGTATTCCCCAGAAAAGAGGAGGACCTTGTGGGATAGCCTACGGTTGCAGATCAACGGGATCAACGCCATTAGGACCTATTCGACAAAGCCTGGGTACCCAGATCATCCTCTTCCTCCAGCAGTGCCTGCCGAAAACGACATCGTACAAGCCAACGGGGTCAACACAATCCGTGTCTTCTCCACAGAGCAGCCTGAGAGGACAACGACGCTATGGGATAGTGTGAGACTGAAGATAAACGGGATTAACGCCATCAGGACCTACTCGTCGAAGCCTGGGTGCCCAGATCCTCTTCCTCCAACAGCTCCTGCCGAAAATGACACCGTACAAGCCAACGGGGTCAACACAATCCGCGTCTTCTCCACAGAGCAGCCTGAGAGGACAACGACAGTCGAAAACGACACCGTACAAGCCAACGGTGTCAACACAATCCGCGTCTTCTCCACAGAGCAGCCTGAGAGGTCAACGACGGTCGAAAGTGACACCATACAAGCTAACGGTGTCAACACAATCCGCGTCTTCTCCACAGAGCAGCCTGACAGGACAACACTGTGGGATAGCGTGATACTGAAGATAAAAGGGATAAACGCCATCAGGACCTACTCGTCGAAGCCGCCTGGGTGCCCAGATGCCCTTCCTACGACAGTTCCTGCCACCGAAAATGACACCCTGCAAGCCAACGGCGTCAACACGATTCGGGTCTACTCTGCAGAGCAGAAGAGAACGCCATGGAATAGCTTGAGGCTGAAAATCAACGGGATTAACGCCATCAGGACCTACTCAGCGGGGATGCCTGGATGCCCGCTTTCTCCAACGATGTCTTCGCCACTCCCGATCTATAGCCCTTCCAACTGAGTAGGCTCATAACGACCAGTCTTTTGTTACGACACATTTATTGTTTATTCGATACCACGCATTTCTCAGACGTAAAGATCAAGGGCAGGCCCATGACTTTACTATGTAGCCAATAGGTCAACCATTTAATTCAATCGTTATTAATATTATTGTTATTACACCTTGTATTATTAAAATACACATCTGTATCGTTAGCTACATTGCTCGGTCAATCATCATGACTTTTCTATTCTCCTTCCACAAATCTTCCGTGACTCGAAAGACTAAGGAACATGTATTAAAGTGTTCGGGTAGGTACTCTGTGATTAAACAAAACAACCAAAGGCGCAAGCTAAAAAACTCTATGACTGAGGAGACGAACTATTACCCGAGCCGCGCAACACCGGACTTCCAAGCCCTCTCTCCACACGACTATCATCCACAGAGCTCAGCCTCGGCACAGCGGGCCTCACACCCTGAGGCCTCCCTTGCGCGCCCAACCCGCCCAAATCAATCTCAATCTCGTCCCCACCGTTCCCCCCACCCCTACTCCCGCTTGCATTCCCACCAACATCTTCTAGATGCATAGTGCTCCCAACTACACTCGAATTATTGTTCGCAGCTTGCTTTCTTGCCGATTTCCGAGCATGGAACGTCCTACTCGCAGTTGCATTCGAAAACAGTGGCAAAAGGTACCTCTCATCGATCGCCTGGAACCACTTGCCCTCTTCGCCCGCGGCTACAGGTGGTCCATCCGCACCAACACCAGCACCCGCAACAGCACCGCTCTCACCCCCTCGATTCGAGTGATCGGGGTGCTGCTGTTCTCTTCGCGCCGTAGGTGCCAAAGGCAGAACCTCCGTATCAGAATCATACGATTCCGAGGAAGCAGATGAGAACAGAGCTTGATGGACTGTAGGCGACTGAGGGACACTGTTCCCATCGCGGTACTGGTCAAAGTTGCGCGCATAATGCGTACCGATCCTCCCGGGGTCCCTCGAAAGTGCCGTGGTCTCTTCAAACTCGTTATTCCTGTTCCACCTCCTACTCGTCCTCCCTCCTGCTAACCACCGACTTCCAACAGGGTATTCTTCTTCATCACTGCTTGAACCATCTTCATCCTCCACATTCGTCTTGATCTTGAGCACTTCGAGCATCCTCGAGGTAGTTCCACCAAAGAACAAAACAGTGATAACCACCACAAGCAACACCGTCATCCTCAACACCTTTGCGTTCGGCCCACTAAAGCCAGCTGCAAGCGCAACACCAACCGCTCCCCTCAATCCTGCCCAAAACAGCATCATCTGGTACGAATGCGGCAGCACCTCTTGTCTGTGCCCCAACAAGTGCTTCGCCACAAAATTAATCGCCTCCGAAAGTGGGAATACCGCCGCGTATCGGGTAAAGACCACTGCGACCGTGGTTATCAGGATGAAAATGGGCTTGACGTAGCTAAAGACCGGCTCGCTGACGGGCGCGCTTGTGAACAAAGCGATGCCGAGGTAGATGAAGATAAAATTCTCGCTGAGGTGCGCCAATGTGCCAAAGAGTGCCTTGGATCCGCGTTGCGTCCGTCGTGACATGGTGTGATACGCGTAGTGCTTGAGGGTAATCCCGCAGAACAACAACGACACGATGCCACTAAGCGTAAGGCCGGTCGAAAGGAAGTAGCAGAGATACGCTGAGAGCGCGACGAGGCACGATTCGATGTGGGGGAAGTGGTTAAGATGCGAATGCTTCAGCAACAACGACATGGCGAGGCCGAAAGCAACGCCAAGTAACATGCTGACGCTGAACGAGAGCAAGAATATTCCAACACCATGGAATATCGAGGAGAGATAGACTTCTGTTCCGCGGAATTTGTGCAGTGTCCTAAGGAGGATCAGAATCAAGGCGGATGAGAGACAAGCCGCACGCTACTTACTCGTACATGACGATACTGACCGCATCGTTCAACAAGCTCTCTCCAAAGATGACGGTATAAAGCTTCGGATCAACCTTGTACTGATTAAAAATGGCCAAGATAGTGACTGGGTCGGTGGCGGATAGCGTTGAGCCAAAAGATAGACAATCCACTAGCGTCAAGTTCATGCTCTCGATTCCGAGCATCGAATAGATGTAGACCAATACGCTTTACCCGATGTTAGCAACGTGTCACGGCCAAAAGGGCAACCTCGCACTCACCCTACACCCACAGCCGAGATGAAAGTCCCAAAGAACGCAAAGACGATGATTGAGCCAAAGTTGCGGAAGAAGTTTTCCTACAGGGCGATGTTCAGCGTTCAGCATGGATGTAGAAGCGAAGAAATATTCGACCTGCTTGAGCTCGTACCCCGAGTTTAGAATGATAGGCGGTAAGAGCAAGTTGAAGAAGAGCGTGTGTTTGAAGGTCTGTGAACGTTCCTATCAGGTTAGGGCCGTGATAGAAAGCAAGAATAAACTCACCAACATATCCCTAATCATCGTCCCGGGGGCCAGACGGATGATAAGGCCTACGAACATCCCAGCAAAGATTGACACCGTCGTCTCATGCACAGCTCGAATCCTCTTTATTTGCAGGTAGTATGAGGTCCATAGCGACAGAACGAGTAGCAGGCAGACCAGGAAGAGCGACCAAGATGAGTAAAACTCTTCCTCATCTGCTGCAGGTGGAGGTGGGGTCGGCGCAGCATTGATATTGTATTGTGGCGAGTTGAAGGACATCGAGGTATTTCAAGGGGGATATCCAGCTGCAGGATGCCTATACATAGTCAGAGTAGAGTCTGTCAGCATTTATTCTGCACCCTAGCCAAAACTTGGTGACCTACAGCATATATTTAAAGCGAAAGTCTGGTTGAGGGCACAACTTGAAGCATTCAAGCGCAGTCGATGTCACTGCGCTGTAATTGGCGGTATATCCTTTCAAGCTTCAGTAGGACCTCGTTAGTATGCAACCTACTTATTACTGAGGATCCTCTTACCTACACTAGCTTTTCTAGCGGTATCGCAGTTGTGGTATTGAACAGAGAGAGTATGCAGTGCTCGCGATTTCGGACGCGCCAGTCGTCCGGTCATGATGCCATTGATCACAAACTTACGTCAGCGGATTCCTGACCCCATTCTCCTTCGCCAGCACCGTTTCTCAACCTTTTCATGTGTTGAACATTCAGCCGTTTTCGATTGAATTTCAAGAGAGTAAATTTTGAGCCCAGTCTCAAGGGCAATTCCGAATTCAGTACTGTCACACCGTGGCAGTTTAAACAGGAGATGGAGACAACAATAAAATCACAAACCGGTATGCTAATGAAGTAGGTAAATCGTACGTAGATGACTTGTAAATGAAATGAGAGATGAGGAGAAAAAGAGTTCAACGACGTCACTCGAGCGACGGACAGCAGTAGACGAGACGATTAGCAACTGGAAACAGCGGAGGCCGAAAAGCAAGAGATCAGTGGAGGTGAGTGGGCAGAGAAAGAGAGCCGGTAAGCCTTGGCATGGAATTACATTAGATCTGCCCGACGGAGATGCTCCCTGAGAATCGACTCCTCCACTATAGATTGGCAACATCAGTGGAAAATCAGAGGTTTAGCAAAGAATGCGACGCACCAGCTCCTAGTGTGACCGCAGTCGACCGAGTGTCCTGATATCCAAAATGTCAGTATCGCGTTTCCGTGTCATCGAAGCTGATATGGTCGTGCACACGAGACTTACGATGACCGATGTGAGATGTACATAGAATGGTCGCTGTACAGGCGAATGATGCCGAGCAATTTCTTTGAAGTGTTGTTGGAAGTCTACATATATCTGTTAATGATCATACCATTAACATCAAAGAACGACTCACATCGTGTTGCCGTAGCCTGGTCGTTCTTCCGATCACCGTAGCTGGGCACAGAGTCTCGTATCCGAACTCCTCGCGAGAGCTTTGCTTGGAGCAAATCGCATTTGTTCAGAACTAGCCAGGGTCATGATCAAATGGATGTAAAAGGAAAATAGAAGGCACGCACACAAGATGAGTTGTGTCCGTGACAAGAGCTTGCAGGAGCACACGGACCGCCACAATAGGTAGCTGTCTTCTAAACGGTTGACACGCTTATCCTCCGCCAGTTTCTCATCAAACGGTGAAACTGGAATGAATTTGGTTAGATGGGCTCCATGAGCCATGCGAGTGCGGACTAACTTGGTCTGCATTGAATAGTTGTTCGGTCAGACTGTTAGCTAAGTTAAATAAGGATGCGACTCACGCCAAGAAGATGATAGCATCCACTAGAGATTCCTTAGCACACAAATCCCAGGTACGTTTCGTGGATACTCACTGTCGTCGAAATACGGATACCATGCATGTCTCTGTATTTCGAAGATGAGCTCACGGATGCGCAAACCTTTTTGACAGCACTTACGCTACTTCGAGTTCCGCCGACGTCGTAAAGCCTCCACTCCTGTCCAACAGTCTTGCCTGAATGTTTACATCAGATACGTACAACGGAAGATGGATAGAAATAGCCGCACCATGATCAAAGATGAATTTGTATTCTTGCACACCGAGTGTCCGCAGCCGTGCGCGGATGACATCGTCGTCGGTTGGCTGGTAGAACCTGGACGCTATCCGATCAGCGTCCGGTATAAAGCTGAACGGGCAAATGAGCTACAGAGGCGACTGGAGGCGTGAAAGAAACGTACTATCCAGGCTGGTCCTCCAACCGCAGCTTCCTGCGAACCATCATCTCACCAATAATAGGGTCTTCCCAGAGGAGCTTGATATCCTCTCGATGCTTCTCCAGTGTCGAACCAGTCTCCTCCTCCCAGTTCGGCGTCATCCGTGATGGTGACACAGGACTGCTCTCTGGATCCGACTGGTTCGCAGTACGCAGCGTACGGTCACGGAACTTGTTGAGCGCTCCCTTCCAGCCATTGCTGGAATGAATAGAGAATTCGCCGACCCTGTCAAATGGGGCAGCGTCATCAAACGTCGTCCGGTGTACTTCGAGACTTGCTGAGCCTAATCGTGCTTCCAAATCCTTCTGGACCCTGGTCAAGTCGGCGAGAGATGTCCGCAATCGAGTGTGCAGCTCGGTAAACTTGAGCCGTGGAAGAGCTCGAGGGGCTGGTATGATGTGAATGCTCTCATGCGAATCGTCGTTCACGACCGGAAAATCCGACATTTCTGCTCCAAGGTGCTCTACTAAGACGTTGACATTCCGCACGAGGTTGAGGAAGATGACGGAGCGCCATGAGGCCCTTTCCTCTGCCCACTCCTTTCGAGCATATGTGAGCTGGAAGTCTACAAGGTTGAAGCAATAGTTAGCCAACAAACGACCGCGAAGGACGCCAGAGTACCGACTTTTGAGCGTTGCCGTCTTCCCGCTTTCACTTTGACCTTGACGACCGCCAGCTATCGTCAGCTTGGCGAGAATATCGATACGACTTCACCACCTACCTAATAGCAACAGTTTAACAGGCCTTTTCTTCTTCTTCTCCCCCTCTGTCTCCCGCCTCAGCCTCAGGTCGATCTCATCACTGATCTTCTTTGCTTCAGTCTCTGCAGCCTCCCTTAGTTGCCTTTGTTCAGGGGTTTCGTTTGGTGGCGGTGCGATGGCCTGCGTCAGCGGATCGTTGTCGTCGCGCTCATTGACCGACGACAGACCCGCCGCCGATTTGGATGATGTTGGGACACAAATTTTGCCGAAAGAAAGGGGAGGAGGAAGAGGTATGCGACGGTGTCAAGCGGAGTCGTCCACTTGTCACTGTGTCAGTATAGTAATAACTAACACGTCGGTGGCAATTCCCGCCACAAGTGTAGTCCTTTCCCACCGAGCAAAATTGCGCGAATATATCCTGACTAGACCCAATCAGTAAGTGGTCCTGATCTTCGTAAGTGGTGTAAACCTCTTTCTGATAGCATCTCGGCAATGAATCCGTGTCCAAACAGAATAACTCTGCTATGGCCTAACTTTGCTTCTGTTGCCGGGTTTATCTACGAAGCAGGGTAATAGGAGATGTTCGCGGGCCATGCAAAGCTTACTTCTAATGAGCATGATTCAGATTTCTGTACTCAGGAACATGTCAATTCTTCCGGTAGCAACGTGGACGTTGACATGTTTGTCAAAGCCAAGCGCCCGTTGTCGTCACTGACATGCCGGGTTAGTCAGGGTTAGCCCCTCAGGACAATCCTTTGCTTCTTCTAAACGAGGATATTCAAAAAATCGGTGGGCTGGCCGTAGGAGTGCCCCACGGCTCTTTCATCTCCATGCCAATGGCAATAAGCCATGAACCCGAGCTCCACCGCGAACACTGGTCACGGTGCTTACAGCGGAATAATGCGACCACAGGCAGAAGGTTTGATCGTCACTATCGGTATCACTGCAGACTGATAATGATCATCCTTCTCCCAAGTCTCACATAAGCGGGAGTAGCTGCCCACCTGGCAGAGTCGAGTTCAGCCTTCTGAACCTTGTTAATGCACGGGTCGAATTGGAACGGAGGCATATTTACGCCTTCCGTGCCATACTCTTATCAGCAGCGGAGAGCTTTATTACGTGACATTACGAGGTCAGTTCTCCCAAGTCCATGTGAAGCCCTAGGTGACCTATTAGGTGACTTCAAGAGAAGGACTGTACAAATTGTGCACTGCACAGGATTCCCGACGTGTTTAGCACGGCCGGGTGGCAGAAATCACCGCTACTTGAACGTCAGCGAGTTTCTTACTTCTTATGGACTTTGCTTTACAACTGAAGATATTTTTTCTCCGGCGAAGACCACTTGCCGTTCAACTCCTGCATCTCGCAGCTCCAAGGGGCAGCTTCAGACATGAGGACAGGTAGTGGATGCCAACCACGTATGATTCCCCATCGACGGTCGACCCCAAGTCGACCCCATCCAAATGTTGGTTTCTCTTAGCGCCGTGGAAGACGGCGCTGCAGATGGGGAAGAAACAATTTGAATGCCCATACACCGTGCCCGGAATTCTGGGCCAGTTGTTGAAATTAAACCCCAACCACCACTTCCCGAGCAGATCGCTCTAAAGGTCAGGCTGAAGTGTGTCCGGTGCTCTGCGCCACCAACGTCAGTATGTACATGTACAACAGGTTTTCCATTCCATTGGGCAAACTTTGCTCAAGGTACAATATATATCGAAGTTAAAGGTACACGATGAACGATGATACGGGTCAATCCGAGGAACAGCATACAGACGACAAAGAAATAATAAGTAAATGGAGGTGGAATTGGAACTTGGAATGTCATGAAAAAAAGGATATAGTACACAGTTCACGAAAGTCGGTTCATGCTGGTAATATACAACGGCACAAGGGTTCCGAATGGAGGCCGTGAATTTAGCGTCCTTTTAGTCGACACGTTGACGCTTTCCGTCCCTTTCAGCATCTGATGCTGCACCGGCCCCATTGGCATCCACAACATCCCCGTCATTTCGCCGCTTCACACCCGTAGCATCCTCCTTTCCTCCTTGTCGCCCGCGAAGAACCTCCAGTTCGCCCTCCAAGCGTTGCCGCGCCGTTCGCTCCTCGTCCCAAAGACGTTTGACTTCCTCCAGTTGCGCCTGGAGGTCGCCCATGGCTTGATCCATTAGTAACTTCTCCAGTGTCCACTTTTCGATATTACGTGCTTCGTTTTCTTTCAGATGATGAATGTATTGCACAGCACGCGAAAGGATAGCACCCTTGGCCTTTTCTCCGGTTCCATTGGGCACTATTCGGCCAAGTTCGTTGATGCCGTCATTGATATTACCTCGCCGACGGCGTTCCACTTCTTTCTGCAGATCAGGTCAGTAAGGAGGTAATGCCTAGGTGTGGTGTAATGTTGGCTTACATGGTTATCCTTCCGTTGACGTGTCCACTCATCCGTACCAATAGCAGGATTCCTGCCACGGCGACCACCACTAGCCGACGGACCACCTGGTCCGCCAGATGCGCTTTGACCATCTGATGATGAGGAAGACGCATGAGCGTTAACTGCATCAGCAGACATGGTCGGTGGTGGTGGATTCACAGGCAGCATTGGTGATTTAGGCATGTCTTGCTGGGGTTGCGATTGCCCTTGCTGTTGAAGGGCAGGTGCAGCCTGCAGTGCAACTGCGCTGAGCTGTCCGAGATTTGGGGGACCACGAGGATGGGAGGATGGGCCTGGATCGCTGATACCGGGCATCCCTGGTGGCGGCGGGTATGGCAGCCCTGGGGCGCCGGGATATGGACTCTGAGAAAGGTTCGAAAGCGCCTGTGCAGCGGCGGCGTCTTGCTTTGGGTTTGCGGGGTCGAGCTAGAGTAGGAAGCGGAAACATTAGTTAAATGAACGACGATCATAAAACATGCGATGGAATAATACACTAAGAGTGAAAGCACTCCCCGTGACTGCTCTATTCGCGCTCGTGCACAACGAACGCGGTCATTAGCGTCACGTGGGAGAGGAAGGCTCAATTGAACGTAACTCGAAGCATGAAAAGGCAGAAATATAATGAGGAAGACGCTCGGGGAAAGAACGACGACAAAAACACAACAGCAGCGGTGATAGATGCCACACAAAGAGGAACGTAAGTTAAACAAGACATACCGCACCAAAAACGCTCGGCAATGATCGCAGCAGCTTTAACAGTTGTGCAGGTTCAATATTCCCGAAATTGAGGCCGGAATATTCATATTGGGGTGCTCCAGGTGGAGGTGGGGGAACGGCGGGGGGATTTGCAGGGATGGTGGAGGGACCAGGGGCGGGTTGGGGAGCACTTTGCTCTGGTGCCGACATTGGAAGGATTGTCTGAGAATTGAAGAACTAAGTTGAATCGGCTCTACTCGCAACGATAGAACAGCGATTATGGCGAAGGGGCTGAGTGGTTAGGAAGATCTTGTCTATCAGCTATGCAGTTTCAGGCCAAAAGGCGATGCTGAACTTCAGAACGATAGTGCAAGCTGACCGCCGCTACTTCAAAGAGTCGAAAAGGACTTCCAGTACCCGTCGATTGAATTATACAGCAGGTAGAATTACTGCTGAAGTCGAGATATTGAGATCAGTAGCAGGGGATGGGAGGGGGCTGATATGGGGGGCGTGAAAGTCACGACGGTTGGCCGTGATCAACTAACCCTGTGACCTGGCAGAAAGATTTCCCACGCCACATGGTCACGCATGATCATGTGGGACATGTCTTCGCACCGCCACACTGGTCGAACCGAACCGCGTCAGTTGTGCGAACCAACTTCGAAGCTGCCAGGTAGACCCGCTGAGGCAGACCAACAATGAGATAGACAACTCTTATCCGCCAGAAAGAAGAGAAAGTACATCCAGAAAGACAGCCACAAGCACAAGACCGTTTGTCGACTGGTCCCTTTGTCCTGAGAACAAACGTTACGAACCGGAACATCGATCGCCGAAAGGGTGGAGGATAGGACCAAAATCGAACACCAAGATGCTGAAGAGACGCCCTTCGGTTTTCGGTAGAGTACCCTGAAGGAGTCAGCAAACAAGAACATGACGAGGACAAAGGGAGGGATCAAAAATTAATGGAATGACTTTCTGTCGACACCCAATGCTGGCAGGGCGCAGCTGATCGTGGGTACTAGGATATGGAGGTCACGATTTTTGTGCATGAGGAGGTCGTGATAATGCCAAGAATAACAATCATGCAGTCAACCTGGAAGCGTGAACCATGAGGAAACAGAGGCCTGCATTCACTGGTATTAAAATGAACTTGTATCGGTCGGCGACAATGGCTTCTGATCAGAAGCGCTTCACGAAAGAAGCTCGCCTCTGGGTGTGGAACAATCAAGCAAACCGGACCTTGAGCGCTTGAGCGTCAGTTGTAGTGGAAACGAGAGGTATATCCATAACATCATTTATTCGGCGAGCGAACCAGTTGTAGTCGTAAGGAAGAAACCGTCCCGGAGCTTCAACGGTATGGTGTTTTGCGTCTTAGGATCTCAGAAGCAGTGATTCATCCCAAAGGTCGGCCGGGTCCACTACCAGCGCCCCAACAGAATCAAGACCCGCGCAGAAATTATTTACAAGAATTTTGAACATCGCACCGTGACCAAAGTTGAATACCGTATCTCTCAGTACCACCAACTCACAGCCTTTTTGAAGTCTGACGCAATGTTGTTTTAATTCATTTAGAAAAGCTGTAAAGGTTCGGACTGGTCGGTGGCACTGTAAAATGTTTCTTCTTTTCCTTTCACTACATATCAATCAGTGTGGATCGCACTTGAGGACATGTTATTGCGCTCGATTTTAGTGCCAAAGGTTTGGAACTACGACCGTCGATAACTACGCAGACAGGGACATATTCGTCGATAACTAGGCAGACAGGGACATATTAGCGCTGGTCAACCAGTGACAGTGTTCATCAGATGCTTCACCGCCTTCCGCTCACCTGAGCAAAGTGCAACTCTGGGCTCCCAAGTAAGCCACATATAGTCATCTGAATCTGACAATAAAACCCTCACCCGGTAGCCTTGAACAGCCTCGAGAATCTTTCGTACAGGCCGGAGAAAGCTTATAATTATGAGGCGGGCTACTGTTGTGATCTTCTCGCCCCCCTTACCACTCAGCTCAATTATCCGAGCCCATGGTCCGTAGTCGTTACGAACCAAAAAAGCCACCCGACGCTTGGGAGGCCTTCGATGACCTTCTATGCCGTTCGGACGCTGCCACCTGCGATGCCTGGAAGGATGAAATAGAAAAGCTACTCGTTTTGGTGAGCCTCGAGGTACTGAATGACCCCAGGCTTCCCCGCTGACAAGTCGCGCCATGCTTGTCAGGCAGGCCTGGCATGCGCGGTTGTGACGCCATTCGCCATCGAGTCTTATCGCGAACTGAAAGAGGACCCGCAAGAAGCCTCTGTGAAGCTACTTTCGCAGTTGGTAAGAATCGCGCGGGCTGCTGCGAACGACACTTCCAATGAAGAGGTCGATGTTTATCTCGGGTCTCCTCTCCTTCTCGCGGGCTCGTCTGTCCGTATCAACATCTTCTGGTTCCTCAGCATCACCCTAAACATCGCCACTGTCTTTGTTGGAACCATCTGCTTGCAGTGGATTCGCGAATATACAAACCGGGATGATAACATCCCTGCAAAGGAGTCGACAGCTCTTCGACAGATGCGCCACGAAGGTCTCGTCTACTGGAAGGTCTCCAGCATTGTCTCTGCACTACCATTATTTCTCCAAACATCCCTCATCCTCTTCTTCTTTGGATTGGTTGAATTTCTCTGGCCAATGAATGGCACAGTTGCGACAGTCATCACCCTTTTCGTCCTGTTATTATGCGCGTTCTTCTTCATCACGACCGTCACTCCTACCTTGCAAACTCTTTTCCTGTCGAACGAATATCTATGGACTCCGCAATGTCCTTATAAATCCCCGCAATCTTGGCTCTTCCACCATCTTGCAGTCGCATCGTTGTCCATGGTCCCTTCTTTCTACAATTTAGGCCATAAAATTCGCGGCTCTCAAGTGCCTACGGCACTCTTGAACCGGTTCACAGGAGTACGCAGCTGGTTGGAGTATGATCTTCACTGGAGGGAACTCCGCGACTCTTTTCCGCTGGACAGTATGGGAAAGCCACTTTCTTCCGGACAGCAAGCAGCGCAGCGAACGGATGGGATCGATACTTCCCGTGGCTTAGCGTCACTCATCCAGCACCGGAAGGGTTACAATGCCTATTCGATCACCCACCACTGCCTCCAAGACCTGGAGACATCCACAGCGGCCCAGGTTCTCCAATCACTTGGAGCGAAGAATGATGTATGCTTTCCCGAAGATGCGTCCCATGTCATGAAACGACATTTCGCGTCTTTCCAGATCCTTGACTTTGTGTTCCAGCACAACGAACGCATTCGGCCAAGTCTCCTTCCCTTCCGACTCGAACTCTTCCTCGAACTCGTCAAAGAGCCACAGTTCGCCCAGCTGGTCACTCAGTCGGTCGACATGGCCGATGTCGAATGTGATAAAAGCTTGCCCTTGGGTACGTATAGTCCGCCGCCAACGTTTACTCACAAACCACTAATATCAGCGCTCCGACAGACATGAAATTGGAGATACTGGGATATCTAGCAGACCGTTATAGGTCTGCGCCTTCCACATACACATTGTCCTCCGAAATGGTCTTGGGTGTCTCGATACTCAGTGCCTTGGACATTAGCAGTGTCCGAGGACAATGGAAAACATTCAAACCCGTTGCTGATTTCGCTCTCGTCTTCTATCTATGGTCGCGAGAATACCCCCCTCTCGCGTCGCTCGTCACCAGCACACGTCAAAACTTTCGACCGCATCTCGCATTTTACTCCATGTTCTGCGAAGGCGTCTCATCTCGGAACACCATCTACAGCCTCCAGCTGCTCCAACACGCGTCCAAAAGCAGCAACGATCCTTTCGAACTTCTCTGCTGTTTGATAAACGACCTGGAGACCCGAGAACTGCAGAGCATGTTCCAGATCATCAACGACAGTGGCAGTCCACAGAAGCACAAGCTAGCTCTCGCAATCGATCCAGCACATATTCGGAATTATCTCTTGTTCGAGATCGTCACACAAGCACTAACCATTGCCCCAAATCTACAGTCCTACTTCCTACTCCAGGTCGAACTATACACCGAACTCTCTGCGCATTTGGGCAGCAATAGCCGTGTCCCTTGGCCCATCAGGTCCGACGAGGATTTGCGCTTCTTGCTCAGTTACGGTGCGTTTTGCTGGACTTGGCACTTGGCCTTCAGATATCTGACCAGTCATATAGGGGCGGTCGACCCATTCCGAGGTCTCCTGGACTCTGTCCTCACAAAAATGCATCAGGGCTCCCTCCTGGAACAGGAATGGTCAACGTTTTTGTTTTCCATCCACCTCCTCTCCCCCGGCGTCGTGACCAAGGTCGTCCGTCCGCTCCTCGCTTGGCCGGCAGCCCTCGCCCGAAACACCTCCACAAGCGCCCCCACATCAGACCCCAGCACGGCTCTCCGCAAACGAATTCTGTCGGTACTCGACGAACTAGGGTGGAACCAAACCTTCCCCATCCCGGAAATCATCGACGAAATCCAACCAGGAAACCAATCAAACACCTCCATAATGGACCGATTCTCATTCATATTCGACACATTTGAAGTTGACGACCTGTTGGAACTGCTCACGGTGCTATATAGTCCCAACAACTCCGAACTCGAACCCCACACGTCCCATGAGCTTCAACCATTCCAGGATGCAGATAGTCAGAAAGCCTCCTTCAAGGACGTTCTGACCTCCATCTCGCTCCTGACGTCCTACTTCATGGATAGCCCAACATTCCTCTGCAAATTTCCCGGAACAGCTCACATGTTCTTCCCTCACCGCTTGAGGATGTACCTACAAATCATGTCCACGATCCCTGGTGTCTACTTCCGAAGTATACTTCAACCTCCCTGGAGAGGCTCCCGACTTGGTCGCCACTACCAAGGAATCTTTATACCGGAAGGTATGTTACATCGTCGCACATCTACAGCTGCTTGTTAACGCCCCCATTTCTCGTTCTTAGACATAGTCTGCCAATGTCTAGCGTTGATCCCTTGGTCAACCTCAGAAAGCTCAGTCAGCGGCCTGACAAGAGGCAGCAAGGACAGACAGGATAGAGACTTTGCTTGGTCCCTCGTCTATTCTGCCCTCCAAGACGAGAACCATTCTTCTCACCTATTGCATACAGCAACAAGCTACCTCGAAGCCTTTTGCAAAGCAGTATCACACTGCCGTACGGACCACGACCACGACCACTACGACCCCGGCTTTGCCTGCGACGTAATCCATATCCGGTTCTTGCTCCGAATCTCCACTTCTCTCTATCTCGGGCATACCAAACTCTTCCAATCCCAGCCAATGAAAGACATACTCAAACACATACCATTCGCGAACATAATCGGCAGCCGCAACGACGATTTGCACGAGGAAGAATCCGTAGCATGGGACATGCTATTGAGAACAATCAAATCGGGATAAAGACATTCTCCAAAGTGACATTCTCCAAAGGAATGCCCTCGTAGTATCAATACATCATCTTCAATGCTTTGCACTTCGCATTTAGTTCTCTTTCCCCCGTTGTGTCCTATACCGACTTGCTCTTGTAAAGTAACACATACGCAGACGAATCTTCACCTCCTCCTTCTAGTGTCGGGATCTTCTCCTTGGGGAAGATAGAGACCTTTTCGTCGTCGAACTTGTACCAATCTTCGTCGTCCTCTTCAATTTCGGCGATAGGCCTGGCACCCTCAGCTTGAGTGGCGGTTGTCAGGCCTTTGATAGGGTGGAAGGCGCTCTTCTTCACGAAGGCCATGTAATGGCCCGCGTCTGCAGCAGCACCCTTGTGGGTAATGATGGCTATCAGAGCAAAAGGATTCGTCAATACATCTTTGTGAGTTAAAAAGCGTTGAAGAGCCCTTTACGTACCAACCAAGTCGTAGAGACCAGTTGCGCTGCTTCCGACGTCAGCCTTGAGGTCGGCGTGTACCAGCCCCTCATACTCCTTCAGCTCTTTCTTTCTGTACACAGTTTCAGGCTCGAGTTCCCCTCCAGCAGGCTTCGGCTCAGCGTCCGCCATTTCGACATCTCCAGATTCAGCCTCCTGGCTCGGTCCCGCACCTGAGGTCGAAGGAGCGGTGGTAGCCACCTTGGTTTTTTTTCGGACCTTGGATCGCTCTGCCCTTTCTCTCTCGATTTCCTTGAGTTTCCGACTCGCAGGCAGCAGTTTCTCCTTCAGTTCCTCTGTGGCAAGGTCGACGGCGTCGAACTCGAGAGGGAACTTGACGCGACGCTTTAAAAATGGATGTGAGCTACCACACCCACCCTTTCCTAATGCAGGAGGGGCTTACCATAATCTTTGCCTTCTTGCCGATATCTGCTCTCCAGGCAAACCGGACCATGTGGACAGAGAGGTAAGAGGGCAGTCTTGACAATCGAGACTTGATGGTGTAGACGGCCTCGCGTCCCAGAGATGGCGAGTTTTTCTCGATTTTCTGATCAAGAGACTGGAGAACGGTCAGTTATTAGTATGAGAACGAACGCAGCTTTAATACATACGCTCATAATCCCTTGGAACATGAAATTGGTCGCAACCGAAATGTTACACTCGACTTTGAGGACGGTTTCTGTTTGGACGGATTTGGGTTCTTCAGGAGCCTCGTCGCATGTCAATTCTCTTTGAACCGTGCCCTTCATGTATTGCTCGATGAAACGAGGGGTGTTCGAAGATGCTTGGGCACTAGTACCGACCAGCTGGCCAGAATTATCCAGTCCAGGAACATTGCGCAATGCGTTAATAATCGCCCCATAACATTCCTCGGCGTCTAGTAGCGTGGTCGGTATTAATGGCGGAAAGAAAGTAGATTTTCCACACCTTGTTGTGCATAGCCAGCAGGCATTCCCAGACCCGCGCGTTTCTCACTGCGGTCCATTTCAGCGAACTGTGGGTTTACCTGGCCTTGTAATGAGTCATGCACATTTTTAAGTGGATGGAAGGTCCCACATACCTGACGCAGTGTCTGAAGGAACCCAGCAGGTACGTAGCTATCAGTGGTTCGAGCCATGTTGTGGTAGAGGTCGCGAAGAGACCCTGGAAGAGGGGTCGTTGACTGTAATGATGATCTGCGAATAGTTAGGATACCGTGTTCCAGGAATTGAATATAGGGGCGTACCCGGTGAGAACCGTTTGCAACTCTGGGACTGCTCGCAAGGCCTGAACAGTTGAATTCATGTAGCAAGTGTTTCCAAGACTAATGCAGAGGTGAGTAAGATGTCAACAACCGAAGAAGGTTTCGAGATTCATACTTCTTCAAACCAACCGGTTTCGCGAGCTAATAGTACGTTTGGTGAATTAACGTCGTATCCATAGGCACTCAGCGACTTACAGCCTCTGCCAGTTCTGAATCATCCATATCTATGCAAATGTATGAATACCAAAGATCCCATTGTACCGAAGCATATCGTACCTTCCATGAAAACGATAGGTTTCTCTGGAGCTTTAGGCAATTCTCCTGCTGCTCCGATAACCATGAAAGTTTGACCCTGCAATCTGTTAGATTGGTGAATTTGACCAATAGTGAACAATCGTACAGCTTTGGGAGCAATCTTCTTCCAGTTCGAATCGTCCTAGAAGCAGCTTAGACTTACTTCATCAACTCGAAAATGAAAGACGGACCTTCAGTACGCCCCCTTTGACCATGACTTTCATACGATCCACTGGGACCCCAGTTACCTGGTAAATGGCATCTTTGAAGACTGCAGGTGGAAGATCGGGGTCGAGCTGGACGTCGTGAGTCTTTCCAGCATGTTTTATGTGTACTGCCAATGGCGCCATTGTAGCGAGATGAGGGTAGAATGCAAGGGCAGGATGACTGGTTTGGTGGAATATTATTATTACGCGTCCGAGTCGACGCGCTTGCGTCACCTGAGCTCCAAGCCAGATCAGTTCGCACCGGTTCGGTTCGGCGTGGAAACGACGTGGCCGGTGTGACGTCAACCCAACCGCAAACGGGGCGACCGTGATTCTCAAAAGCCCTGCGGATCCACAGCAGTGTTTCTACAAACCCTACTTCCACATCCTCAAATTCGACAGATAAATAGCAAGATGACGGTCTAGTAAGTTCATTTGTGCGGGTAGCGACGACTAGACTGACAATTATGTGTTCAGTTACACCCTTACGTTCTTCCTACTGTTTGCAGAGGTCGAGATCGTTTTACATTACATTCTGAAATGGTGTTGAACTCCTCGTAGATGGTCACATTCTGCCTCTTGGTCGCCCCACTCCCTTATACCATCCGAAAGAAGCTCTTCAGGTTCCTTTCAAATTCTCCAATTATCGCGAAAGTCGCATATGGGCTCAAGATCTCGTTTATGTGAGCGAGCGCGGTCCTTAATAGTCGCGTAGACTGAGCACTGACGGTGTGCATAGCTTCATTGGAATACTCTTTGTCGACGCCCTCCAACGCATGTACCGTGTTACTGCCGAAGCAGACATCGCAAAATCCGGACACCATGGTGTACAAGATGTTCGATCCGATACCAATCTTTCTGCACGTAAATTCTAGTGAGTCCTTTCCGGCACGTCACGCTGGTATGCTTCTGATGCTGTATCCATGCAGCGCACAAAGAAATACCTACCTTACTGGATTCACCTTGTTCCTGTCGCTCGTTCTTACCAGAACATTCTACATTATTCTCGACCTCATCCACACACAAGAAGAATACGCCAAACTCAAGAAATCGGTATGTTTCACAGCTGCATCCTACGCAGGCGTCTAACCATTTGGCTACTCTTCAAAGGCAGCTTCTAGTGACGCCAAAGATGTGGAAGCCTTGAAGACACGTGTCAAGGAGCTGGAGGCAGAGGAGCGCGACTTCAAGACCCTTAAACAACAGGCATCTCAAAACGCCAAAGAATACGACCGACTCGCCACGCAGCTTAATGAAGCCCCGGGCGCGAACAAATCGAACAAGCGAAGGGACTGATCTTTTCACGGACTAATCGCTTATACGGTTGTTATCTATGTGCCTTTGTGGTACCTCTGATAATTCATATTCCCGTTTTTAAGTATCATGACAAGCGCAAACTGTCCTAAGCGTCTTGCAATCGTACTGGAACTTTCACACCTGTCCGTACCTTTGCAATTGTTCACCGGCTTCGTGCTTCTCGGGCATCCAGGGTTATGTACTCGAAATATTATTTTAGGTTTCGTTTGATCTCCGCCTGTGCGCCATCCCAGGTCATCCCATTAAGTGTTCGACATGGCACAACAAATGCGATTTCGCGGGAAAGATGCGCCGCGGTGACCCTGTCTCTCGTAACCTTTTTGCCCAGTCGGGCATTCCTCCCACTTGACTCCAAGTTGGTCACCAGGTCGTTGCTTGTTAACGTCACCAGAGTCACTTTGGGTTCCTTATGCATGTGGTCGGAAGTAAGTTTGCTGTGTTCAGTTATCTCCGTCATGCTTGGTGCGGTGAAGCGGTAGTATCACGTTCTGATTGGCCCTTGGTATTACTTTGGTTTAACATTATTGCCCGCCTCAGTTGGTCGTACATTCTCACATCTACAAAAACTTAATGAGTTCTTTTGGGGATCGGCGCTCCCTAACGGGGACACACCGCTTTGAAGTCCTTGGAGTAAAACTTCCTATAGGCCTTTACAATTACTTCTGGGCCTATGGTCGATAGCCTTGCAGATTGTCGGCTGGGTGTTTCTGATAAGTAGCTGCTTCCTTACGGGAATGAACTGATTGACAGCTCTCGTCAGACCTCAAAAAAACAGACTTTCAGCCTCCAATAAGGAACCTGGATGAGCGGATCAAGCGCTTAAATGGGGCAGGGGGCTCAAACGCAGTTGCCAATCGGAAGGTAAACGGGGAAGGACCGGGTTGAAACGGGAAAGAGGGTAACACACAAACCATCAGTCAACGGACC
The DNA here is from genome assembly GCA_004369085.1 of Coprinopsis marcescibilis. Taxonomy (NCBI): domain Eukaryota; kingdom Fungi; phylum Basidiomycota; class Agaricomycetes; order Agaricales; family Psathyrellaceae; genus Coprinopsis; species Coprinopsis marcescibilis. Next base: position 191,193 of record ML210151.1, on the reverse strand, counting down.
CGTACTTGGAAAGTTGAATGGAATGTATGGGGTTCCATTAGAAACCCTTCAATACTTAGTCTCCTTCTCCCGAAGTCAAAGCGGCTATAAATAAACGTCGGCACCAGTGCTCTAAGTTCTTCAACGGCGCATGGAGCAAAGAAAAGGTCAGCTGAACAACGGCCGTGATGTCGAGATAATCAAGTCTTTCCAAGAGATCGAAATTCGATGCTTAGAACTCGCCCAGAACAATAAGAGCAAAAAAGGTAGGTACCTCAGGATACCCCGCATCGGCGAAAAGAGTTATACTCCGCATGAGACATATCGTGCGAGTTGAGGGGCGTCGTTGAGCATATCATTCACAGAACGTCCATTCAAGAAGTAACGTGAGAATATAGAATACACGAAGAGCGAAAACCACGCTGAGGGAAAGCTTAAGGGATCGACAGATACAATGGTTTAAACTTAGATCAATTCTCCCAAAGCGAGGAGAACCAATAGGAATACGAAGCGAATGAAGAGCAGTCATGTTACCAAGAACCCGGCGCCAAAAGCTCCAACTGATTCAATTGAAGTTTCTGTTCAGAAAAGTTGAAGCTCGTTAATAAACGTCATAATCCTCGAGAGTCATTGCCGCTTGCAACTCTTTCAGGTTTCCTAAGGAGATTGTGACATGGAGCGAGTACGCGCGGCTAGAGCTGCTGCATAAGGATTTCCTATGACAAGTAGCAGTCAGTGGCAAGACGAAACTGGGAGATATATGAGCTTACGAGACCCCCATGATTGTGGGCTAGATGCGCCATCGTTCTCAGGAATACCGACGTCGGACTGAGCCTCAATAATCCGGTTCTGCGAATTAGTCGTCGATATATTTGGAGAAATGGATGGCGAAGGAAAGGGGGGCGGAGGCGATGTTGGTAAAGTCGGTGGCGGATTCTGGACAGTGGTTTCATAGCTGGGAGGCTTGGGAACCTGTGCGGCTACACTCTCGAAAATCGCTCGCCGCAGATTAAACAGCTCTCTGCGTTTATGTTCTAGATCCTTGGCAATGTCTACCAAGGCGCTACCTGCTGCATCCGCCCTCCTCACTGCCGAGTCCCTTTCGACCCTGAGCTGCATGACATTTGCACCCCAAATCAGTCAAGCTATCAATTATAGTTACACCATGACACCTCACCCTGTTATTCGCGAGAAGGACCTGCGCTGCCGAGTTCTGGATTTTCTCTATGACCGTTCGTCAGATTGATTAGCCTAGAACTCGAACAGTTGACTCACTATTGAAGGCCATATCTGTGAAGAAATTGTCGAAAAACACATCGGACATCAGGGATCTAAAGTTTAGGGTCGTAAGGCCTGGCTGCATATACTTGAGGTGATGGGGGTAGAACACGCACCCTGTTGCTATATTTACACGCCCAACACGCTGGACGGTCGGACAGATGCGAATTGCCTGGTCCACCAGAGCCTCTACTTGTGCCGCACAAGCTTCCGCGTTCGTCAGTGCATTGCGTTCCATGTAATCGGCCATGCTGTTTTACAAGGGCTCGAGTTAGCTACCCATTCCAGGGACCTGTAAACAATACGAAGGGTATTGCCCTACTTTCCACCGCCCATCATATCTAATCAAAAGGCACCATGCCGGAGCCTAAGGTTAGCTCCGCCTTTCCTTGTGGAGAGCGAAAATAGACTTGTATTTGTCTTTGCACTTACCATATCTTGAATAGGACAAGGCCTCTTGGACGCTTGCCTGGCACCTGTCCATAATGACACAGCTGCGGGCGAGGAGCTCCGCCGCTTGGCTTTCAATATTCAATGTGTGCTGAGCTTCTCCATGACGTCTAGCTGCTTCATGGACGTCATATTCCAAACTGTCTTCTTCCGGGTAGGCTAGACATCATGTCCCCAGTGTTAGCCCTTTGGCTAGGGCAATACATCGACGGCAGGGTAAAGACATACCTCCCGAAGGGCCATCAAACACCCTGCCGTACAGAGAGTGCAGTTCTTTCTGGAGCGATTCATATTTCTTGGCCTTCTGTTCCAAATCATCTTTCTGTTTGTTCTTTAATCTTGCGATCACTTGGACAGGGTTCAAAAGACACCATACCGCTGTCAGAGCCTCCGCTAAGAGGTGATTGAGCATATTGCTTTGATCCCGTTCCACCATTTCATTCTGAAGCGCTTCGACATATTCCCTGAAAGATAAGAACATATGGATTACATGTAAGCCTCATTTACGGATGAAAGATGGATGCCGAACGGTTGGTCAAAGTCAAATTACCAGAGATCAACATGTTCTGGGAACATATGACGACACTAACCGTTCTTCTTTGCCCTCCCTCGCCTCGAACTTGCCCTTCTGTCCCGTCAACTTGGCGGCGAGCCGACGTGCGGTGGAATCTCTCAACCGCTCATGTTCCTTCCGCTCCTTCTTGGTCTGCTTTGCCAGTTCTGTTATTTTCTGTTCGCTTGCTGACAACTGTTGCTCGAGGTCCGATAGGTAAGAACTGTGCTGCTTCAGCGCCGAGTTGGCGTACTCCAGATCTGCGATTGATGAAAGCAGTTGTGTGTGGTAATCTGCATTAGCCACGATGTCTTCTGTGGTCGACATCTGCGGGGCGGACATGTTCCGATATATTAAACGGAAACGGGTGGGCGTCGCACGGGCTGCTGATGTTTCGTTTAATTCCAACAGCTTCAGATAGACGCCTTTTATACATACCGTCTAGACCAAAGGCTGTACGAATACTACTGTGAGGTGCTGTGAACCCGTAAACTCGTGCTGCTGTTGACTTTAGAATCAAGGGACGAAACAGGTGTAGTGGTCGGTGAGAAGGACCACGCTGGTCAATGTACAGGAAGACATTATCCTACGTCACTGCAAGGGAGTTGGGCCAAATTGGTGGCGCAATGCGCCAAACCGGGAACATACATGGCACTGCCACATTCACGTCCAGCCGAATTCCGAGTCGCAAAGAAACAGCATGTCTGACATGTAGATAAGCACTGAGAACTAGATGCGACATGACATTGTATAAGGGCATATTTCAGAGCGATCAACTAGGAATGTTAGAGATAGTAAATGAAGGGAAGTAGAGGCAGTATCAGACCATAGGCTCGGGACCGATCAACGACGTCTGCTCATCGTAAAACAACCTTCATAGCCAGCGTGAAGAGAGGATGTGAAGGTATCTCTCCATCTGCCAGCAATATTCCCATACGCATTGCCCACAAGGTAACCACGGTACAGCCATTTTCCACGCTCCCCATCCGCCTGACGGAAAATGAGAACAGGTGGTTAGTGCAGTGGACCGGAACGCAGAGGACGAAAAAAACGTGCGTACATATTCCTTTGAGAGGCTAATGAAGCCGTCGCATGGACGGACACGTCCAACCAGATTGAATTGACCCCAGGCAGAATGACCCTAGTAACTTCATAAACCCCAGAACCACCTAGAACAATCCACGACGTACCTCTCCGGTAATTATAATATCTATGACTGAGCCCTTTGCTTCTTCTCCTGCGGTGTGATTCTGGCCTGCCCTCGTGTAGTGCATTGGAGCATCACGTCCAGGCTCTTCGATGATAAGCCCTTCTCGGCTCTCGACTATCACAGTGTCGGCAGGAATATACGAACGAAGTGGGTCGCCAGCAGATAACGGTAGGATTTTGGAACCGAAATTGTCAACCTCCGAGGAACTGGAGCTCAGATTCTCTGCGTCGTTGACATGAGAGGAATCCGGGGCTATCAAATGGTGTTCCCTCAGTTTCCAGGTTTGCTGATGCCGGTTTATGATACTCTTTTGAAGGATTTCCGGCGGCGCACCCCGAATTATGCTCCCATACGTGCTGAATTCCATATACTGCAAAAGAGATCAGGCATGAAATGTTACGAGACGAAAAGGCTAGTTACGGTGAAGAGACCTTCCCATACACCCTCAAAACTGTAAAACGCGAAAACAATCAATGCTGTTGCAAGGAGGCCTAGATAGGATTAATGTATTCACCTTCCGGGTTGCACGCAATCTTGCATACTGTTCCGCCCATTGAGGTTTCCGAGTGAGAAAGTTCGTCCCCATTCCGCCCCCCATTCGTCGCGAAGAGGAATGGTTGGTATGGTAGGATCTGAAGGCGTAAGTGGTGGCTTACTCCGGCCACTGATAAATGCAAAGAAGGAAAGAATGGCAGGGATGGCCAACACTGGCGGGACCATTGAATACTTTTGAGAGAACCAGGTGACGTGCTTTGTAAAGGAAGGGGCATCTGTCCCATGGTAGTCTCTCCAATTCACTTCGCTCAATTCGTACTGCAGATTCCAAGTTAGTCCAAGTTTCTTGTTCGCAGTAACCGAAGCGACACACATGATGAGCCCCCATGGCTATAATCTGCAACAAATGTCTTGGTGTAGTTATGGCATCGTAGTCTCTGGGATATTCATCTGAAACTCGGTTCATGAGCGCTTGAGGACAATCGTCGATTGATTGCAGAAACTAACCTGTGTTTAAGAAGAACCAAAAGAGCCACATTGCAAACGCTGTTCGCGGCGCGTCGTGAGGCCAGTTTCGGTGCTTCAGGCCATGTACGACAGTAGACGCCCCACGTTCATGAAACCAGAAGGCTTTGAGCCACTGAGGAAGTTTGGCATAGTGACGCAATTGCCTTTCATTCTTGCCCTGGTTTTCAAGCATGATTAAATAGGCCTCAAGCAGCAACTGGTCCGCCGGGTTGTCGGTATCCTCCCCGTCCCATGAACAGGTTGCGTCGACTGCATCTGAGGACGCACGAATGCGCTTCAACAGGACGATTCGGCGCTTTAGTTCCTTTGTAAGAACATCTGGTGCAAGTGCTCGGTCTCCATAGCGCTTTTGAATCAATCCCGAGTCGAATTTGGCACGAAACACCAAGGAGTAGAGATGTGGATTTGCTGTTGTCGAAAGAGTGTTGTAGATGCTGCGGTTTGCCAGTAGAAGCGACAATAAGCCTACTGGTGGGCCAAGAATGGATTCTGTTGCGACAAAAAATGCGATATGCTCCAAGACTTCTGGTGGTATCCGATCCAAACCCATGGTAGATGGTGTTAATTGGTGACCATTGGGATTCCCGGAAGCGCCTGGGTTCCTCCTGTGAGGCTGTGCAATCCCGGCCCGACAGAAATCCGGGTTATCCGAGATGGCCGAGATGACGCACGTGCCAGACGGCGATAATCCTTATCTATTCTCCCGATCGCCCTTAAATTTTTGGAATCCTTGTATCCGGTTTCTTTACTATCTTTCACTTGCGATACTCACTCAAAAATGTCCGCCAACCTCGCTAACCTCGAACAGCACCTTGCTACCCGTTCATACGTTGAGGGGTCAGTCACAAACATTACATTTGGTAGTTTCAAACCTAATGCATTTCGGTTTTCATTAGTTACACGCCATCGCAAGCCGATGTCCACGTTTTCAAGGCCATCTCTGCTGCCCCTGATGCTGCTGCAAACCCACACGTAGCCCGATGGTATAAGCATATCCAGTCTTATGCTTCAGAGCACGACAGCCTTCCCGGATCCAGCACCGCAGGTGAAGCATTCATTGGAGGCGCCTCTGCTGCCCCCGAGGCTGCTGCGGAGGAGGATGAGGACATCGATCTGTTCGGATCGGACGACGAAGACGACGATGCAGAGGCAGAGAAGCTCAAGAATGAGCGTATCGCTGCCTACAACGCAAAGAAGGCCAATAAGCCCAAGACCATCGCCAAGGTACGAATGGCCGCTTTAAATTTCCCCAATAATGATCTGATCGTGCCTTTTCAGTCCGTTGTCACCCTTGAAGTTAAGCCTTGGGATGACGAAACCGACATGGAAGAACTGGAAAAGTCTGTTCGCTCGATTGAGCAGGATGGTTTGCTCTGGGGTTCCAGCAAATTGGTTGCCGTTGGCTTCGGTATCAAGAAACTCCAAATCACCCTCGTTATCGGTGAGTCAAAATAAACTTGTGTTCAAGATCCGAAACCCTGAACTATGGTCAACAGAGGACGAGAAGGTGTCACTCGATGAATTGCAGGAGAAGGTTGCCGAGTTTGAAGATTACGTCCAGAGCAGTGATATCGCCGCTATGCAGAGTATGTCCTGTCGTTTGTGCTTGCTAAACGGAACAATGCTGAGATTTTCCCTTTCCAGAGTTGTAAATGAAGGAACGTGTCTGATCATTCAATGTAAAATACGTCAATGAATACCATGTGCGAGATAAAGATTACAAGCTGACCGGCGTCGACCTAACAGCGGCTCTACAAGAAACCTGGTTTGTTCATTTGCGGTAATGCTATCTTGACTTATACTGTAATGTCCGATTGACTTCGCCTTCTCGCGGCAATCCTATTGTCACTGTTGACCGTTGTACACCTGCTACTGGTGAGCTGCCCTCCGATCAACGTGAACGACGGAGTTTAACCCAATGGTAGACCCCGCCGCTTTTGATCGAAAGATTTCAGTTCGTTCCGAGTCCGAGTCTGGGAAAGATCATCCCCGCTTATTGCTGACGGAGACTTGACTTGAGTATGCCGAAACAGAAATCCTGAGAAGGGATTCACTGATGACGGCATGTTCAAACCCGATTGCTTCCCGTCGTGAACTTGTCGTTAAGCCACAAGGCTGCTTGACCTTTGTTCTCCTAACCCTCGCCGTACCTTCTGATCATCTCAGATTCATTCGCGCGGATTTCGCAGGATTTCTGGACATCACTCTCTTCGCATAAGATCACGGAGATAAACAGGATTCAGGGACATGCGTCAAGCATCCTCCAATAAAAAAATACATGATGATGCCGTCTTGTTATGAACGCAGCGGCAACGGCCCATATTGGATAAGTGCCTATTTTGCGCTCTCATAGCAAAACCATCGGTGAGATCCAATCTACTCTTTCCGTTGGTTTGGTCCGGTTAGTAGGCAGGTCGTTCTAAAGTTACTGTTTAGGCAGGCAAAATGCGGCGATCAAAACAATATCCTAGTTGTGGGCCTATTGGACCCTCTCGTCACTTCCCTTTCGGTTTTGTATTTAAACAAACGACGGGCTGCACTACCTTCCCAGTAAGCATCCGTTCTCTTCATGTCATCTCTATTGGAAACCGTCCCTTATGATGTGCTCACACAAGTAGCATTCCACACAGCTGCTGGGTCCATTTTTGGCCCACCCTCGTCTTTACCCAGTCTCCTGTTAACCAGCAGGACCCTGTATCGCGAACTCAACCCGAAGGCTTGTCCGCAACTATATGCACGACTTTTCGATCGCCAGTTTGACTCGCCAACCCTGTTCACTTGGGACTCATGCCCGGCCACCAGCACCACGCTTTCTGACGAGTACATCGCCCGACAGCGCCTTTTGCGCAGATCTCGCATGGCTACTTGGTCCGACGAAAGTTTGTTACGCGACATGCGCTGCGCCCTGCGAATGGTCATAGAGAGCGATGGTACCAATGAGGTGTCGCTCGCCGTTGACAGGTTCCCAGAGCAGTTGCTCTGTCTTGCAGAGACGTACCTTTCTGACAACGGGGAAAATGACTCGCGGGAGTTGAAATGCCTTATTATCTGGCTTCTTTCCCTGACAATATCTCGAGGTAGCCCTTGCCCTATCACCGCTTTAAACAAGCATGAATTCACATCTGCAATCTTTACAGGAGATATCACGAAGATCTCCCCTGAACGCCAGGGTTCACTTTGCTTTCTGCTTAAACCATTCACAGTAGAAGCGGTACGTGACAGGCTTGCTGTATCGGTATATCCTCATTCTCACGGACATCTTTTGATATTTGAATACCGACAGGCGAGTGTTGATGTTCAAACCGTGTGGTTCTCGGAACTAGCTACCTTCTATCGCGATTCCATCGCCCCTTCCCGACCTTCCAACTTGGGCCAAGTAAATGAATTGCCTTCGATTCTTTTTGGTTCTCCACTCCATTTGTCAGTTCTCCAGCCCTGCTTCCCCGCGATAACTGTCATATGTGCATTGAAAGAGGCGACTCCCATCCTCGCTCCACCGACTCTGCCGGAAACTCGGGCGATTGCAGTTGCCAATCAGCTCACTGGGCCAACGCAAGAAGACCTTCACGAGTTCAACAATCGGCTAACCCCGTTGTTTGCGGACCCTGTCCCTCGCGAGCACTCGTCCACCTCCTTCACACTTCCAGGACGGTGTAGATCCCATGACCCAGAATTCTACGGTCTTTTCGGACTCGAGGATGAAAATGTGACTGGTGGGTCGCGGACATACCGCTCTGCTGACACTTTCTCAGGGTTGTGGAAGGGGTGCTGGCTGGTGAGTTCTCTTTCCGTGGCGCAACGCCATGTGATAAACCTGGGAACAGACTTTGCTAACCTTTGTTGCGTTGCTGACAGTTGGAGTCTAATGATGAAGGAATCGATTTCGAACTGAGGCGGCCCATGGAGGTTTCAATAAGGTCATATCACTGCTTCAGCGCAGTCTCAGATGTCCCACAGTTGCTGTCGGAAGATCCATTGGACATGACCGTCTTTCCATACCATGTGTCTTCAGAATCTCATGTAAGTGGGACGCCGTTTGTCAAATCTGCTCCTCCCCTTCGTAATGCAATGATTCTGACACGCTCGTTCTCAGGATGACTTTGAACGTCTGTTGGAACAACACCACTACTTCGAGGAATCAGAATCTGTTGGCGAATCGGAGCAACTTCAACGTGTGGAGGAGACTTCTGAGGGTGGCTCCGACCCCCAGGATTCTCGGGGAAATTCAAGGCACATTGTTGACACAATTCTGTTCGGAGAGGTAAGTCTGGCAGGCGGTTCTCGATGCAGCAGTAAAGTTCTAACTGAGGTATTGTCGTAATTAGACTACAAACGACCACGACCAAGCTTGGCAAGGGTATCGTTACACTGGTCGTGCCCATGCAGACGGCTTGGTCATCCTTAAACGGGAACCTGTGAGTTGTGCCGTTCGTGATGATCCTTTTTTATACCATGATCACTAATACGCCATTATAGAAGAATCGGGCGGAAGAGTATCTTGGGATTGCCGTATTCCAAGGACGGTTGCGGTTTGGGGGCTCTCTCGTTGGGAGCTGGCGGGGCAGTACCGCGCAACAGCAGGGAATATTCACATTGGTCAAGGCCAGTCGGACGTAAATGGTAGCTCGGGTTGCGCGCCGGACAGCATCAGGAAGATATGTCGCTCGTTTCTCCCATTGGTAGAATACTTTTCGTAGCATAATAACATAAAGATACTACTGTAGCGACGTTTCCAATCATGTAGTTAGTACTCCTTGAAACAGAGAAACCTGAATTATGACGATTGATTAAACTGTGGCTTACCGACGCTTTGAAATGCGGGAATTGCAAGGGTGACGCTTTGGGAAGCGTGCACTGAACTGATCTTCGCATGTTTCGAACTGTCGTTTACGGGTGGGATTGCTATGACACACATAACGAAGGACGGCTGCTTAATTTCCTAATGTCTGGACCCCGTGTCCATCGCTACGAAGACCAAGATATCCGGGCGGAAAGCTTATTATGACGACGATGAAAGAGGATTTGATGCGTAATGTTTCTTTCCATACGGACGAATTTTTCTAAGCAGTAGACCTATTGCTGGACCTGCCAAATAATTAGCAAACAACTGGACCCTGTCTGGACGGTGATGTTACACATTATAGTTGCCTGCGTATGTGCCCCCGACCTCCTGGAGGCGGGATCGATTTTCCAATCACTGGATCAGGAGAGCCTAGGTCGCCATATGGGTTGCATTACGGATACAAGGGTTGAGAATATGTAAACGTTTGGTGGGATGCCTCGCAATGTTGGAGGCTTTCCATTTTGGGAAGATATCGCGGCCGTCGCTGGGAACAAGGGTGTCTGTAGATCACTCTGGTGACCGTATGGGTTTGTATGGGCTTCGGAGGCGGGGGCTTGGATTTACACGGTAATTACCGATAGTGCGTTAAAGCTGGCGAGCAAGACGGGGACGTAACTGTATTCATGTCATGGGTTCCATATACGACCAAGGGGCTAGCGGAGTGAGAAAGAATCGCATATTCGCGGGTGGCGTTCGGGGAGGGGGAATGCGAAACCAGGTTAGCGGTTGAACGGTGAAGTCGAGAGGCTTGACAGACCCAATTTGGTACGGTAAGATGTGGCTTCGAGTTGTGGCTCCATCTCCATCACCCTTGAGAGCAACTGAATCGGTTGGTCCTCCCGCTGATTGTCATTATAGTGCAAGGAAACAGTAAGCGAAAGAACCGATGACCACGCACAAAACAATGGTGGGTCGCACGAGTGACCACCAAGTGCGTAAAAAGGGCAGAGGGTATGGTCTTTTTGATCGATCTCGATGGTTACATGCCTACATTTGAAAGTGCTGAGCCCTGAATTGGCGAGAGCGGAAATGAAGTCGAACCGCGGGGTAAGGGTGTGAGAACCATTGCAGCCACCCAACGGGTTGCAAGGCTCGGAAACCATCAAAAGGAAATTCCAGGTCAGATTAATACTCGAGTGGTAAGAAGACATTCGAATTTCCGAATCGCGTACACTTGCCGACGACGTTCTCGGAGCACATACTTAAACAGCTAAGAAAAGCGTGTAATGGTCTAAGCTTTCTTGCTAGCCATGCGTATGTGTGCGAACCTTCCGTCCTGGATGGCAAAAGACTCGTCATATCACGTATGGGTTGTCGTGGACGAGCTCATGGCCCATGACGGATAGTACCGGTAAGCAATCATCACGAAATATGGGAGAAGGTCAGTGAGAAAACCCACTGTCGACGGGCGTCGCACCCAACGTCGAGTCATTTATCGTCCTGAGTGCTGTGAATTTTTTTGAACGGTTTGTTGTAAGTACTCGTATTACATTGTCGGGCGGTTGAAAGAATGATGGACATCCATCATCGCCCGCAGACAACTCTGTGCTTGTGGTTATTTGTCCGATGAGAGGAGAAAACCTTTGTCTTATGCCCAAATGTTCCCACAGTCCTACTTCTTCCTCCACGCCGTGTCAACGCTCCAGTCGACCGTTCTTTGTCGTCCTACTCGCCTTTTGTCGTCGAAGACACTAAAACACCGTCCATTCGTTCAGAAACATTAATTCTAACCAAATGTTCAAGTCTATTGCCATCGTTTCTGCTGCTGTAGTGGTTGCTTACGCCCAGGTCGGTGTTGACAAAGTTTTGAACCCTGACGAGAAACTTACCCCTTTTTCTATAGACCAACCCGTTGATTCCTACAGGAATTAGCTCGGGATGCAGGACTTTCTTGAACACCCTGAACAGTGACCAGAGCCTTGCGCAGTGCACCTCTGCCTTGACGACCGCTCTTGATCCCTTCCTGCCAGGTAGCAACAGCAACGTTACACCTGCCCAGATCACCAGCGCTCTAAATGCCGTTTGTGCTGAGTCCGGCCGGATCCCTAACGCTTGCCCAGAGAGTGTTATCACCAACCACATTGCTGCTTTCGGTGCTGCTTGCTCCGATGAACTTCTTACCAACGCCAACGAAGATGTCGTCGTCATCTACGACATCCTCTACTCCTTGATCCCAATGCAGAAGTCCGTTTGCTCCAAGAACGACGAGGGCAATTGGTGTGTCCTGTCAGGAGCCCCTGTCACCACCTCCACCGCGGACCAGATTCAAGAGAGCCTCTACACTCAGAATGGCGACACTGTTACCCCTAACATCGGTGCTTTCAGCGCGAACAACATTCCATTCATCGGCATCTCCCCATCCCTCGAGAAGGATGCCCTCTGCACCGTTTGCACTCGCAACGTTCTCCGAAACTACATCAACTTCCAGTCCAGCATCCCCTATACCCCCGGTGTCATCAACAGCAAGTTGCTCGCCCGCCAGACCGACCTTTTCGGTGCCGTTGCCGAGCAATGTGGTGAATCATTCATGTCCAGCGAAGTCAAGGCCGCTGGTTCTCTCGGCGACACATTGTCGAAGAACACCAGCGGTGCGGCAGGTGTGGATGCTCGATTCCAAGGCTTCGTTGCGGTTGTTGCAGGCCTTGTGACTCTGGCAGTCTCTGCGGCTTTGTAATTAGTATACCACCCCCTTTACGCTTTTACTTTTCTTTGGAGGATATCTGGATCGGTATCCTGGGATGTCTGTCGAACTAGTTTCGAATGTCGATTAATGTTTTAATTATATTATTCTCCTCCCGGGGAGATGTGCCTTTCACCAAGTTGCCCATCACAGGGTAATGAAAACATGCGCTCCAGCCCTCCTCAACACCAATGGTATGTCAACAACAAAAACTCTAGGTGAAGTTTTGAGCATTTGCACTCTAATCCAGGACACGCTGAGACATGTTAAGAACATCGGAACATATGGGCACCACCTCACTCTGCCCGTGTGGATGGCACCCGCGAAACCCGTGAGTGCGTGAGTTTAGTTCTCTCTTTGGCACTAAGCTTCCGTGACAACCAAGGCAACATCATTGAACTATTAACATTTCGTGGGCAGTGTATTTGCCGATGGCTTGCCACCAGCTTCCAGGACCTCGTGCAACTCTCCATTCACTCGCACAAACCCAAACGCTCGGGACTGTACTTCCCAACTCGTGTCGACGCCTATCTGCTTTACCTTCCGGGTTCGGTCGATCCGTTCACCAGTGGCAGGTGCATTCAATCAGCAGCAATGAGTCAATGGCGTAACACCTTCCAGGTGCGTTGCTTGAAACCGGTTATTTGAACTAAATCATATTGAGTCCCGGTCTTCTACCTCGCTGCCACTTGCGTTATGCGTTGCTCCGTACTGGTCGCAAATGTCCCGTGTCTCAGCGTCATTATGGCTGTTTCTGAAAGTGGATGACGTATTTGCTGCCCGATTTCTCTTGCTCGTGGACGAGTCGTGGCTGGAATTTGACCTTTTGGGAACCCATTTGCTGTCACAGAGACGACCCGGCCCCTGTCCCTCGTGTGCTCTGTGGTACTGCGATGGGTTCCCTGTTCAGATCCATCCTATGTCTTGCTCACGACTGAAGTCACCTTGGTCCCCTATCACAACAGGACAGATCTTTGTCGCAGGGCCGCGGCCTGTTGCCCTGCTGCGAAAATCCCGAACGCAGTAGAGTAAGTTAATCTATGCATACAGATATAATCGACAAGCTTTGCACCTCACTCAAACCCCCCAACGACTTAGTAGTCTCTCAGTCAGGTTCGTAGGTTGATTCAACTCCTATGTAGCTAGCCATTCTTCTACTAATGCCAGCGATCCCTTATCGTCAGCACATAGGTCTGGAGGCTTTCGAGGTAGACCGGGCACAATACTTTCGGTTGTTTTCTACTTCAACTTCTTATGCGATTGAGGCCCGAGTTGCCTAGTGTTCAACGTGATTCCCCTCATCTCCTTCACTTTTTACCGTTATCACCGGGTTGGACTTGCATTTCTCGAGTCTCGTGCATGTAGGCTGCTCTCACAGGTTCGTAATTCGAGCCTTGGGTCGATCAGTGCCGTGGTCAGATGCGGGTCCAGGTTCCTCCGAAGCGAGGTTGCTTCAATCGAGGAATTGGATCGTGACATAAATGATAAATTATCCAGATGCTTCCCGTACCCACTCTGGGGTGAATCCTGGTGATCATCTGCCGGCCTGGGGTTGCGAGTCACAATGTCACAAGGTCTCAAGGATTGTGTTGGGTTAAGGTGACTACCGTCGCTGGAACCCCGCAGAACCCTTCCCTGGCACCCTGCCTGGGATTTCACTGCGCTACCGAGATGCATTGAGAATCATGAAATGGTAAGCCAGCCAACCTCTGATACCGCAGCATGTCAAGGGCGCCGTTGGACCTCCAAGTTGCGAACCAAACGATCATGATGATATGCCAATCATCATCAGCATCATCATCATCATCATTCAATTGGGAGACATAACTTCGACCTGAAAGCGGCTGCATCTCTTGTCTCCAAGCCCAAACTCACAAATAGCCAGTAATTGCACCGCTCCATCTCACACCAGTCGTTTTCCCTTTTTATCCCTATGGATACGCAATATCGTACCCAGCCGCCCAATTACTGCCCAAACAGTCATCCTCGCGGGCTGACAAATCGTATCAGCGCCAGGTTTGTCCCTTTTGAGATAAAGGACTTCCCGAAATGGAAAGTTGAATAAGTGCGCTCCTTGGCCTCGCAAAGACCTCAAAGCTTTGCGTATGACGTTCTCTGCGCATCAAATTAGCTACTTGTACCCCTTAGAGCATCCGCGGGCGAAGCATAAGAGCCCGCTCTGGCTGTAGCTGGCGCGAGCCGCGAGGACCCTTGTAACGTAAATTACCGTGTGTTGTTTTTAGAGTCGGGGATATTTGGGTCCGTACTTGAGAGCAAAGATAGTACGTCAATCAAGGTGCGTATCATTGGGCGTTAGTAGGTGCCCCTGTGCTTGAAATAGACGAGGAGCACAAGTTCCTCGGAAGCCTATGAGTGAGTGTGTCATGTGTACATTGTCACTCGATGAAACGCGCATACGACCTCTCGTAAGTTATCCTACATTTTAATGAAGATAATTCCTTGCCACTTTCGGCTCCGACTCTCGTGGACTCAAGCATATGATTGTTGAATTCAACATGAACTAGGGTAGAATAAGCATGGACCGGGCGGGATAAGTCGGCCCTAACGTTAACAATAGCGGCTGGAAATTGCACCGCGCCGCGTGGGCACTCGAAGAGTGGCGCATTCCGTAATGGATATCGTCTGTAACTCGAGTCTTGAGATTTGTATGCGGACTTGGCGTTTTCAACGTGAAAAAGACTTGCAGCTACGTGAGCGCCTTTCACTTCGACGATGGTCGATGGTGGGTTGAAATGACACGGTCTGACAGTATAATCAAGCTATGACGCACGATGCCTCGAGTCAGAATACTCAGGATCAATGTCTCAGCGAACAATAAAGAATGCCACCTATAGTTGTCTGCGCATCACCGCGATCACGTCATGATCTACTCATGCCAAAGGCTCCGTTCCAGGTATTCAGGAATATCGGACCCTTGAGCTCATGGCGCACCGATGTTCGCTACGGACCCTTGACGATATCCTCACCCACAACGCGCGCAAGAAGGCATTTGGGATATCATCGAGCATATGATATCCAAGACACGCGGTTCTCTATCGGAGAAAACCAGGTTGTAACTTAGTTGCCGACGCACCGTAACGACTGCTTCCATTCCTTACCTGTGTACACTAGTATACGCTTTGTCGGTGCGGCTGAAACATTGGGCGCGTAATGTCCAATATATTGTGGAGGCTGTATTATTAGAATAATTTTACTTAGCTACAATGACACGATTAGAGAAGCGTAGACGTGGTAATAGAAGATGTGGTAGTAATGTTGTCTGCTCTAAAAAGACTTTTGCCAGTATTCGTCCTATTGTTGAGTATGAGATAGCTGAAAGAGGGATATTGTTGAATAAATAGTTGTGTGCGGGACGAAAACCGCTGCTTCATGCCAATTGAGCTGATGATCAATGTACGAAATCGGTTGATATGATGCGCTGAGGAGGCCCGGAAGATAAGTGGGGGCAAACTTGTAATGGGACAGGGAAAATGCATGTATCCAGAGAGATTTGAATGCTGGTGGGACGAGTGCAATACGGAGAAGCTTGAAGCAAGACTTGTTTTGTGCACGTGGAGCGACTTGGACATCCTGGCTAATTGGGACAAGCCCGGCAATAATTGACGATTGGTGCAAGAGGGGTCGGACTTGGGTGAGCCTGAAGGCCTTTGCAGTTGTACGAGCCACTTGGGTTAGAGGCACAGGCTGCGACGAGAACATAATCGAATCTTTGGCATCGAGCGCAACGCGCTTGCTGGATAAGACACATAGATAAGAGAATAGATATGCAAGAGAATCGAAGAAAAGAGAGCAGAAGACGAACAGCGGACAGCGGGATTGTGAATACCATTTCTCGCTGTGGTATCTTAGTTTAAATATCAAGGTAAAGTTTGTGTGTGGGTCGAGTGTCAGTCGGTACACGGTGCTGACCCTGAGGAGGACAAGCGAAAGGAAGGTAATTGGGAAGAGAGCAAACAATTTCTGCACCAAAAACTTGGAAAACAACGGCGCACACTCGAAACTTAACTTGCCGGAATCTCAGATTGGCTCGATGTGCTGCTTAGTAAGGTCGGAATTAGACGCTCAAACATAACCGTGGGATTTTTGAGCTCGTGGTCTGGCTCGGCATCGAGTAACCGTGTTCAAGGTGAGTCTGCGTCTGTGACCGGTGATTGTACCCACAACCGTCTACAACACACAAACGAGAGAATGCCTGAAAGAACCATTATCTCACCGCCCGCCCACCCGACTCGCACACCACCAAATATGTTTACCCTCGTCTCGAGTAGTAACCACCTCGATTATACAGTGCATTGCTTATGGAGGGAAGGTGGAACTGTTGTCTTTCAGTGCAACCTCAAGAACGATCTTGGGCTCCCGCAGAACTTCACTAGGAAAGACTTGACATTCGCTGTATATCAAGAAAGCTTCCGATTTGGCTACTACGCCTTGGGGATCATCGTATGTCCCCCTTCCACTTGCGCTCGGCTCGGAACTGACGCTACTGCATCGATAGCAATCTCTTCTCAACTCTATCGAGCTCGATAATGTCAATTGGGTCTATATCAACAAGACCGCTGACGGATACCGGATCCTTCCTCGCAAGAGAAGTTTCCGCTCACTCATCAAATGTCCTCTCTGGAGCAAGCTGATCTACGAGAACGAGGTCCAGATAACACGTTGGAACAGTGAAGGGGCTAATGGTTATTGGAATGGGAAACCAGTTGGTAACGGCCATTAACAGCATTTATCTGGATTAGAATTAACACCTGTTATTCAGATCTATGGTATGGATGGGACCAAACCAGGATGAGATTGGTTAACCTAGCGATGGAAGCCGCACAGGCTGTCAAAGACCTTGACCTGACATACGAGGTCTACGGCCATCTACTCAACAGTGATGGACATGTCATTGGACTGGTGACGGAGGCTACATGGGGTCGTCCTATCGATGTCAATGATAGGACGATCGTCTATGAAGCAATCTCTAGACTTCAACGTCACTTCTGCATCTTTTCCAACGCTGGAACCAGTGGTTTGATTTTGATAGCAGGAGGGAAGGTTCGATTGGCGGACCTGTGCTCTATCAAGTACTATCCTCCCGACCAAAGGAGTGACTGGGAAGAATTGACGGACAGAGTTCACTGGAGGGGGCTAGAAGAAGTTTTTGCGAACTTGGAGGAAGGATTTCCGCCCATGCCGCATTACCAGCTTTACTCCTCCGTCCCTCTTACATTCTGCCCCAACTCGCCGTATCCTGAGCGGCCAATTCGACCCACTGTCCTCTGTTATATGCACTTCACCTATCGAAGTGAATATGACCAGGACGATAGCGAGTCGCATTGGACTGTTGCCTCCCGCAGGAACCGTCAACACATCGGGGATGAACTGAAGCTACACAAAGAAGTATACGGAGAGGGGTTTGAACTTGCGCCAGTATATCTCGTTACCTGCGGAAATCAGCATTGGGTCATAACCATAGCCGCGAATGACACTCAACAGGGCAAAGCACGTCGGTTAAAATTCAATCGACACACGGAGGGACAATCGGCGAAACCTTGTGGACGGACATCGGGGGTGCATTACAGAAGGCGGTTCAGATCTGTGGGAAGTGACTACACATCGGAAGAGGGAAGTGTCAACTTCGAGGAGATGGTATAACTTGGGCATCGGGTAACTGGGAAGCTTCTACGTCATTCGCAACTTCACCCAGAAATGCGTTCTGATTGCTGGGTGTCAATCGGGATCCAAGACTGCGGTAAGGTTATGGCCCTGCTATAGCTCTGGCTCGACGAAGCAGAGACAACATCGCTCACTTTTGTCACCGAACTCAGGCTAAAGTGGCGCAAGACTCAGGTGCGGCAGCTGGAGCTTTCTGTGTACGCGTGTGCGAACACACACTTACACACTTGGCATTGTTCTGCTTATAAATCCATCCTGCTGGGAGACCCTAAGGCAGTCTGATCTATAGTAGCTCCTATTACCATTACAGCACTGAATCAATCAAAAGCCATAACTTACCCTTAAGTCACAGAGAATGCGCAGGGAATCGTACTTACTGCGCATTCTCATGCATAATCCGAAGGTGGAAGTAATCGTAATCTAACGTCATGTCCCTAATATGCCATCGACGACATGACTAATTCAAGAGTTTCGCTGCTATTGAACCAATACAAACGATTGGAGATATCGTTTGTTTCCACGTTGCTCTGGTGTGGTGGTCGAATTTCGAGTATCCGCCCGTCCGGGTCGGAGTGATCGGTCAATTGACGGGCCGGGGCAATATTGCGCACGCGCCAGTTCTCACGGACCCATTCTGTCGCCACTGTCACTGGGCAGTTGTGCCCAGTTCCTTATCCACCACGACACTCTCGACGATCTTTGCGAGCAAGGCAGGGTTCTAGGCGATCATTCAAGGCCCCAAGTGGCTTGTGGTGGTAGCACAGTTGAATCTAGACAAGTTATATCATTCAAGATTGAAGAATCTGTCCCGAAATTCGGTCCCGACTACTCTTCGACTAATATTTGATTCCAACGGCTCAACACACAGGCCACCGAACGACCTGTTCAATTACGGCCTAGTTTCCGACCCCGTCGCGCGGGATGTGGCGAATTTTAAGTCTCTGTGTGTGTTTATGGTTGTCCCTGCAGGCTTTTGCTTTCCCTCTGTCGGGATCCGTTTCGCGGAGCCTTCAGAAGAGAACGGATCCATTTTTCCCTGCTGAACCGGCGTCTTGTCCAATATGCGCAAAGGTAATTGAATTCCATGGTACACAGGCACACATGGTTGCCATGTCCCTTCAACTAGGGAAGATTTCGTGTTTGCTGAACATGTTTCCTCTTGACAGGATTACAGTAGTATCAGCAGCTGTGCTGAAGCCGCTCCGGTGTTTGAGAATTTCACCATGGTGTGTTTCTTAGCCTCCTCGAAATAGAATATCCTCACTTTTGCCATCCATAGGTTTTGTTTAACCCTGGAGCATTTCTGGACACAATCCAGTGCGCATGTACTGATGTCTTCAAAGCAGTCTTTCCCCAATGTGTCGACTGGTACGTTACCATTCTACTTTTCCCATTAAGTTTGACCGTTTTTGACTTTCGGTGTAGCTTCGTTCGTACCGGACAAGACGATGTTATCATCGGAAACGACCTTCCAGCAGCAGTGGAGGGTGTCCGACAGATCTGTGCAATCTCCAGTGTTCTGCTTGGGAATGTCACCGCGAAGAATGAAGAAAACGCCAACAACCCCTCGTCCGCTATTGCTCGCCTCGACGAACCTCTGTCTGCGGGTTTCACTTTTATCCTTGCGCTTACCCTTGCAATGGCTTTCGCTGTTTCATTATAACCCGTCGGCGAGATATTCCTCTATATTTCTCAGGCTCACCCTCCTGTCCTTTCTGTGTGCTATCTTTACGACCATCTTACGAACTTACGACTTCCTGACGACATGTATAGTGCTTATTTGATATTTGTAAATGAACTCGAATACCTCCATGGCAGCCCTACTACTAACTGCTACTGAGTAAAGCTTGCCACTTCGAGAGCTCAGGCTGCGGGGCTTTGATGGATCTTTGTCATGTTAACATGCGCCGCAGCGGCGCAGCATAGAAAGGGCATTTAAACAACGGACTCTCTTTATCCCTCGATCAACTATACATCTTATCTTGTGTGTGACTTGAACGACCGTGATAAAGGGAGTTTATGATGAACAACCCTTCCGAGTCGCTAAATCGAGTTCTCAGTCAGCACCAAAACCAAACAGCTCAGAGCAGTTCAATACAAACACATCAACAGCGTCCTGATCGACATTTACCTCCCCCACTCTCCAAATGGTCGACTCCTGCAGTAGAAGACAGTGCGTGGTGTGCACAGAACTTCACGCTCGGAGTCGGGATGGTCCTCATCCAAAATGTCACGCATAAAGTGGTACTGGTGTCCCGAAGAGGGAGCCAGCGATTCTTCTTTCCGAG
This sequence comes from Coprinopsis marcescibilis, assembly GCA_004369085.1. Taxonomy (NCBI): domain Eukaryota; kingdom Fungi; phylum Basidiomycota; class Agaricomycetes; order Agaricales; family Psathyrellaceae; genus Coprinopsis; species Coprinopsis marcescibilis. Next base: position 171,207 of record ML210151.1, on the reverse strand, counting down.
GGGGAGGAAGGACCGGGGAGAAACTTTGGAGGTAGCTGCTCTAAGAGAGGCATACGAAGAGGTGAGACAGTACCTCCTCAGTTAGCATTTACCTATGGCGGCAGTCTGACGCAAATCCAGTCTGGATACAAAGCCGAGCTGCTGCCCCATTTTGGGTTTACCAGCGCCCCGCTGTCGCCTCACAGCTCTAAGGCTGGCCCCTCCTGCGAGGCCGTATATCTCACTATTGTGGGATGGGGACCTGTGCGGGGACAAACAGAAGGGGAGTATCTTGTTCACTGGTACCTTGGTTGGATACCTGAGCATGCGGTGGGTTTAATTTGCTGACTCATTGGGCGCTAACCTTAACTACTACTAGGTACCTGAGCAAGGGACTGGGATGCCAGATGAAATGGACTACGAGAGCCAGCTGTTCACTATCGAGGAAGCGTTGCAGCGTATGCATGGCCAAGAGCTTCTTGTTCTGAAATATGCCTGGGCTATCTATTGCGAAACTATGGGAATGTGTCAAGAGATTGAGGAAAGGAGAGATAGCCTGGCAAACGAGGCGAATCAAGATGTCGATTTAAGCGGGGTAAACCCGGCTCGAGCTGAAAGTGGGTCAAAGCAATAAAGTACGTACCCTCATATGTGTGCTTGTGGGCCGATGAACATTTGTATCAGGTCATGGGCAACGAGACTTACCGCCTGAAGTATTACCTTCAACCACGGAAGGTAGTAGCGACTAAAGAACGAGAACGAGGCGTGGTCCATCCATTTTGCGACTGCCGTTCTAATCATCTACAGTGGACAGATGTTTATTTTTCGTGCATACTTATCAAACGAAGATGGATTGGATGACCCACTACGAGTCGGAATCTAGAATTGATTATTTATCCTGCACAGATACGTGGAGATCATCCTTGATGACCGACTTTTTACGTTCAAGCTCTATTAAATAGGCTTCCCTGCGGCGAGCAGTGCATGTGCTATACATAGAGTCAGATGAAGCGTACTGAGCGGATTAAATTTTTTTCAAGCAGTGACGAATGGAACCAAAGAAGAGGTGGACAATGGGCATACGTTTGGTAGCGCCGCACGACTGCCTGCATACAGTGTTATATGAGGCGGGCGCTTCCTGTAACGCGTTGTGGGTTGCTTGATGAACTTCTGTTGTAAACACCGTGTGCAACTTCACTGAGCTGACATCGCGTCAAACAAGTTAAGCAGCTAAGTTTCCAAAGCCTCTTCTTTCGGAATAATTGGCACACAAGTTCCGAAATCCAAGAGTCTTAAACATCAATGGCTTCCATTCTTCAACAAATCGCACCGCCTGCAGAGAATTTGGAGACAGCTTCTTACAGTCTTTTCAAAACGGTTTTCTCTTGTTTTCGACAGGGTGCAAAACTTGGCTTTATCACCAAAGATTCATTGTGCAAATAACAATAACCGTGATTAGAAGCTTGAAATCTCTGGATACGGTCGTCAATTCCGAGCGAAGTAACATAATGAAGGCCTGAATAACTCGACGCCGGGCTCTTAATTCTCCGTGGCTTACCGGCTTTTGCAGTTCATCAATTTGCTGCCTTCCGCTACCCCAATGTCATGGGTAGTCACTAGCACATCGTCTGAAAGTGCCACTGAATGAATTAGCTCCCGAAGCAGACAGGTTTGGGATCTGCGCTCAATGGAGAGTGGCCACTCGAGTCATATCCGCACTGCCGCAGGGTATCGGTGTCGATGCTGTGGAGGGACGTAACTGGTGTAATGAAGCATAAAAGCAAACGTTGGCCGGGGGATATGTTCTGTAATGTCAAAGTGACTCATAACTTGCAAGTTAGACGCCCATCACTGTTCATCTGGTCGTGCGGTTCTCTTTCAAAGAAGAACGGATAGCCCTAGCCTACTTGATATGTTGTCTTAGTATGTTCTTCTATGTACACATCGGTCTATCGCAAACATACTCGAAGCTGTGTTGTCCCAGTAAATATGACGATGTTTCACGTACCCAAATATTGTAGGTCCACTAACCGTCAGGCTGTCAGGATCTGCCAAGGTAAGAAGCATCGACAAGACTGGATGTTTACTACTGTGGCTCATCTCAAGGCTGCTGTTGATTATTTCTACCTCATCATTGGATAGATAGATGTCGTGGGTCATTAAACATTGACTTGACATGGAAGATTCTCTCTTGAAAAATATTTTCGTTGTGGTGTCTCCACTCTGCAAGTCATTTCGAAGGTATCATTGCTGTGTGCGGAGGAAGGTCAATTTCATGGGTACCCATGGCTACTATTAGGATGAGGTGACATGCGACGAGTTTCAGAAACCTCCAAGGGATCGGCTATACTCAGCCTATACCTACATCCTTGTCAGTACTTTCTGCCTGTCGCAACATTCAAAGGAGTAACCACTAAGGTGCACTTACACAATGTCTCCTTCAATGAGTCGCTCTAAATATTGAAACAAATCAGTGTCACGCTGCGTGCACCGTCGAAAGGCTCACTTAGTAAGAGTCAGTGAGTCCATAGCACCGTACGGCAATCAGCAAGCAATCACACTAATTGCGAAGACAGAAGTTAGTCAATTAAAGGGCCTCTCATATCTGCTACTCAGCTTTGAACTTACTAAATGTACAATTGTATCCATAAATTCTTAAGGAGAGTCGCTGTCGGCAAAATCCGAGACGCGATCGACACGCATGAATCGCGATCACATGATACGTGCATGACACTAATCAACGCGACCCGCGACTGTGTGTCTCCTCACCACCTTCACAGCCATGGTAACGACGACGCGTTTTTCCATTTCCAGGGTGGATGCTGGGAACGAACCACAGAGACATACACATCCCTTGATTGAAAAGACTACCAGTGGCTAACGAGTGACGGTAGGCGAGTGGCAACCTTGTTACCGGGGGTTTTGAGGATTTTTGGTTGCTGCAGATTCCCTCGACCTCCCCCGGGCAAGAGAAGACTGCAAATGTCCAAAGGGAGAGGCCTGGCAGCTGGAATGGAACCTTGTCGTAGACGTAGTTATTCACGTCATCATGAAGCCTTTTGAGCCTGCCTGGGAAGTTTGGAAGCATGCGCCGCGTCGACCAGAAATCAGCTGGCCACTTGCCACCTTCCTAACATGATTCGTAGGCACAAACACATCATACCCAAGCTTGACCCAAGCCATTTCCATTGTGGCGAGTGCCAGGAAGAGGTACCGGCGTTTTCAAAATTGGTGTCTTCTGACTTGGACTGGTAACCAATTTTATTGCACCTTCTTCGGATCCCAAGCTTATAGGGCGTTTTAAAGTTAATTTAAGGTTGAAAGTATCTGATAATGGCTGAATTAGATGGAACTTGCACATGAGGAGGGGATAAGAATAGCAGGAAAAAGCCGGCCGGAGTTTGGCGACGGGTGGACCAAATAAAATCGGGTTCGGATTAGCCTCACCAGTTTTTGCCATCTTACCACCACCATCACCCACCATCGCTCTCACCGCCAGGCGCTGGCGCATCTGCACTCGCAGTATCAGTCGTACATCGATCTTCTAGGAGATGGAGAGAGAACAGGTCGTGACGAGTAGACCGGTGACACCGGTCTACCCATCTGCGCCGTTGCCAGTGGTTGAGGCAACGTTCGACGCGGAGGTGTCTGTAAGCAGGGTGCGAAAGAGGGTAGACTCGAACTCGAGCATGTCTCCAAGCAGCAGCATGGTCTACAAGAGGCCACGAATTTCTGTTTCGTCACTGAGCGGTTTCTTGGAATCTCCTTCAACTCCAGGGCCGTCTACTTCGTATCTAGACATGTCGATGCGAGTGAGTTTAGATCTCACTTATAATACTAGAGTTATTGGTGATACTTTTCAGCTGACATTGGACATGATACCACCTCGAATCGAGCCAAACCCTGTTCTCAGCGAAGCGCGGAGACGCAGATCGCTCAGCCGCAAGTCTTCAGCGACCTCACTGTCAGGGACGACCTCGCCCATGTTCAACGTTGACCTGGCCGAATCTCTCAGGGCGCGGCTTGGGAATCCACGTTCTGACAGTTATGGTCTTCGACGGAGCGTGTCTGCGACATCTCTTAGCTCGTCATCAACACCCACGGAAGTGACATATGCAAGCGAATCCGCCAGAAAATACATGCGCAATCCCAAATTCTTTGTTGACTACGCGACTCCTACGCCTGCCAGGTTACCTATACCACCTCCTCCTCCACCTCCTGTACCGATCATCATCCCAGGGCTGCCACCATTGGATCCACCACCGCAACCACCACACATCACCGATCCGCGTTTGTTGACCCCTCCTGTCAACGCGAACGTTCTGTCCTGCTCAGTGTCAGGCATCCTTTTCTTTACGCGTACCAACCGGATACACTTCAAGAATCTGCTTGCGAGCGAAGAGGTGGGCCAGATGTGCAAATCCTTGGAGTTGCATGGCACATACACCGCGATTGTTTGCGGAGGGGAGGCCAATCCGAATATGGTTGCCGTGTCGACTTCCAAGGGCGTGGTGGCGATTTACGACGTGCAGACGAAGAAACGACTGATGAATTGGTCGACAAAACCTGTCAGTGCGCTCGCCTGGAATGGGAAAATCTTGACGGTCGGCCATACGTCGGGAACTATTCGCCATTATGATACCCGCATTACTCCCCTGGAGAAGATGAAGGAGCAGGCAGCGACGTTGTCGCGTCACCAGTGTGCGGTCACGAGGATGGAATGGAGTGTCGACGGGGAGATTCTGGCGACTGCAGATAAGAAGGGAAATGTGTTTTGTTGGAAGCGTACGGGCAAGGTTCCGATGGACGTGGGCGATTTTGGACAGCGCCGGAAAAAGATGAAGCATCCCGTCGCAGTTTCGGTTAGTACGAGTTCTCCAATAGAATATGGCGTTTTTGTTAACCTTCTCTCTTAGGCTTTAGCGTGGTGTCCGTGGCAGCTCAAGGTCCTTCTCAGCGCGGACGTTAGGGGCACAATCCACTTTTGGAAGGTCGACGACAGCGTCAAGGAGTCGAACGCGTTGACACCGGCTAAGCTCGAAACTGGTGCTGCCATTACGAGCATTGTTTGGTCTACCCAATGCAAGGAATTCCTCACCACACATGGCTATAAGACACCACCACTGTCGCCCAATACGCCCTCGCCGCCACCATCCTACTGCCTGCGCAACTTGCCACCCAGTCATAACATCGAGAATACGCTAGCCGTTTGGCAATTCCCTTCTATTCGCTTTGTGACGAATATGAGGATGAACACTACCGATATCCCTCTCGGCAATTCAGTGGCATACTCACAGAATACGAAAGTGGTTTTCACGGTTCCGGAAGAAGGGAAAATCCACACGTGTGACGTTTGGGGAAAGAGAAAGAATCTGATCAAGCTTCGACGTCAGTCGAGCTTGGATTATGTTGGCTTGATTCGGTGACCTTTTTCTTGCGGTTACAATTCATCTTGAGTTTGAGATGTTTATTTTTGCTTTCCCGTGTTCCTGAATTCGTTCAGGTTCGTTCCAGGTTTCATCAGTTTCATCTAGACCTAGTTAGCGTTTCTTGAAGTACATCTGACCCTGTCCAAGCATGGCCCGCCCATTCCCCTTTCTTTTACGCTTCAAACTTTCACCCTTATCATTATGCCTATCATTATGTTTGCCTGTTGAGATTCTCATTTGTAGCCGAAACTACCAGTTGGTCGAGGAACGCTCGACGCTGTCGCGAAAGCCTGAAGAGTATCTATGCCATTTACAGTATGCACATGCAATCATCTTATGTATCCTTATTCCATGTCGCGCACATACATATATTATTACCCTACTCTTATTTCTGAAAGCTGTCGCTAGTAGCCGGTTGTATACCTTAGTCTCTTGGTCAGAAATGCCCTGGACTGCCACGGCGGCGGCCCCGCCAAGGCTTGCCAGGGCTTTGCCATTGTCGGGCGGGCTTCAAAACTTTCGCGGCCACGTGCACAGTAGTGGGATTCTACTTTTAGTGTCGGTGGCGCGACGCGGCGGTCGGTTGGTTCCTGTTCGCCTGACAACAGGTTCCTGCTGCTGGGCAGGCTACATTCGGCTCTCTATCCCTTACCACCACCTTCCTTTATATTTATTCAAGCTGGAACTGGTAATTTCACCACAACCATGCCTGCGTGAGTTCTTTGTCCTTTTCCCGCCACACGGCGTCTTTTTTTAAACTGACCTTTCTGTGGTCGTACGTAAATGACAGTGATCGCTCTCTTATCGAATCGGTACTGGAGACGCCGGGGCCAGCATCTGGCAACAATGGGCGCAAGAGAATGTTTACGCCTGGGTCTGCGTCAGCGACAGGACTGAGGTCTCATAAGAAAAGGAGATTGTCGATGGCATCAGCAGATTATTACTTGTCTGCAGATGTCGGTGTGGCGCCGTGGTGTGCAAGATTCAGCTGCGAGAATGCATCCAAGCCATCGGTATGTGCATACATCCAACTTTTGTTTCTTCACGGCGGTTAACGAGCCCGTATGTGTGGTTTTTCGGATTGCAGTTGGACAGGTTTATCCCGCTACGGCCGGAAAAGATGGTACCCCTGACCATCAGCCCCCGCACAAACAGGATGTGCAGGAAGTTTGGGATTGGGGACGCACATCGACTGATGTATAGAGATGAGACGCAGGCGCCGCTGTACTCCTCCCCTTATGGCCCTTCTTCGTCTGGTTTGGCGACAAAGGCCTGCGACGGCACCGCTTACGACTTGCTGCGGCAAAGCGCATCTACCCTGCTCGACGCTCCCAAAAAGGTCAACCAAGCCTCCGTCTCGCAGCACCTCGGGCGGACGTCAAAGTTCTCGATGGCGCTGGACAGTCCCGGCTTGAGCACCTCTGTATACTCGAAACCGATCGACTGGTCACAAAGGAACCAAATCGCGGTTGCATGCGGCAAGGACATATACTATCAAGACCTCGACACAAAGAAGGTCAGCTACTTTTTTCGGGCTGGGAGTTCTGGGTCGGCGAAAGAGGCGAAATGCGTGAGCGAGGCCAACTACATCACCTGGGGTGATGCTGCGCACGACTCGTACCTCGCTTGTGCCAATGACTTGGGTGTGTTGGAGGTGTGGGACTCGGAGGCGCCTAAAGCGCCTGTTGCCCGTGTTGGTGCAAAAACGGAGAAGGAACCGGTGCTGCTGCTGGATACTATCGACTCTATTTGCTGGAATAAGCATCAGCTGACTTGGTCGAATAATACCGACGTGTATGCGATGGATATCCGTTGCAAGGAGGAGGCGAAACTTTTTCCTGACGCGCTGAGCTCGGGAAGCCGGCATCGAAGCAATGTGGTCTCAATGGCTTGGAACCCGGACGGCAAGTATCTTGCGACAGGAGACTTGGACGGCGTCGTGCATATATGGGATTCGCGGGCGCAGAAGATGCTGACGGAGAAGGGTAGACATGGGAAGATGAGGCATAGAGGTCCTGTGAAGGTATGTGTACTCTGTGCGATTGTTGTAATGCATAGCTGACTTCATCTCCCACCCAGAGCCTAGCATGGTGCCCTTGGAAATCTGAGCTCCTCGCTACAGGGTCTTTCTACCCTGAGGGCTCGATTCGTGTATGGAATCTCAACGCAATTTCCAACCCCTTGTATGCGCCTGAAAGGACAATCTCGCTTAACACGGCTGTCCATGATATTATCTGGTCACCTCACTGCAAAGAAATCCTCAGCGTCCATGGGATGTCTTTTCAAGCACCACCGGCCGCTCAGCGCCAACCGCGGTTCTTTGGGTCACAAGCAACCAATCTCGGCGTCTCTGCTAGCGCACCACCAGCCGTCACCAGCATGATGAAGAAGATCGAAAAGCCCACGATTGTTGAAACGCCATTGACCAACTCGATTCTCGTGCATGATTACCCGACTGGAAAACGGCTGTTGACTTTACCTCAAGCTCATCGACACGCCATTACTGCCTCGACTCTTGGTCCGAACGGCCAAGACGTGTTCACTGCTTCGCCGAAGGAGCAAGTGATCAAAATGTGGCAAGTTTGGGGTCGTGCGCCAAAAGTGGCGAAAGAACGCCCCTTTGCTAGGGACCTCATACGGTGAGGTGCGAGTGCTCGCACTTGAACAAATCCCCAACAACGGAATTCAACCTCCCAATACCCCGGCATCCATTTTCACAGACATATTCTTGATTGGATCGATGCAACATTATCATTATATCCCCTTCCCTTCAACTTTTTGCAGACCCCCTTAATATTTCAAGTGTTTGACAAGATTACATTCCATCCCCATCGTTTTTACTGGGCCTAATCACTTTATTAATACAATTGCATACTACTATTCAGACGTTTTAACGTTCGCTCGACGCATGTTTCCTTTCTTTTCATGTGCATTACGCGTTTTGGTTCAGACGATTTGAAGTCTTTCGACCCTATTTGTTATTTTACTATCCCGTACCTGTTCGCACACGTCTCTTTTTCGGTGACGCTGTTGCATAAATGGGTGCACCACTACATTCTGCCTTCGCCTCCTGTGCATATCATTCACATTACTGCAACTTTCACTTTCGGATTCGAACCCAACCCACACCTTCTTTCACCTCATGTAGCTTTTCCATTCTCGGCACACAATGATTGTTGTTCAACTCAAAGTACCTTTTGTAGCATTTTTACCTTCCTTTGCGTATCCTACCCGCGCGCTATATACCTACTACTATCACACCCCAAGTACATACCTACCTCTCGGCTTTTCTGGCGTTTAAAGAAAGTCGACCCTCCCTCTCTCTCTCCTTTGTAGCCCTTTATAAAAACTCCCCACAACTACATATACCCTATACATTCATAGACTGTTGTACATATCAACCTTGTTTTTGTACATATGTTTTCACTACCCAATCCGTGCATATTCAAGTTGGAGGAATAATCCAGAACATGTTACTGCTAGAACCTTTGCCAAGCCTCTGCTGCCGCGACGAAATTTCTCTCTTTCCCAAAGACCGAGGGATATGGCACGATGGGGTGCATAGGATATGTTCTAGATTCTGGGTTCCAGAACTCAGAATCTCTCCCTCGAGATCTTGAGGTTCCCCTGTCGGACCAATCAGAAATAGGGGCCAATCAATCCCCAATAAGGCATTACTTTCCCACCTCTGTTAAGGAGCAGATGCACTGGGCGGCCGTACCTTTCTCCTCGACCATCACAACCACCACCTCCAGCGCTTGCTATTCTACTCTATTACATATCAATATCATCACTATTAACCTGTTCACTACTCAGGGCAAAGGGTCCAGGCACAAGGGCAGCGTCGACCGGGAGCGCAACGTTATACACGCACGGCAGCAAAGATCTCGTCTCCAACGTACCAACTCCAAATCTATCCGTAGTTTTGGGTACCTGCAACAAATTACACCGGCCGACGGTACTCTAACACATCATACTACACAACACATAGCCTTAGCACCATGGCACCCCTAGGTATTCCACTGCTTCCAGGAGGTAAGGCTGCACAACAGCTGGGAGCAACTACGCAGGCTAACTTCGAGAAACGACATCAGAACCCAAGGAATCACCCAAACCCCAGCCAATCGGTAACGAATTGGTCATATTCTTGATCACGACGTGCACGCTCTGTGGACTCTTTCTGCTCTACAGACGGTCAGAGATGCTACGAAAGGTCGTCTCGCACCGGTAAGCTCGCCTTCTATCTTCAACCCTGGGCCCACAGTGCTAACCAGAGTACCACCAGGCTGAAAACATTCCGACGTTCAGAAGGCCATATACGGCTAAGTGAAGAGGACGGGCCTTCGACAGTAGAGTTCTTGGCAGAAGACTTTGACGAGGACAACGAACACCTGGACATGGACAGTTCGACACAAGCCTGGCGCGAACCAAACCCTCACCGAATTTTGGCGATATCTGAGCAGGAACTGACGACACTGCCGCCCAGGTCCTCAGAAGATACGCCGTCCTCATTGCAGCACCCGCCTGCCGCATCCTCATGATATCATCCCATTATCATACATATATTTTACAATGGTAAATGCTACACGACGTTATCAAAGATCGCACCTTCTGACGGACATTTCTACAGAGCTATACTGTTACACGGACTAATACTACTGCCTGTCATCCTGCTCTCAATGATACCCGTCGACTTTCAAGAACCACGGCCGTCGCCTTATTACGGCTACCGTAACTATCAACTATCAATCGCATTATTATTATTATTTGAACGCAGGTTCCGTCGAATTGCGAGGGAAATGCAAAGCAGTCAGGAAGAGTGCCCTATGAGAGGAACTAGCTTCTGAGATCCTGCTTCCGAACACGACCTCTTCACTCCTCCCCCTGCTCGATATGGAACTAAAGCTCCCCCACGGACGACCCTTCTTTGCAGAGTTCGCAGTGAACTCAATCTGCAGCGTTCTTTCAGTAAAACAAAGGGTGTGATAACAAAAATGAACATACCGTGCCAGTTGTGTGATTATGGCTCGCCAGCAAGCTATACCTCGACGCTTGAAGGGCACCAACAACTGTCTCGAGCTCATCAGAATCAACAGCTTTGACTTTCAAGTTCTACGCACTTACCGAGGAGTAGATTCTCCTTCTCCAGCTGATGCCTAAATCCATGCAGGTCGACAATCGAGTCCACCGAGGCTTTGAACCACGCCTGCGGGGACCTCGTATCTTCCAAGTAGTGCCAATCCGGGTTCTCGCAAAAGCAATGCGCCACAGGCCGTCCCGCCTCGACCTCCACCTTGTAACTGAACGTCCGGAAAAGCTTCCTAAGCGATTTAGGCGTCGAAATCTTGACATGTTTCTTGCACGGATCCCCAAATCCCATCATCGAAGGTATAGATATTTCTGCATTCACAGAAGCATATATCGGTTCGAATGCGTTGAACAGGGTTACGAATGCTCTGGTATGCTTGTTCATGTAACCGACATCGCCTATTTCGACAGCCACAGGGTTCCATAGAGGGATTCTCACTTCAAGCTCCGTCAGTGAAGGTCATGAGAAACACAGGTAGGACACACTCACAACTTCGGTCGAAATCATGCTGGATCCGTTGATACGTCTCCTCGAATGCGAGGTCCCGCAAATCAACCTTGACAGGAGAGACTCGCAGATCGTCATATTCAACCCGAACGAAGGAATGCTCTTCTTCCAGTGGTGGACGACGCTGAATGTGAGATGGCTGAATGGTAGCTGCAGAAGGAAAAGCGCTGCTAGCCGAAACAGGAGAGCCCGAAAAGCCTGCCGCGTCGAATTCGGCCATGCTGAATCGAGGGGACTCAATCGCTTCATAGCCCTGCCGTGAACGACCAGGAATCATCGGGATTGGCATGGGCATAGAGCCTCCATAATGGCTCGGCTGCGTTTTGTTACTGTCCGGACTTCCTGGTGTTAATTGAAGGTCGTTGAAATTACTGGAAGCCCATGCTGGGAAATATGGCCTGTTAGGTTCTGCTTGATTGCCAGAGGATGGATCAACTGCTTTACATCAATTAGTAGCTCTAAATCAACCTCGGGAGTTGGAGGGCACTCACAGGAAAACGGAGATGAAAGAACGGAGATGTTGTCCATAGAAAGAGGGCTCATGTTAGAAACAGACTGGAGAGAAACGGCGCTCTGTGACATCCTGCGACGAACATCGTGCAATGCACCTTCGTCGAAAGCCTGGACCAACCGCTCCAGGTCCACGACAATGGTTTTAAATTCAGGACGATGGACCGGATCCTTCTGCCACAGAGTTTCCAAAAATGTCTCGAGTCCGGGGTGGCGAAAGTCTGGTGGCACTGGTGGCCGAAGGTTCTGTGCTGCACAGAACCTTCAGTACATGAAAGATGATAATGAGGTTTTTGAATAAAATCTCACCAACGATCATAGAGGCCAGGGTACCATCCTCCGCAGAGCCCCAAGGAATATTTCCCATCGACAGGATTTCAATGCATGTAATGGAATACGCATACACATCAATAGCAGGCGTCAAGCCCATTTCGCTGCCGTTCAGAAGCTCTGGGGCTTTCCAGCGAGCAGTTCCCTCTGACCATTGTATTCAGCTGAAAGGTGTTTCCAACGAGAAGTTCGAGGCTTACTTGGTGTCCAACCACTCGCACGATATATATCGTTTCTCCGTTCGCTCTGTCCAAAATCTGATAGGATACACGTCAAATCGTCATTCACCAAGACATTAGAAGCCTGTAGTAATGTCTATGAGCCACCTGACGACCGACCGCTTTCACAGAAAAACACACCTTTAGGTCGCCATGAAGGACTCCGTTTTCATGAAGATACTCCATACCCTTTGCAATATCAATCATAAACCCGTACAAATCCCCTTCCTTCAAGATATGACAGTGATTGAATTTACTTTCGCTCTTCGAAAGGGGAAGAGTATAAAATCTCTCCAATTCTCCCTCTTGTGGACTCCTCTCAACATTCCATCGGTTATGATGCGCCTGCTCCCTCATCCCAACCGACTGCGCCGAAGTCCTCTTACGAGGTTGGCCAACCGGGGTTGACTGTTCTTTGAGCATTGGGCCAAACACGCCTTCCAAGTCTCTTTGCCGAATCGCTTGCAGAAAGTCGACAAGGTTCCCATGTTGCGCGTATAAACTGACAAAGAATAACGGCTCCTCGGTTGCGTTGCTGGCACCGAACAGGGGAAGGATGTTGGGATGAACCAAAGCCTTCCATATCCTCATCTCATTCTCGAATACGCTTCGCTTGGTCTTTGGGGAAAGAATCTTGATCGCAACCGTCTGTTCATTCCAGACTGCCTTGCGCACAGTCGAAAAAGAACCATATCCGATGGTTTCGAGTTCAGTTATCGTGAATCTAAGAAGGCGGTCAGCCTATGAACCATAAATACGACCAGGATGTGGACAAACTTGTTGATGGTCCACTCGGGCCGCACCATGTCCTCATCCCTCGTCGTCCTCTTCATCGCATCAACCCCTCGCTGAATTAGCTCTTGCTGAATCTGACTGTCTTCAGCCGGCAACTGGCGCCGTCCAGCATGGTACTCCCTCAGCTCATGTTCAAGAACCATGATTGCTTGAGGAAAATCCTTGCTGTCGATTTGAAACAGCTTGATCACAAAGGAATCCTTCCCTTCAGCCAAGGTTTCGCGAATAATTTCTCGCATGTCTTCCACATCTGATTGTTTGTCGAATTCATTTTGAAGACGCTGATGCTGTTTTATTTTCTCGATGGGGTCTTCGCCGTGGTCCCTCTTCCCTTCCTTGACAAGCCGAGAGCTTGGTTTACGAGCTGAACGAGCGAGGCCAGAGGTTGGATGCGCTTCAGATACCGTCTTTTGGACGACCTGCTTCTTTAGTGATGATGCTGTTGGACGATGAACCGAGCCGCTCTGGTTCAGAGAAACCGATCGCCTGATGTCTGGGGGATTCACAGATGCCGACTCGGATATCGAAAGACGCCTTTCAGAGGACTCTGGAAACCCGTAGCTAGGAGACGGGGATCTCTACCACAGAAAGTCAATCAAACATATATGAGTCAAACTGCATGGGGCACTAACGTTGACGGAAGCTCGTATCTGCGGAGAAGAGGATAGTGTGAACATATTATACAACTGGTTGTTTTGCAGCATCAATTCTTCGTTTTGTTGACGAAGATTATCCGTCGTTTCCAAAACCAACTTCATGGTGTTGAACTGAACTGTAAGCTGTGCATTAATGTATTAAGTTTCCGTCCAGCATGGGAGAGATGGACGTATTGGGGTACATACCGAGAACAGGCGGAGTGAACTGTTCAGCTCCTCGTCGCACTCCTCGAATTTCTCGTCCATGTTTCCACCGCCCAGAAGGCGTTGAAGGAAGGGGGTGTGCATTTGACTTTGGGCGAGCTGAAGTACCTTGTCAAAGGCACTGAACGGGCGATTATTAGAACTGTGTTGAGCATGCGTGCATAGGATACATACCCTTCCAAGGTATCAAGGGCATTTCTGCACGACACTTGTACCCTTTCCCCTGCTGATTCGACATCTCGCTTGATGTTGAGCAAAAGAACCGCGCATCTTTGTGTCAAGCGCAGTAAACGCAGTCGATTATTCTGGAACGGAGATTAGGCAACAAAATGCGATTTCTAAGGGACATGTACTCACAGATATTTCTTTGACTACTTGCCAGATACGCACGAGACCTTTCGCAAGGATTCCTAATCCAGGAATTGGAATGTATTCCAGGACACCGGTTTCGAGAATCTTCACCACAACTTCAGCCGTGACCTTGGCGATTGACTTTATAGCATCTTTGACCGACTGTGAATAGAATTGATCAATAACTTGAAGAAGTTGGAAGTAGGTAGTGTTGGTCCTACGGTTTCTGTGTTCTGATACGTTGTGGTTTGTTCGGGGGGCACAGGTTTGTCGCTGCACCAGGACGCTTCCCTTGATACTTCCTCTGGAGCTCCCTCCGCACCACCATCGTTCTGCCAAGGTCTCGGCTGGATCGTTTTCTGATCGAACACGTTGGTAGATGGACGGAAGGTCTCTGGAAGCATATCTATTCCGGCAGATGTTAGCTCTCTGCTACTCACATCGCAAGTCAAGCCAACAACATACTGCTATGCGGGGAAATAGACCTCCTCCTCGCCATTGGCAAAAAGGTGCCGCGATGAGTATGCGCCTTATCCCTTGGGTCAGGATTGCCTTGCGAGCCCATATACTCGAGGTGGTTTGACAGTGGACGACCGATCTGCATGCTCGCCGCACTCAACCTCGTCGTCGAGAAAGTCGATGAGAGGGGATCCAGCAACGCCGAATCCGTGGTTGACCTCTGTCTGGATGATGGGCGGAATTGAGGCATGCTATCTGTCCCGAGGAATCCGTGTACCGTCTGCCCTCCTTTGCCAAAAGGCGCTGCCTGGACGGGCGAAGGGGTTTGAACTTGGCGATTTGCAATAGAGGCGTGACGCGCAGGCCTTCCTGAGGCGCTCTGCGCAGTGTTACTTCCTCTGGACAACATGGAACTGGGGCTACCTCGACCACCAGAGTTACTTGGTCTGGAAGTCATATACGAGTTTGGGTAGCTGAAAGGCAGCAGTTAGTTCAGATTTGTGAGGGTAGAAATCGAACATACCGCAGGGAAAAGGGCGGGTTTCTCGTGTCAAGAAATTGAATGAAGTAGGGGTTGACAGATGGGTCGAAGAGAGAGAGGCTGGCACAGTGAAGTGAAGTGGAGCGATCGATACAAGAATAGAATACCCAACATTTGACTCTCGTGTCTCGCACATGCATCTTTGAACTGCAAAATGAGGGTGCGACCCTGTTTGCCTTGGTGGCTTAATGGCATCTGCTTCGACAAGAAATTTGGTCTGGTTGTTCAATGTCAGCAGAGCGATTACAGGGTGGTCTAATAGACTTCGCATCAATAAATGAATGTAGGAGAAGAAATGTTATACGAAAGGGTGGATAATGAAAATATACAGTAAGAAGATAGAAAGAGGCATAAAGATAAACATGCGTGCGAAAGGTCTTCATAAAATGATGAGTAGAAGAAACTGTTCTTCAAGCCATGCTTCAGACTTGGTCAAGAGATGGATCATCGGCTACCTCAACGTCTTCAGTGGTCATAGGGAGGAGTACGGGCTCGGTCTCGCTCACGGTCTCGGGGAACGTCACCATTGCTTTTGTTGATCATTTCGCGATCCCCAGCGACGGCGGTTACGGGAGGGGGAGGAGTACGAGCACGATCCCTTCGGCTGTCCACCCTGTCCACTCTACGTTCGGGCGTAGGGGAACGACGTCGGTCTGGACTGCGGGAACGACGACGGCGATCGAAGTCGCGGTCGCGGTCCCGCTCACGATCACGGTCACGGTCGTAGTCACGTTCTCGGTCATAGTCACGATCCCGAGGGTCCCTTCTGCGGGGTGGTGGCGGGGGAGAACGAGACCGGGTGCGACGGGGAGGAGAGCGGCGATCATAACGCCAAACAGAAGACGGAGGGTTCTTCGCCCACTGAACGGGTGTTAACACCAGCGAGGGTAGTGGAGCACAGAAGCCATACCTGAATGTTTAAACGAGATCCTTCAAAGTATCGACCATGCCTACGGCCCAAAGTGATTAGTTTCCGAGGATGACACATGAAACAAAGAACCTACATATCGTAATACGCGTCTTCAGCATCTCTTGTGCTTCGGAATTCGACAAAGGCATAGCTGCGAGTTCGAGGTCGTTGAGCGATCGTTCGTTCGGAAGCGGAAAGCGAAATCGAAACGTAGAATCCGGAACCACCGCGGTCTTCTCTGCTGGGTTCCCCGATAATCGTAACAAGAAGTAAAAGGGGCACGGAACGGTCGCTTGATTCTGAAACAGTCGACCTCGAATCGTACAAGCGAAACCACAAGTTTTGGGTTTCATAGGGCACAGGGCCGATCCATCGAGATGCAGAGGATGTTCGAGCGAGGTCCGTTGCGTATTTTCGAATATACCGTGGTGCAACTCGGCTGTAACTCGCATTCCCCGTCGTTGTTCCGCGGTCGCCACGTCCCCGATTTTACGGCCAACGAAACGCAAAAAGTCGGACAAGGCGAGGGGTTGGAACTTGTAACTCACGGATTCGATGCTGCATGGGGATTCCGGGGCGCTGGGACGTCGCAACGAACAAGGGGCCCAAATCTGAAAACCTCAATATCAGACTCCTGCTGCTGTGGAGGAACTAGCTCATGTTGCCACTAACCGTTCAAATTCGTACGCCAGGTCCCTAGCACGAGTGGACGGGTGAAATCCACTAACAAACAGGATCCTTGCCATATTATTGCCTCTATCTTCCTAGATCTCCAGTCGAAGGGGTCTAAACCAGATGGTGGTTAGGGTGAAACGAGTGCTGTGCTGTCTTGGCTGGTTGAACCGTATTTTTGCGCGATATTTGCGCGTATTTGTCAGCGGCTTGCGCTATGACCACCACAAACAACTTTGGTCCTGACCATCACAGCACATTTGGACGCGCCGACGACGAACAACGGCTGGTAAGCTCTTATTAACGAAATTTGGGAAGTGTAGACTGAGGATATGTTCAAGTCTAGAGGCGTCAATTCTGAAGCGTCGGACTTGACAGTAGGCGCCGCTATAAAGCACCATTGGTACGTGACTCGTCACTGTCGCCGAGTTTCTTCCTCAAAAATTGTGCTTTAGGCTGCAATAACGGCTGCAGCTCTATGATAAAATCCTCATACACCGCGCATGTCATGTCATGTTATTTTGTTTCGTTCATGGAGACATAAATGGCTGCTTAAGCCACGCCAACCTCATTGCCAACGGTGTCAGTTCGGAACGTCGACTTCACCTGTAGACAGAAGTCGGCAGAAGTTCATCTCAGCCACCGTACGAAGACTTCAGGAAGGGACGAATGATGGGGTCTGGTCCTTGATATCGCTTCTTGGATCTCAGAAGGGTACACAACTATCGGCGTTACAACACACGTCGGTACCGTTTCGTGACTATCTCGAGTGGAAGTCAATACTTGGCCAACAGCCCCTGAAGGATATCGTCAGCACCATCCCGAACAATTCAAAGAAAGACGCGGATTCTTCCAGCACGCCTGATTCCGCAACCCTACCCGAATGGCTAGTTTTACACATTTTAGCCCACAGGGTTCAGACCTACGGGGAAGCAACGGATATGATGATGGACATCCTAAGGCACAATCTCCCTCTGCTCCCCATCCACCTTAAACCTCCTGCGCTAATCTTTTCTGCCGCTCACCTTGCAAGTCGCAACCTCCTCGTCCCTCTCAAAACCGTGGTCGACGAATTCCTATCGCTTGGCCATCCCATCCTCTGCCCTACATTTCCCTCTTCCTCGCAAGGCCCAGAGCTTAGCTCCCAACTTGATCACAACGCGACCGCCATGCTTTCTATGGGCAGTAACGCATCCCACGAGTTGCATTACAACCTTTTCCTCAGTGCTCTAGCTTTCACCCCAAAGCATTCCACAGCCTATTCGAACTATGTGATCTCAGTCATCAAGCGACTGGGACAGGTATCGCATCCCGAAGGATCCGAATCCACAGAACCATTCGTCAAAATCCACCCAGACACCTATTCTGCCCTTCTATTTTCAACACCAGCAGTTATCGACCACCACTCTTCTTTTGCCCAAGATCAACTCCTTTCCCCCTACCTGCTGGGTTTCCTCCGGTCGCAAATGGCCCTGGAGAATTTTACTCCGCTTACAGAGCATCACGAAGCGTTTTTACGTTTCTGGCGCAAGGAAGCCGTTCACAGTGGAAACTGGTCCAGTAAACGGGCAAGCAAAGGTCGCCACATGGTCGAAAAGTCATGGGAAGCCGTTCAAGCGAGTGTCCAGTCCGACGAAGAGACAACACGGATCGAGATCCCCAACGACACTTCGAATCCTGCGATCCGGGCCAACACGCTATATCTCGGGTCACAGCAACGAACTGACGCTATGAAGACTGTCTTCAAAACGTTGACAACGACTTCCTCCCCGCCCGACACCGAGTTACCAGACACGCATGAAGCTCAACTTCCCGCTAAAGTCATCAGAAAAAAGGATCAAATCGACATTTACGACGTTTCTGCAGCATTACACTCTGCAGCCAACGAGCGGACATTGTCCACATACCATTTCATCAAGTTGTTCCATCAGCTCACCAACAGCCCCGTAGATTCAAAGACCTCAGTCCAACTCAATCCCACCTTGGCCACGTACACGATCCTTCTCCGTGGTCTCGTCTTCCGCAGGAGCTTCAACCAGGCACTCAAGTATTGGGAATTCCTGATTAACAAAAGCGGCTTGCAGCTGGATCGCATGAGCATCACGATTGGCGCGCAGATCTGGACGAGATGTGGACGGCCTCACGAAGCGTTTGACCTGCTCGAACGGTTCGCTTGGAGACCTCACGGTGCAGCACCACGGGAATACAGTCATTCGCTCGGGTTCCGCAAATCCGTGCGGCTCGGCACCATTTCGGTCAACGAATGGATGGTCAGCCTCAAACGCGCGGGTCGGCCAGATGCAGCCGTACAATTATGGGACCACATGTTCCCGCTGTACGGTGTCTTGCAAACCAACGAAACCCTCAACATCATGCTGCAAAGCACAAGGATGGCGGTGCTCATGAACGAGAGGTCCGTTCGGACGCAGATCTCGAGGTACTTCAAGCTACAGCGCAAACGGCTTGCTGGGAAGGGGGACGAACAGAGTGGGTTTGTGTTGGACGCCGGGTTTGGGGAAAGAGCCCGGTCTGCGGAAGCTATGTATACCTTGCTGGGGCATCCAGACTATGGAGGACCTAAGCCATACCATGGCGGTTTATGGAGGGATAAGCGACCTGAAGATACCGCTCGGGAAATATTCCTTCAGGTTCTGTTTGGGATGGAGCAAGATTCCACTTGTCGAAGATTGGCCGATGTCCAAGCTCCAGCTCGCGCCGTCCGCCAAGGCTGGGACTCTGACGGAGGTATCTCTGGATTAGGCGTCGCACTCCCCTCCTTGAAGATGGAACGCTTCAAATTCCAGCCAGGTCGGGAGGTGTACCGCTGGGTTCCCTCATCCCCCGATCGAATGGAACCACGTCCTCATTACCCTCACATCGTCCTCAACAACAGCAACTTTTTCAACTATCTCTGTTTGTTAGCTGTGACCAACAGGACGGTGGAGGTGGCCCTGACTATGGCGTGGATGCGGCATCTTGGGTTGAAGCCCAGTGAGAGCACTTTGGCGGTTGCGATGGTACTCTGGGGGGAAGTTAGTGTCGAGGGGCCGGTGGTGCAGGGGCTTTCGAATTTGAAGGGCCGTAGTAAGGGCGATTCAGATGGGTTGGATGGTGGAACTGTGGATGCAGATCACAAACGTGTCCCCGGACCTGTGGATGAGTACGAGCGGTTTGTGGCCTGGTTGGAAGACTGGGTTGGCAGTGAAAGGATTCCTGATGTGGTGGTGATGCGGAGGTGGAGGATGGTCATCAAAAGTATGAGAGAGGCTGGAGTTGACTCGGACAGGAGATGAACTTGTTGTTAGGTACGTTGATGGGTAGATGATGTTCTGAAAAACGCTGGTGCCACCGTGAATAGTGAATAGATGATTGTACGCAATGATTTTTTAGACCCAATCGCTTCTTCCCTGTACTCCGAAAAATCGGAGGCTGTAACCCATGCTGCCCGGTGGCGCGCCCATACCCGAAACACTTTTTAAGTCTTTGACCCGCGGCGCCCGACCGTTGTTCTCAGAGGGGTTAATCGACGCCAGCCCGCCTTATCGTTCCTAAATATTGCTTACTGCTCAGAACCTTTATGTCTGCTAAGAGCGAACTAATACTAATCTACGACAACACCTCTCCTATTTTCACCTACCGAAATGCACCCACGGGAACGCCAAACTGGCTCGACATGAACCCTAACCGTCTGGCATTGTATAACGCTACGGCCACGGGCACGACTGGTTTTCGAGACGAGTCCGTGACTCTATTGGTAGCGTTTCAAGGTAGCGTAGCGTTCGCAAAGATTACCCGTTTTACACGCACATCATTTTAGCTTACAAGTTGAATAACAGGAACATGCGTATCACTTTCGGGGTTACACTGGTTCAGAACAGCAAGACCAGAGGGTTTTATTGGGATATCGTGCCGTCGTGGCGAATAGACGCTGCAGAAGGCTAGATAAATTTAACAACCCCTGGAGACCTATCATACAACATTCGCTATAGCAGGCAGTGGTTTACAACGCCAACACTAAATGACGGACCCCGATGATCGACTTGAGATGCAATTTGTAGGACCTACGTACGCCGAAGTTGACTTTTCAGTCGTTACTGGTGGGAACCAGGACAGGTACAACGACCAGACCACGATCGTTGTCGACGATAACTACCTCTCGGAGATATTCTACTTTGGACCTTGGGCTCAGAAGACCATTGGGTTCGACGCCAGTCCGTCTATGGTGCAGCATCTTCCATTTAGAAGTGGTACGCATCGAACTTCAACAGTGGTACGCATCGAACTTCAACAGTGGGGAGCGGATTCCGGTTCAAGTTCTCAGGTGCGACTCGTACTTGATAGAGGGATAACGGTGTCCTCTGACTCAGTGGGTCGGAACTAAAGCACTTTTCAAGCACCAGTATTCATGTATACGGCGTGGAGGACCTCGGGAGAAGCGGTTCTCTCAACGTTGCATTCGTTATTGACGATCGTCCCCCGGATGTCAAAAACTTTACAGTGACAGCCCAGAACTTCCAAGATGTATCCCCAACACTTATCCGACAATACCCAAAACCTATTACTTGTCGAGTTCACTGGGTTAGATCCAGGGGAGCACACGCTTACAGCCAACCTAACTTCGATCGATAACCAGGAATTCATTTTCGACCACGTTACATACACGCCCGCGTTCCCCAACCTGTCCGCCAAACCATCCTTCGACGTGTCGCTTCTCGATCCTGCTCTGGATAATCGTGACAGACAGCCCGCGGCTCCAGTTGGAGCAATTGTTGGGGGTGTGCTTGCTGGTCTTGCACTGGTGCTGGCCGTCCTGGCATTTGGATTCTGGATTTGGAAAGGGCGCGGGCGCGTTTCAAGGCGTGCTGGAGGTAAGATACAACTTTGCTCCTCTGAGTCTGATCCCTGTGTTGACTCGACGGTCTTTTGCAGACAGAACTCAACAATAACACGGACAGAGGACAGTACAGAACGTTGAATCGGGAGATTGACCGCTCCCCAAGTCCACCTCCTTACGTCGCGGGCGACCTTCCTGAAACGAGAACAGCAGACCAAGAGTACGTGCATCTGGAGAACACTGAAGTTCTTTCTGGCGCGGGGCTATATCGCAGAGGAGCACAACAGCCGGAGTCTTTTTCTCGGGAGGTGGTGTTTGATGTTGAAGAAAATGTTGGAACAACAGCTTTTGGAATCGGACCCAAAGTTGGGCCGGGATCGTTTTCGCAAACTATTCTGAGCGAAGAGACCATCATAGAACGATGGCCCCACTACCGGAGATCTCAGAACTCGCAGCCTTTTTACGCTAATGGGTGATCCCGTCTCAGCGATCACAGCCAAATCTCACCAGAGGTTTTCGGCCCCCGATTGAGCTACAGTATATCGTACTTTGGAGACATTGGCTACTAGTATTTGTATAAGCGCCCGCGGGTCTCAGACGGCCCAAAAGCTTGCACAAACTTCCTCTTGCCGTCCGCTACAGCTCTCAAACAGCGCTTTCTGGAGCATGCTTTATTTATAATAATGGCATTGGCCTTGATGTAGAGTACCGAAACCACCATCCTTTTTATTACATGTGCCAACTCTTCGCCTCTTCAACCGTGACGCAATGAGGGGTCACCCTACGATGGCAGGGGTGCAAATCTAACGTAGCGATTGCGATGGTCTCTGCTGGCAGCTGGAAAGGCTTGGATTGACTCGCTTGAGTCACGGGTCTGGTTGTCTACTGGTTCGGTGCAGTATGTTGGAGGCTGGTCTGTGAGCTCGGACAGTGATGTAGAAGGTCCTGTGGTGCTCCATTGTGTGCGCTGTGCGGGGAATTCGAGATCTCTCAGATCAGGTGAGTCGATGTCGAGGCTAGGTGTTGCAATGGTAGTCATGTCTCGGGAAGGGATACCTTGGTCTCGCTGTATCTCTATCCCCGAAGGACTACCCCTGGTGCTGTGGCCACTGGTATTCTCTACAGTATCTCCAGGCACAGCATGGGTGATTGACCCCTCAGGGCCGTCAGCCGTAAATGCTGGCCCGGCTTCTAGAATACTTCTAGTGCCTTTTGGAGACATATATGTGGTTCGAGGGATCTCTGCGCAGTTATCATAAACATCATAGGGGTTAAGTCCTAGTAGGGGGTAGAGTTGTCGAGCGGATGAGCATCAGCGAATATATGTGACGTTTGAGATTGCTCACCTGGTTGCATCGTACTTTCTGCTGGTACAGACTTGTCTTCTCCACCCGGATGATTCGATGTAAGGAACGGTTTCATCCGTCTTGCCCAGATCCAGAGAACAATGGAAACTGCTAGTACAAGCGGAACAGTCACTCCAACGGCTACTGCCACCATTACGGGAGTTACTGCCTTGAGTGGGTCCGCTGCCGGAGCAGATGGTGGGGAAGGTGTCGCGGGAAGGAGGGAAGAGATTGAATCCGAACTCGGTGTATAAACCAGGAAGTCAAGCTCGAACGGCTGGCTGCCAGTAGTTACCACTGCAGCTTTTAGAATGTGCTTGGCGGGCATCAAATTATCCCATTCAGCAAACAGGAAGTTGAAGCCTGCATTTACTGGGTTTTGTACTTGTGATCGGAAGTCCTCATAGACCCTGGGGTACAGTGCACGGTCTACGGTAAAGTTCATCGCAAGATATCCTCCTGGGCGCTTTCCATATACTCGAATCGCAGTCCCTAAAACTGAAATCAAAATCTGCACTATTTGTGCACTTTGAGGTAAGGCTCACCTTGAAATTCGAATTCGAATTCACTACCGACATCGATTGCTCTGGTCGTCCTGTTTCGAAACGGAGAATGGAGAGATTCTTCAACACCTACGCTTCCGGGGAAGCCGTATGGCGTTTTGCGCCACAGTCCTCTGTACCCAATCCGTATATCATCGTCATCAACAATGATCGAGGAGTTTGCATCCAAGGAAATTGAGGAGCTTCCATGCTCTACCACGGCAAAATCTACGTCGACTTCCCATGGTGCATCTGAGTCTATGTTACTGGGATCGCGCACACGCACCAGCTGCAACTGATGAGATGCATCTTCCAGAGTCGGAGACGTGAACCATTGTCCACTCGAATGAACGCCACTGCCGATTTTCGTGATGTTAACAGCCTCTCCGCCATCTATACGCCATGCGATAGTATCCGAAGTGGCCCTTTCCCCTCCAGTTGCACCATCCCATGCCCGGTTAGTACTTCCAAACAGCGCTACTGAAATGCCTGTGGAGGTGTAAATAGTAAACGGTACTGGGTGTTTTGGGCTGAAATCGACAAGGATATACTTACCATGGAAGTTGAAGGTTAAGTAACTGGCGTCAACGCGACTGAGAGTTGAGGTGCTGTAGTCCAGATAGCAGGGTTGAACGAGGCAATGGGTGGTTCTCCATTGCCCATTAAAGCCACGGCGCTCAAGGTCTCCTGGTGTTAAGTTGCGTGAAATCCCAAAATTGAACGCCGATGAGGTGTCGTCGTGTATGGTGGTGGTAGTCATCGCAGGGGATATGGTGATTAGGACGTTCCGAAGATCCACGTCAGCAAACTTTATAAAGATCGCTCTTGTTAGTAGTACTAGCGTCTGGTCTTGTTCTCGAGCTTCCCATCGAAGTATCAACAAGGTGTACTATGGTGATGGCCCAACAAGTGTCAGCGCCCCGAACAGATTGCACAACTTCGGGATCTGCTTGGGCAGCTCACTGCAGCTAATGTGAATAGAATCGTAATCAAGTATTTCTTCCATAACAATTTAGAAGACATAATGCACTGCCTCAGCGAATTTCAATACTGCTTTCAGTGAGTCTCCTTCAAGATCTGTCTGAATCTCAGCACTTTTGGGGTCTCCGTTGTTGGGACCATCACCTAGTCCACCGTGCGTATCGGCAAGCCTTGTGCTTTTACCGACACGTCAGGTTGAACTAGTCATATAGATGGTTTCATGAGCCCTATCCCTCGACATTCTGTTGACCAATTGATAATCTAACTTTCCCTGGACAATCGTAGTAGTAGTAGTAGTAGTGGATTTATATCACGTTACTAGGCATTCAACTAACGATCCGAAGGTCACTGCTTCGAATTGCCGGGTCGAAGTTTGCATCCTTCTTTCGGCCTCTCCTAAGCACAGCAACCGATCGCAGTGAAAGGTCCGCAGCCCAAGAGGGTAATAATGTCTGCGGCGTACAGGCTGCTTACCCTGAAAGGCGCCGAGCGCGCTGGCATTGCTGGAGTTAATTACTGACGAGCGCGGCGGGGCGTTGCCTCACTAACCTCAGACAATCTTTTCTGGTGTCGTCTGTCGGAGACGTCAACACAAATAAGCGCCCGTAAGGAGATCGAGGCGGAAAGCCGCTCCTGGTGGGGATTCGGTCCAGATGGCATTTTCCCGCGATTGATCGAGCATCGTAGACTGCACAAGCTGGATTGGGAGATCGGGCGAGGGCGCGGAGGCTGGTGGTATGTGGTTGAAGCTACTCCGACAATTTGACACCCTTCCTCCCACTGTATCCATATCACCACTAGTTAACCATCGTTCTCACAAACACCGGCTTTAGAAAAAGCAAGCATGTCAGAGATATCTTCCAGGGGCCAGGCGAATGAGTAAAACAACGATGACACACAAAGATCCTCGACGATCTTTCCATTGGATCGGGCTGGTCGGTGAATTATAATTCTTACCGCCAATGGGCAAGGTGAGGCCGAGGTCCCTGGACAAGCTGCGAAGGCTGCCTCAAAAATGAGTTCAAACTTTATGACAGCAAGTGACATACTGTGCCCGCAGTTATCCCTATGCCGGATTGATCTGCGGCGTTTGTGAGTCTTGTCCTGGTCCAGGATTGAACATCCTACGCCGTTCACAAAGATACATATCGTCGTTTAGAAACGCTCGAGCTGTTCCTTCATTTAAAGTATGTAAACTTTGGTACTATAGTAAGAGACAATGTACGCAATTTAATAGTGACGATCACTTGGACATTTCCGTTAACATCGGAAGGGCGAGTTGAAGGACTCCCGGATATGGCCTGGGCCGAACTGAGCCGAGCAGGCGCTTCCCCTGTCCAACAAAGATACTAGTATGCGTGGCTCAGGCTAGTCCTCAGTAGGTTCCAAGTGCCTTCCACGCTGGGAGCAGGAGGCAGGGAAAGGACCACACACCCAAGGAACCATCGGCAATCTCGTAAGCGTGCAGAATGGATAAAGATCAGTCGACGGAGCAGATGTATCCACCGTGACACTGTGCATACCCAGCCGTATACTCCGCAGGAGTCCGCACCGGTGGGGTGACTTCATCGCTCTTTGTCAACCTGTGCGACAATCTCCTTCTGCTCTTTGCGTCCATCACGACTACTGCGACCTCAAATATCACATCTAGGCCTCCTCCTAAACACATTACACCAACTTAGGAACCCACTGATGTCTACCGCAGATGCGGTCCTTTTGATCCACGACAGCTCCTCCCCCATATTTGAGTATCGCGAATCGGAGCCTCTGGAGGTCGGAAGGAACTGGACGTTTGAGGAGCAAAATCCGGAACGCGAAGCACAGAGATACGACAACACCACTTCGTATATCTACGGAAGCGTAGAAGCGGCCAAGCCCAGCTCTCTAGCGCTTTCGTTTCAAGGTTCGCATCAATATTTGTATATGCCGCGGAATTGTGGACGCCCCACTGACGACGATACGTATCACCCTTTGCGCAGGTACCTCCGTGTCGCTGTTCGGCCCGAACTGGGAAGCCGAGACCTCAAGCGATGACACACTCTTTGGCATCTCCTGGCGCATAGACGGGTCATTGAACTGGAGGAATATCACTACCAACGGTGACCTACCCTTCGATGTGCGCGCAAGCGGACAATGGTTCACCTCACCCACACTTTCCGACGCATTCCACCGCTTAGAGATCGAGTTTCGCGGCTTCGTAAGGGTGGATCTGGACTATGCCGTGGTAACGGGAGGCACTCTGGATAGATACAACAATCAGACGGCAATTATCGTTGATGATAATCAGTTGTCGGAGATATTTTATTTTGGGAGTTGGAGGTTCGCAACGATTGGGTTGGAGATTGATCCGTCCAGGTTGTGGCATTTTCCATTTCAGAATGGGACGCATAGAACGGCGACGGTTGGGAGTGGGTTTAGGTTCAAGTTTTCTGGTGAGTCTTCTTTTCGTCGTAGCTCCAAGTTGAAGGAGATATTGAAGGATGGTTGCGAAGGTACTGCGATACGTATCTATGGGGTCAAAGATCGTGAACGCGGGGGAGCTCTCAGCCTAGACTTCACCCTCGACAACGGGCCCCCCGAAACAAAGAAATACGACATCACGCCGTTAAATGGCAGCCAAGGGACGGCCCTCCCAATTTTTGCTGTCCCACAGTTCCCGAACTGGCTTATGGCAGAGTTCACGGGCTTGGCACCCGGGGAGCACACTCTCACTGCAAACTTGACGTCCATCGACAACATCAAGGAGCTGATATTCGACTATGTCGTTTATACACCTGACTTCCCTAACCTCGGGAGCAAGCCGAAATATGACGTATCTTTGTTGGATCCTGCATTTGACAAGCAAGAGTCGGGCTCTGGTGGAGGAAACCTTGGCAGCAGGACAATTGGTGCGATTGTTGGTGGTGTGCTTGGGGCGGTTGCTCTGATAGCTATCCTGTTCCTTGTGTGGAGTTGGAGAAGGAGATCCAAAAGGCGAGCGGGAGATACTGGTGTTACTGTCGTACCTCCAGGCAAGTGTAAAATTTCTGAACTCAATATTTAACAAGTCTAACTCATTTTGTTAGATGGTATCCTGCCATACGACATCCTTGGAGCAGCGAGTCCACCTCCCTACACCGAAATGAGAGAGGCTCCGGAAGGAGGGGGTGATGCTGTGAACCAAGGAGTTTACCTAAAAGGTGCTCAGCAACCAGCCAACGGCCACTTATCGGCAGAGCACAGACTGGGCACACACGGAGCTTTGAGATCGATGTCCAGCAAAGCTCGAATGCGGGATTCGAGGTCGGGGTCTCCCTCGTCAACCCCGACTTCGTCACCATCGCACAGGCATGACGAAAATCAAACGAGCAGCGGCTTTGGTACCAGTAGTGCCCAGCAGAGCTCTCAGCAGTCTATACCCTCTGTGTCGGACGAACTGCAACGGAGGCCTAGAGCAAGCAGCATCGCGTCGACGACTTTAGCTCCCCCTACGTATATCAGTACGCCTACCGGCGGTTTCTAGTTTATTGCGCTCATTCGGCTATTGAGGAAAGTTTTTGGGTTTAATCACAGTTTTTTCAGATTACTTTTGTACTTGTGCTGGTGTTTTGATGGTGGACATAGGGTTGATCAGCGGCAACGGACGCCCAATATTTCTCTTGGCAGCCTTGCTGCTTCACTACTTTGAGCCCGCCCCATCCCAACATTTGAAGGGTGTGTTCATTAATAGTGTGTATGTATAGATATAGCAGGTAAGCAACCAAATAATTTATCTAGCGTGGTATTCTAAACGCTCTCGATCATCTTGGACCCCGTATGTCGACTCCGCTGCGACCGCGGTCAGCATCGTCGTGTTCACGGGTAGAGTGCGTGTAAAGGTCGTTTTCTTGCACCACTGGTGCTTGACCAGTGGTGGGCAATAACATCATCAGTTAAGCTGATGTTTACAGCCTGTTCCTATTAGAACGAGGATCGGAACGTGGCTTTTTGAGGCTGGAAGATTGCTGGACAGCGGACTGAGCACGTTCTGCGGCTTTCTTCTTCTCCAGGAACGTATCCTTCGCATACCTGGAAACGGATATCTTAGCAAAAACGTTCACGTTAATAAGAATAAGCGGGAAATACGCACTGAATACTCTCCATGAAGCTGGGCAGCTTGGCGTCTTGGTTGGCAGGGAGCACTGGGATGCCTACCATCGTTCTGACAGCCGGTGACCGGAGGATGAGAGATTGGGCTGTGGTCAACACTGCAGTGGTGAGAAGGCCGATGAAAAGTCCCTATATGCATGCCAGTTAGATAGTGAGATTATGGGATGAGATGAAAGTAGATGCGTACGGTGGGGAACGACGACATCAAGAAGATGGTCATGACAGAGAGCCCACGGAAGAGGTTCATGATGTGGCCAGACATGGGAGAGCTTTGGTCCATTTCGCGTGCACCGGCCATGATTTGCACGTTGATCATTGCACAGAAGGCGACCGGGAGGATGTAAGTTGGGTCCGCTGTTGTCAGATCGTTGAGCCAGTTTACATGTCCAGACCATGGAAGCTAGGAGGGCGTAAATTGAGGGTATAAAAGAAACACTGAACGAACTCACATCAAGGCTAATCGAGACTCCGCTGTCCTTAAGCTGCTCTAGCCCTGAAGCAGACAGCCTCTTCAACGCGAAGAAACTTCCAATGGTGATGGGCATCTGGGCGAGCATAGGCAGAATCATCCCCTTGAACGGACTAACACCGGCCTGAGCATACACCTTCTTCATCTCCAAGCTTGCGCGTTGCAATTCGATGGTGTCACGGTTGGCCTGAGCCTTAGTAATGCGGTCCCTAGCTGCCATCACGGCTGGCTGGAATGGACGGAGTTTGGTGCTGTTCCGGATGTTGGACAAGGCAAGTGGTACGCAGACAAATCGCCAGAAAGAAGCGCCAGCAACGATAGTGTAGAACCATGGCAATCCCGTCGCGACGTTGATGAGCTCGTACGACCAGGCAATAAGTCCAATGGGTGACCAGGACGAGAGACCAATGGCAGCAAAGTCTCCATAAGCGATGGGAGGTATTTGGGCGACGACGGCGTCGGTGAATGGGATTGACTCGGCCGTCGACTCCACCATGGGCACAAGTTCGCTTTCGGGTTGGGAAGCGGCGTCGAGGGGCGTGACGGGCGGGGGTTGGGTAGCGTAGCTGCGTCGAGGGAAGGCGGAGGTCGGTATTGAGGACTGCAGGGGAGTGCGGGGCAGCCTGTGGAGGCCCACGGCAGTCGCTGACAGGAAACGTGTGCTGCCATGTCTAGCAGACGAGCAACGCAACGCTCGAACTAGTATTGACGCCATTTCCCGACGTCCAGCTCTGAAAAAACTGACGGAGACGCGATGAGCTGGAGACCCCACCCGGCTCTCACGTGGTCCGCACCATCAATTCCTTCTCCTTTCGGAGTCTCGGACGAGCCCCAGCACATTTGGTCCCCGACTTCCATCTCCTCTCGACGTCGTCGACAACGATGAGCACAAGCAGACGGCAGCCTCGTACTTATAGGCGAGTCACGTATCGAATTGGACATAGCCTGTCGCTCATATCATCTCCCTCAGAGGTCACCGTCGCAACTCTTTTGAGGCTCAAGACGTTAACGAGCTCATTGAGCTCCGAGCACGACAGCGTACATTTCATGGCGCATATAGCCGTACTGCTTTGGGCTCCCTAGGCTACGCCTTGACTATTCTGAGACTCTTCGACCCTGCCTTCCATCGCAGTACGTTCTCAGGATCATATCCATGATGTCCACTTGGCTAACTCGTCCAACCAGTCGGACTGTTGTTTGCAATTCTTGGAGCCCTTCTCTTCATCGTCGCCTTTCTCCGGGCCAGACACTCATACCACGACTTTGCAGATCGTAGCAAGGAAGCCCGTCTTCTTGATAAGGCTATCAAGACTGTTGGTGCGTTTCAAACCCGTCACTTCACGCTATTTAGTTCTCAAGCTTCGCGTATATGCGCCCAATAGGCCAAGAATCATCTCGTATTTTTGGTCGTCCATTTATTACAGCAGGATGGATAGTGGTGACAGTCGCAGCTTTGGTAGCTGCGGTTGAGATTGCGTTATTGGTTTTGGTGCTAAGGCACAAAATTGGTTAGCCCATTCCGTGGTGGCGCAATCCCGTTCTGATCTTGTAACATCTAGGATTAATATGTATGGTGAGTCTTCAGCCTGTATATGCGCGTTTTCTGTGGCTGATTGCAAATTTACCAGTATTCTTATATGCCCGTTGTAATTTGTTATTGTTTTTTCGTTCCATTGGACCTCCGAATCGGCATAATATCCTGCGCGAATTTGGTGATGTGGGCTAAAGGGACGAATGCTTCAGTAAAAATATGAGGTGTGCAATCTGAAGCAGTTGATTGTCTTGAAAGTTGAAACACACTTGCAGTTGATCAGCGCTTATAGTTCCATCTGCTGCATCAAGAGGCCCTTTCGCCGACACTGCGCCCGTGACCTTAGCATTGCTTTGGGATGGATATCCATTTCCTGATGATGATGCACAATCGGGCCTCCTCAGGGACATACCATGCGACATCTTCTCCCGCTGACAAGTCGGAAAATCATGTAGCGGATTCCTGGCTGGGCGAAACCGGTTTTCTCTCGGTGTGGCATGTAGCGTGTTGGATGCCGTTGGTAAGCGTATGCGCTCTAGAAAGCTTCTCATATGCATCAATTGCAGTGAATTGTGCGCAACCCTCAGCGACCTATCTTCACTAATGCCAGTTTCGCCCCTACCGCAAGGTCCGTGCAAGTTTCTCAAACTCGATCTCCTCGCTTTGGTACGTATCCCAGAACACGCTTTAGTGGATACAGGGGCTCACTATCGGCGCTTGTAATGACAGCTCTACGCCCACTTCTGGCAATTTCATTCCCCACATTCTAGATAGTTATTGTGGGCTGACTTTTTACATGACCGTCGATCCAGCGGGCCGCATCTTCGTCATCACAGTTTCTGTGATTTACGAAGCATGATTCATGTCATTTGCCGATCAGGTTTCCGTCAGGTGGTCACGGAGATTCTTGGGCAAAACTGGCTTTTAGTCCTGTCAAAGGCACTTTCGAGACTTGAAGAATTCGAAGCTCCATAGCCGCGTGGTGTCTTCTCTCTACCTGGGAATTTGCGAGAGGCGTGTAGCGACTGCCAAGGTCCTTCTTGCAGTTCATGCCTCTCTATGTTAGCGGCCAAAAGATCTGATTTTCACAGAGCTTGGAGCGCCGAAGATTATCCTCTGATTTAAGCCGTATCTCACGGGGCGCCCCTGCAAGGTGTTTTTTCGAAGAGGAAGTCTAGGGAAGTAAACAGTGTTGGGTGAGTTCCATGGGTTCCACGCAAGGGAAAACTCACCAAGT
This sequence comes from Coprinopsis marcescibilis, assembly GCA_004369085.1. Classification (NCBI taxonomy): domain Eukaryota; kingdom Fungi; phylum Basidiomycota; class Agaricomycetes; order Agaricales; family Psathyrellaceae; genus Coprinopsis; species Coprinopsis marcescibilis. The sequence goes on along the minus strand of ML210151.1, from coordinate 139,489 downwards.
GGACAGCATCTTAGGGGATATATAGTTATGGAGTGGGATTGAGAAATGGCTCGTACGGAGCTGTTTGCTTCTGGTCGCCCCTCGTTTTCTTCCCTTTGCATCCGTCCCCGTTCTCGACCTTCCTCTGCCACCAGGTATCCACCTCACCTTATTTGGACCTTGCGTGGAAGCGCAAAATAGCCACCAACATGGCGCGTAGCCTTCTCGCTGCCACCTTCCTTGCCGTCACCCTCTCCCCCTTTTTCGTCCAACAAGCAATCGCTCTCGGTCAAGAAGCATGTATCACGTTCCAATCTAGCCCTGGCTCGTTTGCAATTGTTGGTAGCAATCGACGAGCAGCCCCCATCTACCTCTCGCCAGACGAATGGCCCGGTGTCCAGTTGGCTGCGGCCGACTTTGCTGCTGATATCAGGCGCGTTACTGAAGCGAGACCTTCGCTGACGAACGTCACTGTTTCCACCTCTTCACCTGCACCTTTGGTTCCGTCAACACCCATCGAAGGTACCGACTCGGCCGAGGCTCCAACTGAAACTGGTGAAGCTCCTGCTGAGCCCTCGGCTTCTACGGCTCCCGATACCGCACCTGAAGGAAGTCCAGATGCTCAGGCTGTCGATATTGGGTCCCTGCGCGGTACCACCCCAATCCTGATTGGAACTTTGGGCAAATCGAGTCTGATCGACGCTCTGGTCAGCAACACTGGTCTGGACGTGTCGGGCATCCAGGGCAAATGGGAGAGCTTCATTAGCAGGAAGGTTGATAACCCCTTCCCGGGTGTTGAGAGCGCGTATGTGATCATTGGAAGTGATAAACGTGGAACGATCTTTGGTGTATATGATCACTCTGAGCAGATTGGTGTTTCGCCTTGGTATTGGTCAGTACTCCCCTAAATTCAACTTTGTTGGGGACAGTTATTGATTGGTGGTTTGTGCAGGTGGGCGGATGTACCGACGACGACGAGGAACCAACTGTTTGCTACTCCTGGAGGATGCCAGCATGGCGAACCGACTGTCAAGTATCGCGGTATCTTCTTGAACGACGAACAGCCTGCGCTGCAGAATTGGGCATTTGAAAAATTTACGAATGGTACTGGGTCGGAGCACTTCAACTCCCCGTTCAATAGGTTCTTCTATGTCAGGCTGTGAGTGTTTCCTGGTTCTATCTGGTGGCCGTCAAGCTGACTGGCTGCCGTTAGCTTCGAGTTGATTCTGAGGATGAAAGGCAACTATCTGTGGCCCGCGATGTGGGGAAGCGCGTTCAACGTCGATGACCCGCTTAACCAGTTTTTGGCTGACCGGTATGGTGTTGTTATGGGTACCAGGTGAGAAGCTATGTCCTTGAACAAGCCAATGTATGTGGCACTGATGATGTATCCAGTCACCACGAGCCCATGATGCGAGGAACACCCAACGAGTTTGGTATATTTTCTGAAGGAAAATGGGATTACACTACCAATTCTGACAACATCAAGAAGTATTGGGTGGAGGGTGTTGAACGCGCCAAGCCCTTTGAGTCGCTCTACACAATGGGCATGAGAGGGTTCGGAGATTGTATGTCTTTTCTCTCTTGGTCTTTCACTGCACTTCAGGATGGGATTGAGCTGACGGCTGATGTAGTGCCACTGTCGGAAGAGACGAACATTGAGTTGCTGGAGCAGGTCATTGCTGACCAGACCAAGATCTTTGAAGATGTGTTTGGAGATGACGTTGATATTTCTGAGGTTCCTCAGGTCTGGACACTTTGTGAGTGCTTTGTGTTTGGCCCGGGTGTGCACTGGTTGACCATTATGTTACTTTAGACAAGGAGGTTGAGGGTTACTATGAGAAGGGAATGCGTGTGCCCGATTATATCACCCTTCTTTGGGCCGATGACAAGTATGTCTGTGTTTCTTGATTGGAGGAGTGCACGCTGATGGGATACTTAAAGCTGGGGCAATATCCGCCGATACCCGACGCCCAGTGAACGTTCCAGGAAAGGAGGTGCCGGTGTTTACTACCACGTATGTCTTGGAGGCGTCACCCATACTGTCGTAATGAGCTTACCTCGCTTTACAGTTCGATTATGTTGGAGACCCAAGGAACTACAAGTGGTTAACGGTATGTATCGCTTGATGTTCGTACCTTGTTTGCCATTCTCACACCCAAGTGATAGACCACCCAACTGGAGAAGGTCCACGAACAAATGTCTCTAGCAGTCGACCGGGAAGCCACCCGAGTCTGGATTGTTAATGTCGGAGACATGAAGCCATTTGAACGAGAAATTGAATACTTCCTCAATATTGGGTGGAATTCGACAAGATGGACACACACCAACGTCGGCGACTACATCTCAGCATGGGCTCAGCGTGAATTCGACGTCAATGCTGCCACTGCTTCAAGCATCTCTGGTATCGTGGGCAACCTGACGAGGTACAATGCTAGGAGGAAGCCCGAGCTTTTGAACGCGACCACTTTCAGTTTGATCAACTACCGAGAGTACGTGTTGTCGTTGCTTGCAGTTATATTGTGTTCGAATACTGATGATGTGGCTCTTGTAGGGCGGATCGTGTTTTGGCTGATTGGGATGCTCTTGTTGCAGCCTCCACTCGGATATATAACCAGCTTGGAAGCAGCTTCAAAGCGGCGTTCTTCCAGCTCGTTCATCATCCCGTCATTGCCAGTGCCAATGTCGGACATCTTGTAGGTTTCATGGCGTTTTCGACGTTGCGCTGTACTCAGTTCGGCTCTAGTACGTCAACGCTGGGTTGAACAACCTCCGAGCTTCTCAAGCTAGTGTGAGTTCTACATAAAAGGCTTTTCTATAAACTTTGGGCTTATTGTCTCCTGCGATAACAGCAAGCTGCCAATGCATACCTCGAGAGGGTGAATAACTTCTTCGATCAGGATTGGGAAATCGAACAGCAGTACCACCGATTGCTCGATGGTATGTTAGCTATCTGGTTCCGATGCTCATTTAACTGACAAGGTCTCTGCAGGCAAATGGAACCAGTGAGGATTAAGCTTCCTATATGTATGTAACAATTAACGTTGACTGCGATTGCAATGAAGCTTCATGAGCCAGACTCGTAAGTGGTGGCTTGATGCCTATGGAAGAGTTGTGGCTGAATAAAATCTAGACCTTGGCTATTACTACTGGCAACAACCCATGGCGAACACGTTAGTGTTCTCATTTTCCCAATGCTTGGTGTTTCTGACCACCGTCCTCCAGTCAACCTCCTCTCGTCAGGATTTCGCCTCGAAAGCAAGCCTTGCCCGGTCCTATGAGAATCACTGTTGAGAACAGCAACGGTGCTTGGTGAGTCTGCTTTGGTCTTGAATTTGAGTAGGAGGGACTAACATTTCGTTTAGGCCAGGAGACAACAGAAACAACTGCAAAGATGGCTACAACTGCGGTGAAGCCACCCTCACTCTTGACAACTACGACACCATTGGCAGCAAATACATCTCCATCAGTGCGGGAGGACCTACTCAGTTCACCTATACTGTTGCCGCCAACGTGTCTTGGGCGAGGATCTCATCCACCCGCGGGAGCGTCTCTGCGGCTGGCCGTGAGCCAGAACAGCGAATCTTCCTTAGCGTTTCGGACTGGAGCCAGTTGGCACCTGGACGTAATGTCGCTAAACTTACTATCACTGCCAATGCTCCTGGCCAGACCCCCTCGATTGTGAGCCCTACCTTTGTGGCGATCAAGAACGCCGCAGCACCAGGCTTCAGCGGTGGGTTGCCTTTACGCTGGTTTGTTTTGAGGTTGAGACTGATTTGTCTTTTGTGCTTTTGTAGGCTTTGTCGAAGGTGCAGGTGTCATTTCCATTGAGGCTGCCCATGCTACTCGCAAGTCAGAGGTCGAAGGCAATGCATGGCAAGAACTGCCAGGTTTGGGGCGAACGTTGTCTGGTGTCACTCCTCTTCCTCGAAGGGACGAGAAGTTCGCAGCGGGTTCCGGACCTACCTTGTGAGCTTCTCTTCGATAGTCGCGATATATCATATGGCTAACTGTGATCACCGCTACCAGGGAGTACGACTTCTTCAACTTCAATACCATCAGTGGATCCGGCAACGTGACCGTGACCGTGTTGCTTTCGCCGTTATTCAACGTTGCGAGTGACGCCAGCCCACTCGAGTTTGGCCTCGCTCTCGATGCTCAGGCTGTGCAGACCGTCAGGCCTATTCCTCCTCTTACCAAGCCGGGAGATTTCCCTCCTGGTTGGGGTGGTGAATTCGGTTGGGTGGCCAACTCTATTACTCCGTATGTGGCCACCTACAATGGCATCGAACCTGGAGCACATACTCTCAAGATCTCTGCCATTGATTCGGCTATTGTGATTCAAAAGATCATTATTGGTCAGTGATTCCCTTGTGCTTCGGTATCCGGTTACTGACTGTTCTGGGTGTAGATACTGGAGGACTCCTCACGAGTTACCTTGGACCTCCTGAAAGTATTAGGGTCTAGGCTATCTTTATCGTTATCCTTATTTCGTGTAGCCTTTGAGGGTGGAATTAAGTATACCCATGTATTTAACCTTGCCAAAAAACACTCTTTGCGCCCTTTTCTTTATGGCGGGTGGACGGACGTCCGGTAAACCCTGCGGGTCATACAAGTTGGAGATGGAACAGAGAGAGAGAGATTTGACATGGGTGAATATATACACGGACGTGGGTGTTCCGAGATGTAAGTATCAAGCCGCCAACGCGTCAGAGAGTTCTTTGTACTCTGAAGCGGTGAGGTTCCACTTGTCTTCGAGTTCGCTTTGGTTGGAGGCGGTTGATGATTGTCGGACGAACCATCTTCGGACGATTTCCTTTTGCGTAGGTGTAGTTTCTGCTTTGCAAGTCACGATGTAGGTGAAGAGAACCCTATTATCGTACGCACGAGTAAGTTAAGTTGCGACGGAAACAAAAGTAAAGGGCCTGGACGAACCTCAAGGCCTTCTCCTCGTATTCCACATCTGCATCGGTGTGTTCGCCGTCATCGCCAAACGGTAATGGGTTAACGACGGACGAGATGACTGCGTCTAGGATCTTAAAGTCCTTGAATGCTTGGATGGCAGTGGGTGACGTTTGCGAGCGGGAGGTGTCGCGGAGGTGAGCGGCGTGTGAGTTGGGATGGATGGGTTGGTCCGAGTCTGTTGGGGCGGGGCGGTTGTCGGGGGTGAGGAGGTTGGCTGCTGCGCCTGGTACTGCTGTTGCGCCGGATACGGGGGCGTTGGGTGTTGTTGGTGCGTTTCCGAGGAGGAGGGGTGCGCTGTGCTGGGGGTGGGCGTGTGGGATTGGGGCGGTTGGGAGAAGGAGGGTGTTGAGGAGGAAGATGGTTTTGCGGCGGACTACGACGCGGGGGTCTGGGATTTGATTGGTTAGTATAGGTTTAGAGGGAGGAGTGGGCTAATGGTACCTTGTAACGCTCCTTTGAGCTTTTCCCAGCCGTTTGTGTCTGCCCGAGAGAGTTCTTTGACGGCTGGTGCGTTGTGTTTGAGCAGTCCGGAGAGGGTGTAGATGGCTTTGGAACGTTCTTGGACTGTTGAGTCTTCGGAGGGCGTGAGGAATGAGAGTAGAGTTGGGATAGGCTTGTATTGTAGGTACTAAATATTCAGGCATGATTGAGTGCCCTTGGAGGAGGGTGTGAAGATAGAGTTACATACCACCTCCTGGGCCATAGGGTTATTTTGAACAGCTGTTCCGATAACCCACAGTGCGTTTACTTTCACTTCTTTGGGTGCATCTGAAGTGAGCAACGATTGAAGTGGTGCCCACAGTTGCAGGACCTCAAGATCTAGTGTATCGAGGTTAAACTGTGAGTCAGGAATCAGAGCAAAGTAACCTTACTGTTGGCGTTGTCGATTTGCTCGATGAGCTATCCAAGCGACGGGGATTTAGTTAGGAAGCATAGAACCGGGAATACGCGATTTATTTACCATCTCGAGATGATCCAGAGCAGCAACCCGTTCGTCTTCCGACTTGGAACTGTCGACGGCAATGGCCACATCTTCTTTCATCAGCACCGAGTCCGGTTTCCCGAGAATCATGTCAATGATTTCCGGGTTGAGGTCTTCCCTCCGAGCTGGAGGTCTGTCCGACGCCGTGCTATCGTACGGGGTCGAGTTTTCTATTGACCATCGGAGTAGAGACTGCATTATCCCTCAAGTAGATGTTGAATAGTCGGAGGTGGTTGCCTTCTAAGAGATTCTGGGGGACAGGTAAGAAGCAAAGAGTGTTTTTATTACGCGTCGATGTTCACGACGATACCAGAACATGATCGAAGACACTGGAAATTGCCATCTCCGAATCAATCGGAGAGTCATGTGCCTGTGCCATTTGAAGCGGAGACGGAATGTGCGCGGGAAATGCCGTGCTTGACAGAAGAAAAGATTTCCGCGATGGATTGGTTCTTGTCCTTCTTGTGCTCGTTGACCTGCCTGTCGTTGAACCTAGATGGTGAGTATTTTCTTCATATTTGTTGGGCATCATTGCAGCGATGATTCATATACATACCATACTTTACCACATTCCTAATTTCTATGTGGAAAACTTTATCGATTTCAGCCTTGTCTGAGCAATTTGCCTGTCTTTCGCGCTCTTATTTCGTGATTACTGACTATTTCCTTCAGTTATCTTTCGCATGGCCATAGTTGAGCATCCTCCGGACGGAATAGTCGGTAACTTGTGAGTATCTTTCGCGCATTTTTCGTTTGATGAGAATTTTCGATGGGCGGACCGCAATTTCCTCCCTATACCAAAGCTTCCACCTGTACAAACCGGGAGTGGGGAGGGATGTTGAAGAAATGCATCGTTTAGCTGACTTTTCTTGTTGAGATGTCTATCACAGTTTTCTAACATCGTTCTTTCTTTTCTAGATGTTCTACACAACGTAATACTTCTTCACACATGTTTCCACGAATGCTATTTTTTTCGTTTGCACTCTCAGAGTTCGCCGTCCTTGTGAACCCATGATATGCTTGCACCATGAAGAGGACAGGAATCAGGATGTTATCAACGCCCACTGTCAGATGGGCTTTGTCCATGCCTCATTGTTGTCCTGTCAAAGTTAATGCTTAATTCGGTAGCAGAGTAAAGCGCGGTCTCTCTCTACCTTGCTCAAGTTGAATGGACTTCTATGTCTCTTGTTTCATTGAACAAAGACTGACAATGGTGACGCACAGACCTGGACTGGAGGACGATTTCTGCGGGGATAACAGGGGATAACGCCATCTTGCGTTTGTATGGGCGCAGAGTTCAACGTAACGTTCAGGATCCTTCTTCGCAAAAATAACTCAGGATTCTAGGCGCAACTGGTCCAGACGGCTTCACATGATCTCGGGGTCAATTAGCCTCAAAAGAATGAGCATTGGAGCGCTGTAGACGTTGAAGTCTTCTCAGCCTCACCTTCACCTCAATGAGCTACCTTTCGTACTGAAAACGCGAAACCGCACACACTACATAATGTCGAGCGCGTCTAGCCGAGAAGTGACAGCTGAAATTGACTCGCAAGCTTGTTTGGCTAAACCTGATACCGATCGGAGCCCTCTCTCGGTTCAACGTCGTACCCCTCCCATTCCCCCAAAACAGTACGGAAGTGGCTCTATTACACCACGAATCAAAGGCAGCCCCGAACGCTTAAGAAGAAATAGCTCTGGACTGCTCATCTCGGTCCCTGAAGATAGTGGCATGGATTTCGAGAGGCAGGCTGACGCTGCACACCGACCTACGTTCTACACCGGTGGGAGTCGCTTGAACAGCAGTGATGACGATGATGACGATGACGAAGATGAGGTAGAGGAATGGTTGATCGAAGAAGAACTGGCAAAAGAGGGCTTGTATAGAGGTATTCATTCACAAAAGACTGGAGATAAAGCTGTTCTAACTGCTTGTTATAGGGTCGTACCGTCGTATTGTGATGCTGTACTCTCTAACGCCTATATCAACAATCCTGACATTCGTTTGTCTGGCGTGTTTCCCGATATTCGTCTACCCGCTGTCGCCAGATTCGCCGCACTCGTCCTACCCATACTCTCCATACCTTCCATACCCATTCCCGGAACTCTTGACGGCGGCAGCTCTATGGTCTCTGAGCCAACTCCTACGAGAATCGGTTTCAGCGTTTTCGGCATCGATACCGGATACAGTTGGGGCATTCTTTGTACCCCTCATTACGACCCTATCGCAAACCCTCATTTCAATATTTCTCAAGCTATCCACGATCGTTCTGCTCCTCATCGCAGCGAACACAGAGCAGCATCAGCCAACCTGGCGTGACCACTCCTTCCGACGCGTATGGGCCGTCGCGTTAGGCTGGGCGGGTATTGAAGCGATAGTGGGGATCAAGCAGGGATACGAGCATATCGCATTGTACCATGACGTCCTTGTCACGGTCAGGAGGGTCAGTTCGCCAGATACCAGTACCCAAGCACTTCCACGCGGGGTGTCCAGGGAAAACGCGATCTCTATGACACCCACTTCGTCGACTATGGACCCCAGGGGAGGCAAGCTTGATGATGATGATTATGACGATGATGATGATGACCTTACGCCTCGTGTCGCTTCTGGTGAACGGCAGCCCCTCTTACCGCCGCCACCGCAACCCAACCATGGGGAGTCTTCCCAAACCTCAAAAAATGCGATTGCGCAGGAAGTGGAGAACGATCTGGAACAGCTTATGGCTTTGAAGGCCAGGGAGGAATTGGAGGAGATTTATGGGATGCCTGTGATTGTAAGTTGCTGTTTAGCATGCTCGTCAATCATTAATATTCTTATGCGCGTTTTTGCAGTATATCCCGGTCTTCATATCATGTATGCACCGGATCAACGCCGTCCTCCTCTCCTTGGGCAACTTTCTTCTGATATCGGGTGCTTACCTTCGATCTTCATTCGTGACCGCGCCTTTTCCACACCCTTCGCCTCCACAACCGCTCTCACCGTTACCACATTCGACCTCCCATCACCCATATCTACTCGGGCTCTCTGATCTCCCGACGTCGCTCCAGCTGAGGCTCTCGACGCACTCCAACACTCTGTTCGGCCTTACACTGCTTGGTGTGACATTGGCTCAGCTCATTCTCGTCGTCCTCCACAGTTCTTGGGTCTTGCCAAGAATTGGGATACATACGTTTGTGTATGTGAGCTGTCTCATATCTCTGGGCATGTTTTTTGCGGGGCTGGGGTATTGGGAGGCGTTGGTGTAGGGCTTTTGGTGGTGTGCTATGATAACTTGGCAGAACGGTGCCGGTGAAGTCCGGCCCGAGTGTTCTATTTTTGACGCTGTTTTGATTGTCATTGTGCAAGTTGTTGAAGTTGTTGAAGGCTTAATTATGGACCTTGTTCGTGCGCTACACCTAGTCATATTTGTTTTCGATGATCGTAGTTTATGTATTTGCCAAACACGTTTCTTTGGCCGTTATATCCTTGGTGTGCCAGACTTTTTTCAAGTCTTGAGGTATGTACAGGTGAAGGTGAGTGCTGCATTGAGTAAACGCACGGTAATCTTCTGACTGTTTATTGAGGATGTCTTCTTATCATCCGTTGCCGAGGTCTGCTTCTGAGTAACCTATAGGGCCTCCCTCTGTTGTGTCCTGAAATCGAGTGCGGTTTCGTACGTATGGATTTCATTCGCCAACGGGTCTCAGAAAAAGCCTGAAATCCGGTTTTTGAGCGCTGGCGCTGAATTCTACTAGAACTGCGGCGATGCATGGTGCACGGTGCAGTTAAAACGTGCTCAGGCCCGAAGAGATGGAAATGCTGATTCGTCTACTGATTACTTAGTAGTGATGTTAGTCAATCAACAAGTTGGTGACCGAGCAAGTCGGGCTGACGGTTATTGAGCAGCGAACTGGCAGTGAAGGTTTTCTGGTACTTTACCATATGAGTGCCCACTCGGATGTATCAACGGCCGACGGTGCAGACTTCACCAAGATCTATAAGTGACTTTTTCAACATATTATGTCGGCGCTTAGTTACCTTACAGACATAAGCTGTGCTTCCGAGTCCCGTCGAGCGTAGCCGCGTCACCCTAATGTATGGCATTGAAGTGATGAATCAAGTAGGGAAATCGGGAAACGTATGCCGCGAAACCAGGGCCTTGGGGTTGAGATCTTAGATGGTGCGCTATTGTGATACCAGAAACGGAAATGCTGGCCCACTGTGTAGGCCAGTAGGTCAAGGGGAACGCACAGCGCCTGCTAGCCGTTATTATGAGCAGACTCGCTAAATGAATGGCTAGTGGGACTGACTCCAGACTCGAGTGCACATTCTCCCATCTGCCATCTGGAGAGGTGGTGACTCATTCCAAACTCCGGCGACAAGGCCACTGTGTCTAAGTAGCATCGAACGATATCTGGTCTATTAACCAACTGCCACTTATAAATTATAGTAAGCTATGTTACATGCATCCTAATACCCAAAAGTTGAAGAAAGGATCGTGACGAGACGGATGATTACGCAAAAATTGAAGGGAACGAATATGATACAAATGTAGAGCTTGTGTTTAGAGACTACTCAAAGCAAGAGCCGTGTAACGTGCGTGGGACATGGGGCACATTTCGCCTTGGTATGTGCCAGCTTGGTGGGGGTTGTTTATCCTTGGCGTGCTGCGCGTCGGTTGGGCGGTTGGGAGCGGAGGATCGGAGAGAATTTGGAACATGGACGAGTAAGGGACCCTGAAACAGGCTGAGTGGATTGCACAAACGCTACCAGCAGCCGCAGGTGGGAGAGAGGTGCTAGGAGACGAGTCATGACAGTCGCGGCCCAACGAGACCGAGAAGTGCGACAAGCAAGACTACATGCGCTCGATGTCTGTAATTGTGGGCGGTCCTCCAACGGCGACAGGACGTCCAGTAGAGCTCCATGAATCGAGATTGGAGTCGATGGACAGCATCATAACGGAGAGAAACATGCATGAGACGGTGAATAGCAGGATTATGCAGCAGTAGCCCGCGCATAGTCCTGCCCGTCGGGCCACTCGCCTAACCGTTGGTGTGGGAGGTGGGAGTAGGGGGTCCGAGGTGCTCTCCTTGACGTTTGCCTCCAGGTCTGTGTATGAGTGGGAGCCGATGAGGGTGAGTTGGCTTGAGCCGTCTGCGTTGCAGGTGGACTTTGGGATTTTCAGGGAGAGGGAGGCACCCCGGCTGAGGGGAGAAGGCTTGAGAAGGGAATCGGAGCTTCCATCGCCAAACTCATCCTTGAGAGTGCTTTGTGAGGCGAGAGTTGAATTCCTGCTGTAGGCGCTGGAGAAGGTGGAGGGAAGGGGAGGACTTTGTCGTGACGTGCGCCCGCCGACTAGGGTGATATCAGAGGCGTTGGCCTCACTAGACACTGCGCCAAAACTGGGAAGGTGGACTTCATGTCGTATATCTGGCGTAGAGCTCTCAGAGTCTACATCCGGGGACACCGGTGAGTAGATGTACTGCGGATTCTTGGACATTGTTCTTGAGTTGGTTGATGATGAATTGGATAAGCTTCGGGACGTGGGCGGTTCTTCCAGAGAATCGATTGGTGGGTCGTTGAGCGTTTGATTTCTGCTAGCACTGATATTTGGTGGCAAGTACCATGGAAGGGAGTGAAGGAACAGTGGCTGGGCCAACCTGGGTTGGCAGGGGACAAACTTGCGTCCTGATCGCAGTCCGGTCGTGTTGTGTGCGGTTTACGGCCAGATTTAAACCTGTCGAGGTAGGCAGTTCACACCGCCCGATGTGTGTACAAGACCCGTGTCACATAATTTGATGGAAACATATGTACATGTACGTACTAGACCAACTTGCATTCTTAGCGCCGATAGTTATCGGACTTGTCTGCACTCACATCTCCAGCTACTCCAGTGATGACTCTGCAAGTAGTATGGTCCTCAGCGATTCGACAACTTGATAACCAAGATAGACACTCACACCACGATGGCACCAATTCTTGCCCGAGTCATCCGACAGCGCCCGAATGAGAGCGCCCGACGGCGACAGTATAACCCGTGGTGCGATGGTCGAATGAGCTTCTTTCAAGTAGCGAAACTGTCAAGGCAATGTCAAAGTTCATGCAATGGCTCATTGACGGGTCAGTCCTGTCTGCCACGAAGATTTTTGTACACCGGTCTCCTGTCGCCGGATGATAGGCTACGGTTGAGGCCTAACGAGAGCAGTGGCTTGCAAGTTGCAATGGCATGGAAGCAGTGACCAAGGCACGTAAATTTCCATGATCCGATCACGTAGCCATTCTGGCGTCTAACAGTTTCTCTGAACTTTGTGAGGGGCAAAAACGAGGAGAGGTCGGACAGGTTATCGTGGAGCTTTGCTAGATAACAGGCATGTACATGTAAACTTTCGACTATCAAAGTGTTGACTGACCAATATTAAGTACTGAGCACTGAGTACTGAATGAAACCTTTGCCATCATTTGTGATCTTATCACTACTGCTCATGGCACGCGAGCGTGGAAAGCCAGTTAGTAAGGGGAAGCATTAGCATGGCTGGGTGATGCTACACAGTCCAGCGAATTATATACAATGCGATTGTACATACAACAGTGTAAGGCCGCAAATAACTGAAAGGTATAAGTTAGACGATGGGAAGGAACTGGTCTTGGAATTAGGCATCTGCCTTGGGTTCCTCTCTCGTCTCAACTTTGACAGACTCCTTTTCCGCAGGTTTTGCAGCAGTCTTCTCCTCTTTCTTGACTGCTGGCTCTCCCTCCTTGGCTTTAGGCACCTCTTCCGTCTTCTTCTCCTTTTCAGCAACAGGTGCCGACTCGGGCTTTGCTGCAGCGACTGGGGCGTCCTTGGGAGTACCCTCGGGCTTGGTGGCCACTTTCTCGGCTTCCTTGGGGGCCTCAGCGGGCTTTTCCTTCTCTGCGTCAGTCTTGGGGGTCTTCTCGGGCTCCAATTCCTTGGAGGAGCGACGTTTCCTGATCGCAGCTTGCGCAATCCGACGCTGACGAACGAGTTCCAGAAGTTTCTTTGTCTTGGCAGCCTCCTCAGCCTCCTTTTTGGCAGCCAGCTCCCGAGCCTCGAGTTCCTCCTTGAGCTCGCGCTCGCTGAAGGACTCCAAGAGAATTGAGCGGAACTCGAGGTCGTCGAATCGGGATCGCAGACTGTGATCGATGAAGTCGCGGATGTCGAATCGGTCGTCGATGTCGCGGGCTTCAACTACGTCGTCAAATAGGTCGCGAGCCTCGAAGTCAGAGTCCTCGAAATCGCGGGCGCTGAGGTCTTCAAACTCGAAATCACGGGCGGCAAAGTCCAAGTCCTCGAAATCGCGGCTTTCGAAGAGGGAGTCATCCACGAGGTCGCGGGAGTCATAAGGTTGGTATTCCTGTGTGAATCAGGCTAATTAGTATGCGAGCGCCCGACAAACCACCTGAACTCACGACGTGTGCGCTCGCAAGCGAGGCAGCGAGGACGACAGAGGCGGAAACGAGTGTAAGGAGCTTCATCCTGCTAACGAAAGGGAGATGCTGAATACAGATGTGAGCTACGTGGCTCTGTCAGCGCTGCCCCGTTGCATTTATATACCATCATATACCATCAAACCGTTTGAAACTGTTTGATGATGGTCTCCACAAGGGCATCTCGCCCAGCTTTGGCCCCGGGTTGCATCATCAAATAGTCTGTGATGCATCGCATCGGTTGCCTCCATTCCTTCCGTTTACGCCGATGGCGCACCAAGTTGGCTGGAGCTGGGCCCCCTTCAACATTGGGTAAGTAAGCTAACCAGCTCCCTACACCAACGGTCGAAAGACGGCTTCCCAGATAGCGGTCGTAATCTAAGCCTTCTAAAGCATCTGATCTTTATCATTACCATGAGACTGGTGGGCTGCGAGAGGCTACTTATATTAGAGCGGGAGGAGAGGCCGGGGCGCGCTTATGGCAAGTCCCATGCTCCTGCTACTACTGCATAGTACGCTGTTCCATACGCTTGCTTTTTGATATCGGAGTCGAAGACGCAAGCTTTAATAACACCATTCTTCAGCTTGAGGAAAAGCTCGCAAACCTTCCAGCTGGTTTCTTCTGCCTTGGAGTCGAGATTCGAAGAAGGAGTCTTGTATGTAAAAGGCTGCGAGTGTCGAATGGATGGTATGTAGTCCGACCGTGTAGCCCCGTTGGGCCCCGCCCTTGGGACACAGAATCAGCCGAGGTGTGATGGATCGCAACTGCCGTCCTCATCCCATACCGAACTTTCCTTTGCCTTTACGCGACGAGAGGAGCTGGGCCCATAGTAGGTGATAGACTGACTGACTGACTCGGAGTCATTGTGAAAGACGGTGCCAGTCAACGCAACCAATTTGCGTTTTCTGGGCCGCTTATTATATTAAAGTTGTAGACTAACTTGGGCGAGCTATGATAACAGGCTGCTATTAATGATCACCATGAATCGGTCTCCGAATGGCCAGTAGCGCCGCTCGCCGTCTCCGCCTACGCCTGAGCCACATCTTCCGCCTTTCCCGCTCGGGCACCTCATCTGTCTTATGGTGTCCCGGAGTTGATCGAGCTGCGACAGTAGCAGGTTCATCGAGCAGCTCGCGATTGTGGGTATCCGCAACCTGAACGAAGTGGGAACGAGCTGCGAGGTCATCGGAGTCGTCAAACTCGCGGTTGAGTTCGTGGTCGTCGGGGAAGTAATAGTCACGAGAGGTATACTGGAGGTCTTCGTAGTAACCTCTATCTTCGAAGATTGCGGCTTCAGCGAGGGTATTACGGGTATCATAACGCTTGGCAGGGCCCTGTAAATGAGTCGCATCATCAGGTTAAGAGCGCTTCGTCTTGGCGTGCGCGTAATGCCCCACCCGAAGATGATAGATCGGATAACTCACCATTTCAGCCTGGGCAATTGACGAGAACAAAAGGAGCGGGAGGAAAGAGAAGGCCCTCATCCGAGGTAAGACCCGTAAGAGGGTGCGGTCGTCAGCCTTATGACTGAGTGGACGAGAAGAATGGAATGTACAAACGACCACAGTCGCCTCGAACCCTTTGCTCTGGTTAGAGCTTCAGAACATACCAGTGGACACGCACTATGTATGTAGGCAGAGGGCGCTGATGAAAGAAGATGAATGGGAGATTGATATTTATACAGTCGGCTCCCCAATCGAGTCCTATCGTCCCGCCTTGCTAGATACGCATGGATAGTAAGACGCCCCTTGATCTCTCTGATACGTCATGGGCGCTGTGCAGACACACTTATGTACATACTCGACTACAACGGTTTTTGAGCAAGTGGCCGGGCTCGTATGGCATGCTGCCCCGTATTGTAGCAATGTTGTCCAAACCGCAGCCCATCAATAAGCAGCTTGCTCTTTGATTCTGGGGCGTTAAGAATAGGCATGGTAGATAGCAATATCTAAAGATTCGGAGCTACTACAAGCAGTCGGAACAGAACTAACGCAGTTGCATCTTGCGCAGCCTCGCTTCAAAAATAGAGCAGGGTAACGTTATTCATATTTTTATAGATATCTCAGGAGCCGAGCCGAAAGGCATCACAGATCACACAAAACCTCATGGAAGTGGACGCCCATCAACCCCAGAGCTCCAACCATAACGAGCGCTGAGCGCAATGTAATGTCCACACCTTGGGAGAATGCAGTAAGTGACGACGAAGGAGGGTTCGGGGACTTGACTATATTTAGACGCCTGCCAGGTTTGCTCCATGTACCGCCCTATCACCACATCCAGAATTACATTGAATTATCAGGTTTACAATGGGTAATTTACGGCACTATTTCAAGCATGTACAAAGGAGGTATTCGGTAATTTTACAACAAAAAGATAGAGAGCTTTGACAAGAATCACATCACATACAACTACAACAAAATGCAGTGCATCAACTCTACAACCTCGCACCTCGCCTCTTCCGAACACCAAGGAGATTGAGAGACTCCCGAATCCGGGCGTCTACAAACGACTTTCGAGCAACATTGGTCCACCAGGTGCAGTTCTCCTCCAGCCCAAAACACCAGCACCAAATGCAGCCTCCAATGCCTCCGTTACAGTCTTGACGAACACAAACTCCATCTCGTTTCGGATCTCCAACGCCACATCATGTTCAACATCTTTCCTGTTCGCGTACGGCAGTATAACTTTGGTGATCTGCGCCCGGTGTGCACCCAAAACCTTCTCCTTGATCCCGCCAACGGCAGTAACTCTTCCGCGAAGCGTGATCTCTCCGGTCATCGCAATGTTCGCAGGAACAGATGCACCAGTCAACAATGACACCAATGCACAGGTCTACAATGTACTCATCAGCATATCATCCTGAACAAAATGCACGAATAAAGTTTACCATCGCCACACCCGCACTGGGGCCATCCTTCTTTTGCGCACCGGCAGGCAAGTGAAGATGGATATCCATCGCCCCATGCTTGCCTCCTACGGCCAGCCCAGTGTTCCTCCCAGACTTCAATACATCATCCATCGGACTATCAACCAATCCCATCTCCCAAGCGTACCGCTTAACCCAGCTCAGCGCCAGATCCCCGCTTTCCTTGATCACGTCCCCAAGACTCCCAGTAAGTTTGAGCGTTCCAGTACCAGGAACGGCGATCGACTCGACAGGCATCACACCACCCTCACCTGCCCCAGTGACAACCAGACCGTAAACAACGCCACGTCTCACCTCGCGCTCACTTTCCGATTCGTCATATCGCGAAATGCCGAGGATCTTTTCCAGGTCGGATGCGAGGACAGTTCGACGGTAGGTAGGAGGCGATGCTGAAGTATCTGATACTGCCGGTTCAGGTTGCGCGGCAATGTTGGAATCTCCGCCTTTGTCGAGGTATTCTGCCCATTCGACAGCCTTGAATCTCACAACGCCGCCGATGGCCCGTTCTAGACTACGAACACCAGCCTCCCGTGTATATCTATTCGCGGCTGATCAGACTATCAGGTCTTGGTACGCAAGAGGGAATTACTAACCTAGTGGCAACCTCGAGCATCGCAGGCTCCGTAACGTTGATATGTTCATTCTCTAGACCGTTGGCGGACAACTGCTTTGGGAGCAAAAACCTTCGAGCGATGTGCAATTTCTCATCGTACGTATAGCCTGACGATGACGTTAATGACAAAGATCTAACGTCCGGCAACGCACTTACCGCTAAGCTGGATGATTTCACACCGATCCAAAAGCGGACCAGAGATCGTGTCAAGCGAATTGGCGGTACAGATGAAAAGGACCTGGCTCAAATCGATGGGTACGTTTAGATAGTGGTCCTGCAAAGAAATGTCAGAAACGCTTCGCGGAAATCTGCACTGAACAACAAACATTAAAGCTCCAGTTCTGTTCAGGATCGAGTACCTCCAGCAGGGCAGCTCCGGGATCACCGTGGAAATTACTCTGCCCGACCTTGTCGATTTCGTCCAGCAATAACACAGGGTCGGACCGGCCAGCCTTGCGCAATGCTTGTACAATCAGGCCAGGACCACTGGCCACGTAGGTCCGTCGATGGCCTCTAATCTCGGCCTCGTCGCGAACGCCACCCAATGAAATGCGTTGGAAAGGTCGGCCTAGTGCTTTGGCGATGCTCTGCCCGAGCGAGGTTTTGCCGGTACCCGGTGGACCAACGAAGCTAAATGGACATGAGCCGCGGTGTCAAGACGGGAAGGACTGTCCACTTACAGTAGAATGGGACCCCGAACGCCCTTCCTGAGTTTCTTAACAGCCTGCACTGGACTAGTCTGAACGGCCTTGTCCTTGTCGTATAACACAAATTCTCCCCCCTTAGGCTGTTGCTGGACGATCTGCTCTTCTTTCAGCCGCTCTTTCTCGAGGTTCATCTCCTTGAGTCGCAAAACGGCGAGGTATTCAATCAGCCGCTTCTTGATCTTCTCCAGACCGAAGTGGTCGGCATCAAGCTGTGCCCGGGCGTTGTCGAGGAATGACCGATCTTTGAGGTCAAGGTTGGAAAGGGAGTCTGAGGAGGGGATCGAGGATGCCAAAGGTGCAGAGTTAGGCCAAGGGACAGATGTCAACCATTCCAACTGCCAGGTTGTTCAGAACATGCAGAGCCACAGGGCAGGAGCCACGTACATATGTTCGAATGACACCGTTCTCGACGCTCCCGGGGGGGATTCGCTTCAACCGTCGCCATTCGCGTACACCCATCTTGCGTTCCTCGCTATGGGGCGCCATTGCCTCGATGCGACGCTTGAGATCAGCCATATCGTCGGCCTCGTGTTGTTCGTCGTCATCCAACTCACTGTACGCGGCGTCGGCACTTTGGTTGGTCCCAGGTCTTCCAGCAGGCTTCTGGCTCGTGGCACTGTTGCGTTGGAGGGCTTGCAATTCTCGTTGGATCGCCGCAAGCTGCTGGCGAAGAAAGAATTCTTTCTGTTGCTTGGAAAGGCTTTCGTCGACGGCGCTGGCAATCTTCCGAGACACTTCTGAGATAGAGGCTTGCTTGAGGAAGATGCTGGTAGCGGTTTGCAGGCGCGTTTCCGAGTCTGGTGTGCAAAGGATAGCTAAAATTGACAATGTTAACGAGGAAGCTAATGCACAGATGGCTACACATGCCTAATTTGTCCACGTATTCGCCTCCCACAGTGCTCATGAGAACATCGGCCATCCAAGGAGTTCGGGAATCCTGAATATCTTCAAGCATCCCCAGAATCTTCGAATATCCCTCTCTCCTGCTTGATTGGACAGTGTCTCGGCTGAGACGCTCCAGCAAACGTGCGGCTGATTGCTTGAATCGGTCAATTGCTTCTTTACTCGGTACCTTTTCCTGTGGCGAGTATTCGACATCCCGCATTGGTAGGGTCGCAGAGAGCATGGGAAGTGTTAGCTTGTTCTTGGTCTTGGATCGATTTACGACCTTGACCCTGGCGAGGCCGTGTAATGAAACGAGGAAAGGTTGGGTAGGGCTCGTCCGAGTAGAAGCTGGTGGCCGAATGAGACGAATGACGCGGGCTGCTGTTCCCCATTCTGAAAGTGGTGCATCCTCGTTGGATAAAGCGTGACCATCGTCTCCTGCGACGTCGTTTGTATTGCGTTCGTCCCGACTAGGAGGAAGCAAAAGACCGGTGTCCCCGGCAATGTCCCCACCAAGCAATACCCCAGACGAGATTATGGGTATTGTGGCGACAATAGGCAGAGAATCACTCTCTTCAATGAGCGACAGAAGCTGCTCCCCTATGGTCTTGGAAACTGGCAATGTGAACCTCGCGGAAGGTAGAAGAATTACTGGGTGGGGTAATGCAAGTACTGGAAGCCTTGTTGTCGTCGCCATTTCTCCTGGAAACAACGATCAGAAGAAGGAATAACAGTAGAGACTACGACTTGATTCAGAGCGAGAAATACGAGCAAAAGGTTATAAACAGGACCAGTAGGCAGGATGGTGGTGGTTCGGGAACAAGCTTGAGACAGCCCCTAGACTTCTCTTTCCCACGTGATTGTCTCTCCACATTGACCTCCGGCAATCATTAATCACCTTAGTATGATGCAGCGGCCAGCCAGCAGCCTTATGCAGCTAGGTTCCGGCTAACTGACAGACATTAGCATATGTAGATTCCCTTAGATTCCTAACGAAAAAGAATGTGGGGAACCCTGGACACCTGGGGACCCACAACTCCATTGTCTTGGTTGGGTCAAGTTATGAGGCTAGCAGGCCGGGCGGTCACCGGTCAGCGTTGACGCAGGGCGAAGACTCTTGACGAGCCAAAGACGAGCACAGCTGGATTGGTATAAGAAAAGGCCGCTTTTACTAGAAGAAACTCTGCGACAACTCCAGAAGAGCTAGTACAAGCTTGTGATTTCCGAGTAATCAGCATGTTGACTTGGTACAGAAGAACAGCGGAGATTCCTACTAGTACGAACGCGACGCAACTTGGCCGCGCTCAGATGACATGGTGTCCGACAGTTACCTCGTCCCACCCATTAATAGGACAGTTGACACTGGTCGCAGACACGCTGGAAAGGTACAATATAGCATTATACAACCGCTTTCAAACTGAAATTGAGATTGTGCTGCAGCATATCACAAAGATATGAGAGACGAGAGCACTGCCGTCAGGACTTACGCCATTTGACTCGCTTGTGTCGAGTCCTACTTCAAATCTTGGTTCAGCCTTCCCTGTACGAATTCGTAGTGCAGGTGACTTGCACCTCCAATCTATTATTTTACACAACGAGCAAGGTATCTGCTCAGCGACGATATCTTACTATGGCGTCAGTCTGTATATATTGATAGGTGCGGGCTGTTCTGAGCGTAGTCTGGTTGGGCACTAACTTTCAAGGACAATGGCGGACCAAACACATCAATTCCGAACTTTGACCTGTGCCAGTAGTTGTATATCTCGCTCTCCTGGACGACAACATCGACATATCTGTGATGGTATTGCCATACTCTAACATATAAACAGAATTACCGGTGACATTCGGGCAGCGGCTAGTGCTCTCCCAAACATCACTCAGCTTACAGTTCTCGGATCGTTTACCTCTCAGCAGGTATAAAACATCAAATTCCTATGGGTTCCCTGCCTTCGTCTGATCGGCCTCTACATGCAATGGTACTTCAAAATGTAGCTTTCTGGTGGTTCGACTCATTTTTGCTTCAAATGGAACACCCAGGGATCCCTTGAAGACCCCCTTTCTTCCGCCTTGTCTTAAGGTTCTCCAGACATTCTTGCGAAGAATCAGTGTGTTCTATGTTCTCTTTCAGTGGCATTCCCTGCTGACCTCAGTTGGGCAAGCAGGATATGGATATGGACACCAGTGCTCACAATGCACACACGAATCAACTTCTCGACGAGCTGTACAAGAACCATGGGCCGGTACACCCTGTATGTCAAGCAACAATTCTGGCCTTTCCTTTGAATGAAACGGCCTTCGACAAAGTCAGGTAAGCTCTGAGGGTCAGCGGGGTCATGCGCCTCATAGGCTGGGCAGGACACGGTCTTGTACCGAACCAAAGACTTCCGTTTAAGAATCACATTAAGTCGTGATCAATTGATGCTAGGTCCAAAAATGCGTGCTGATAGCCAGGATGATGTACTGTATTTGCATCTTATCTATTGATTAAGACTCGTCGCTTGAGCGCATCAAGAACGAGAAGTTGAATCCTTTGTATTTCACAAGGAAGAAATTGCGCACGCTCGTCTGATGCCAGGCCCTTAGTTTGGACGTAGGTTCCCAAACTCCTGTTCAGTCTCCGTCCGGTTAACCTTCTCTACATTGTTCTAGCTGTTCGGATTTCGGAGAGCCATCGGATGAATGGTCATATACTACACACTACTCGATCCCAAAACCCAAACGCACTTGGAAATGAAGTTTGCTGCTGTCGAGAAATCATCTCAGTAACTGGTATAAAAACCTCTCAAACATGATATAGTTCCTTTGTGCATCGGAGGCCCTCCAGTTGCAACTCTTCTCAACTGTTCATAGTTTCAGCTATGCGTTTTATCAACGCCTTCACCGCTCTTTTCGCGCTTTTGGTGGTCAACTCTGCGTTGGCCATCCCCACTGCATTGATCTCGGTCGAGACATACAGCGGAGAGACCAACAGCAAATACATTGTCCAGCTCAAGCCTGGCGTCTCTCGCAAGGACTGAGTTTCCAAACTCCAGCTCCCGAGCGACACCGTCGAGTGGGACCTCATCAACGGCTTTACAGGTTGGTGTCTCGCTGGGTCACTTCTTCTAGTCCTGGGCATCAACTCACCTTTGTTTTGCATCTAGCGAATCTCAGCAATGATGCACTTAACTCTTTGAGAGCGTCTGATGATGTTGTGGTCATTGCCGAAGATGGATTCAGAATCGTCAAAGAAGCTCCCGAGGACGACCATAGTGCGACTTCTGTGGACGCTGGGCCTCCAGATATTGTCAAGAGCGACATATATTTTGTCCAGTTAGTGCATCCTCCTTTCATTTGCCTAAGATATGTTGACTGATTCTTTTGGTACCAGGCGGGATGCCCCCTGGGGTCTGGAAAGGATCAGCCAAACCGCCCCTGTCAGTGGTAGATCCCACGAGTAAGCACTGGTTCGACTAGTTACCCTTACTGCCTCATCTGATTAGCTCTGCCCAGTCGACCCAATTTCAAGTACAGTTGGGATGAAAGTCACGCCGGCTTAGGAGTAGACATATTTATAATTGGTGAGCGTCGAGTGATATCTGCGTTTGAAGGATACTTACGCCAATCATATGGTAGATGCTGGTATGTTCAGACTCTCACTCGACCCGCAGCTAGAAAGACTGACAGTGTTGGTCCTCTAGGAATCTGGAAGGAACATGTAAGAGACTCCATTTCGTACGCTGATGTTACAAAAACCGAATTGGGATTTGTAGTCAGACTTCAAAGGCCGCTACCGATTTGGTGTCAACACTTATCAGGCGTAAGCGTACGGTCCAAGCTAAATACTCAGTCTTTAACAAAAATGAATTTTAGAAACATGGAAAACACCGCCGGTGTTGTGACTGGAACCTATACCGGGTCCGTCCTCATTTATTCAGACTACAGTCATAGCCACCCTCATTCACGTCCGTAGGTCAACTGCAGCAGGCGACCGCTGGGGTGTAGCAAAGGTTATATCAGTTTTCACATCTGATTCGGACAAGGCACCGTTAACTCCATAGTACAGAAAGCCAATGTTGTCAACGTCATTGCATTCCACAACGATGCACGGGACACCAGGTATTGTAACTTACCCTGCCCTTACATCATTCACTCACCAGTTAAATTAAAACCACCCACAGGCATGGAACACTCTCTCAAATGTAAGCATAGGCTTTATACATTCTAAAGTACGCCGCCCCATTGACCACTCTATACTCAGGATCTCTGCCTTGGAGTGGGTTGCTCAGGAAGCTAAAAAAACCAAGCGTCCAAGCGTTGCCCACATCCACACTACCAGGGGCAGTGGATATGGCCCCTCTACGCCTTTGGATAACGCTGCGGCCAGTGTGAGTATTTATTAAACATACCTTCGAATCATGTTGCTGAGTCAAATCGTATCAGCTTGTCGAGACCGGAGTTCATGTCGTGGTACGCGCACACAGTCCTGCATCATGTAGGGATTGTGTTTCTCACTTGATTCCCCACTTAGGTCGGTGCTGGTGACGAGGATACAGAAATAGAGGCATCTTCTTACCCTTCTCCTGCACGAGTTGGCACCGTAATCACTGTTGGCACCATCGATATCAATGACGCCCGTACCAGTCTCTCCAACTTTGGTCCAGCAGTCACTCTCTATGCACCTGGTGCTGGGGTCCAATGCGCAGACTATCCACAAGGCTGGGGCGGATATGACCCTTATGTATGATATTCTTTGATTCCACTTGAAGCGACTAACCCTGCTTCTAGGGCTACACACAGCGGTCCGGAACCTCACAAGCGTCAGCCCACGTCGCGGGTATAATCGCCTACCTCATTTCCAGGGACGGGAACGTAGCCCCAACTGTCATGAAGGAGAAGCTGGTGAAGCTTGCTGTCAAAGATATCCTTCGTGTTCGTGAGTGTATCCTTCTTTTTAGATGCTGAATGCTATTGAAATAGGTGGCCATAGCTGATGGGACTGCCAATCTTCTCGCTCAACTCGGCCCATTGTAGTGTCTCAGCGGATGGTGCATGTCGGATTCTACAGACTTTGTATACCGTGTCTTCATTGTGGTTAGCTAGTACTGCTTGTAACTTGGATGGGATGCAATGTCACTGTTCATGAATGGTGATTGTCTTCAAGGGTCTAATACACCACGCTTACTGGAAGCCAAGCTGCATTCGCACCTGACATCGGGCGCTAAACCTTTTGATGGCGGGGTTTACATCGCAAACAAAGCCAAGCACAGGATCAACATCGACAATAAGCATAATTCAATGGTTGTTTTTCTCCTCAACAGTCCTAGTTCACCATTCTCCACGACTGGCACAGAACAAAGATTGGTCAAATCTCCGTTCCAACAATCCATTATTTCAAATGGAAGCACCCGCGCCATTACAGCTGATTGCAAAATAAGAGGCGATTAAGCTGAATTTGGATGGGCTCGGCCGCCGCCGGCTCCGATTATCACCACCTCAGCCAGCACGGAGGATCTCCAAACGATATTCGAGCTCTGGATACAAGTAATGGTCTCCAGCTTTGAACTAATGCAACACAGCGGGTATCTTCTCCAACCCGCGACTCATTAGGGTCTCTTTGTTTCCTATCGAAAGGTTCTTCTAGGCATCCTTCCGAATATCCGGTGATGTTGGCTGGTTCTGGACTTCGATTCCGTGATATCAGCTCTCGACTGAGGTGCAGCAGCGGTTTCGAATATACCCACATAAAACAAACCATATGGTGGAAGAAAGTTTCCTTTGTAGGTCTCAATTTATAGTACACGGAACAACTGAATTGTTCTTCATACTTCCATCTTTCACACTTTCATGGAAGGTCTGCAGCGACGTTGTCCTTCCAGTACCATTCATTCTAGCCCATGGTCTTCTACTTCACGCGCTCAGACGCCGCATGTCAGGAGCCATTCTCTGTTGCTGAGAGATTTGAGAAACAACTGGTTGAAAAGTGCTTGAAATATTGGGTGAGCAACAGACAATTTTGATGCCATATGTACTAATCAGTCAAGGGATGTCGATCGCACAGGGTCATACAGGTGAACTCCCTTTGTTATCGGTGCCTAGGAATCTTGAGGTACTTGCAGCACGGCTTCGAGGCATCAATCTGCCGCAGTAGTCACTGATCAGGCCGGTCCCTCACGCACTTTCGATCAGACAGAAGTTGGTCTTTTGTATTTGGAATGGAACGATCTACACAGGCACTGTAGAGCCAGTGCTCCAGGAACAACACATGTATAGGTAAGCCCGATAACTTGGTGCTTCCGGGACGACATTTGGCTGATCTTGTGATCGAGGCCCGTCACTTGAACGCCCTGAAGCAAGAGAAGTCGAATCCTTTGTATTCAACAGGGAATGAACTGCGCACGCTCAAGTAATGCATCTAATTCTGGGTGCATCCTTTCCGAAGTCCATCACGTCCGACTAACCATTTCTGTGAAGTTCGAATACCCGAATTTCGGGGAGGCATCGGGTGAATAGTCATATGCTCCGTTCAATCGTCATCGAGGCCTGAATCAAAGCCAACGTTCGATAATCTGGTGTTCTCGACACAGTGGCGTATTTTGAAGAGCCCTCGACTATAAAAACCTCAAGGTTCATGCCTCAATGTGCATTGGAGTTCTCCGGCTTCAACTCGAAATCAAGCTATGCGTTTCAACAACCTCTTCACTACCCTCTATGTGTTTTTGGTGGCTAACTCTGCGTTGGCCATCCCCGCTGCATTGAGCTCTGTCGAGACATACAGCGGAGAGGTCAACGGCAAATACATCGTCCAGCTCAAACCTGGCGTCTCCCGCAAGGACTGGGTTTCCAAGCTCCAGCTTTCGAAGGACACCGTCGAGTGGGACCTCATCAACGGATTCTCGGGTTGGTGGCTAGCCAGTTACCTTGAACCACCATTTGACACACCTTTTTCGTTTAGCCCAGCTCACCGAGAACGCTCTTAACGCTCTGAGGGCGTCTGGCGACGTTGTGGTCATCGCTGAAGACGGATACAGAATCGTCAACGAAGTCCCCGAGGAAGAACCTACTGCGACCTTGCATGACGATGGGCCTCGCGACGTTGTCAAGAATGATGTTTATTTTGTTCAGTCCGTAATGATCTGTTTCTTTACTTTTTGTTAGCTAACGCTATTCGACTGTTGTTCTTAGGCGAGATGCACCTTGGGGCTTGGAACGAATCAGCCAGCCCGGACCTCTCTCCACTAAGTCCTGGGAGTTAGTGATTCAATAGCCTTACTAGCTCGGCGCAAACATTAATATGCATTCACGCAGTCGCTCCACCTTCAGGTATTCCTGGAATGAGGAGTATTCTGGCACGGGAGTAGACATCTTCATTATCGGTAAGTCTTACATGGCTTTTGTTGTGAGCAATTCTTATTCTCGCGGCCTGAACTGGTAGACTCCGGTAAGTCATGGATCTTCCGTATCGGTTGACCAGGCTAACCGCTTGATCACTCCTAGGGATTTGGCGAGAACATGTATGCCCTCCTTTTTTTTAAAGCTATCACGAACTTACCTCTACGTTCCGCCAGTCAGACTTCAAGGGTCGTGTCCGCTTCGGAGTCAATACTTACAACCCGTGATTAGTCCACTTACATGACCTTTCTTCTCATATTTGACTAATACATACCTACAGGAACGTTGATAACACGGATGGCGTCGTGACTGGAACCTTTACAGCGTGCGCCCGCATTACATCAGTTGACTTTGATATCTTGACATCATGTTTACAGGTCTTCGGCTGCTGGTGACCGCTGGGGAGTCGCAAAGGTATGTGTTACTAGTCATCCATGTGCTAACCAAAACACCGCTAACTTTACGCGAGTAGAAAGCCAATATCGTCAACGTCATCGCTTTCTACAACGACGCATATGACAAGAGGTACCTGCACTCAGCTCTTCCCCTACTCAATAATAACATTGAATGCCTCGTAGACATGGAACAATCTCCCAAATGCAAGTCACTTGGAGGATTGCAGTATCCGGCCTTCTACTAACGCTGATGACAGGATCTCGGCCCTCGACTGGGTCGCCCAGGAAGCGAAGCAGACCAAGCGTCCAGCAGTCGCCCACATTCACACCGTGAGAGGTAGCGGATACGGCCCCTCTACTCCTTTGGACAACGCAGCTGCCAGCGTGAGGCTCCCATCGTGGTAAAACTTGAAATATCATCTCTAACTCTCAACCTTATTTCATAGCTCGTCGAATCTGGTGTTCATGTCGTGGTATGTTCATTCAAACTTCCCGGAATTTAAGATTACCACCTAACGCACATGCAAACTCAGATCGGCGCCGGAGACGACAAACAGGACATTGCGAACTCTTCGTATCCCTCTCCCGCACGGGTCCCTTCTGTCATCACTGTCGCCGCTTCTGATATCAACGATTCCCGTGCCGATTACTCCAACTTTGGTGTAGCTGTCACCCTCTTCGCCCCTGGCGCAGGAATCCAGTGTGCAGACTTCCCACAAGGATGGGGTGGCAATGACCCATACGTACTAACCTCCACATTTTCCCCGTTTCAAGAGTGCTTAACCATGTTTAGGGCTACACCACACGTTATGGTTCCTCGCAAGCATCGTCCTATGTTTCTGGCATCATCGCCCACCTCATTTCCAAGGAAGGCAACGTAACACCCACAGCTATGAAGAGCAAACTGGTGAAACTGGCCGTCAAGGACGCTCTTGGTGCTGTCCGTGAGTGTTACCTTCCTTCCAATGCTGTATGGTTGACGTTAAATCAACGTTTTAGCCACTGGAACCCCCAACTTGCTCGCACAGCTCGGCCCTTTGTAAATTCATTCGTGGATGGCGGTATTCCCACCCGCCCTGTTTTCCTGTCAGAATCCCTGTTTTGCTATCGTCAGCTGTTTAGTGTCTGCTTGTGTAGTAAACCGAATGAAATGATGTATACTGTGAATGCCGGTTGTAAAACAGAAAGCCCACACAACCTATCATAAGCAACACAACCACCTCGTATTCAATGACCTAGCTGCTCATCCCCGGGTATACAAATACATAGCGGGTAGGGACCATTTCAGATCGCCTCAATCTCGAAACTTGTAACCTGGGGAAGGTAGGCTCCGGCAGCGAGGTCCAGGATATGAACATCGTCGAACCCTTGTTGCCCGTTGAACCCGCCAAAGAGGAAAACGCGACTATCGGACAGCACCGTGGCATGATTGCCTCGCATACTGGGCGGCTTGCCGTAGATTGTCCGAGGTTCGTACTGTAGTGATACTAGGAAGCCCAATGAGCACATTATAAATACACTCAAGCAATGCTGCGGGACCCACCAAGATTGAGCATCAGGATTTCCGAACAGTATTCGGCGCCGTTGTGGCCTGCGATGACGAAAAGATATGACCCCACTTGTGTTGCACTGTGCGACAGTCGTTTGTAGACCGGTGCTTGTTGCTTTACCATCGACCATACCAATGTTTCTGCGAAATCGTCAAGGGGGTAGATGCTTGGATACGAGTAGCGAGACGCACCCAGATTCAAGAGCCAGATATCCGTAAAACATTCCTTCCCATCGCTGCCACCGACCACGACCATCACATCCCCTACCAGAGTAGCAGAGTGATACCCTCGAGGGCCAGGCTTTCTCCCTGTTGTATGCTGTTCTTCCCATTTCAGAGCCTTTTCTCCGTCTGTTGTAAGCGTCACGCCCGCTTGGTTAGGCCCGAGTTCCATCGTCCACACATCATTCAATGCTGTTAAGCCATTACCGCCCCCGAACACCCATATTCGCCCTTTATAATACACTGCGGAATGAGCTCTTCTTCCAGTTGGTTGATCGCCATCGTGAATAGGGGGTTGCAACCAGCGTCGTGTAGTCGTATCCAGGATGAAAACGGTGTCATAGTAGATGCCTCCCAGGCCTCCACCGTAAATAACAATCTTCCGGTCGACGAGCGTTGCTGTGTGGGCACGGCATGGCGGTGGAGACACATCTCCAACAGTATCAGGATGTGTCCATTGCATGGTTTCTGTTCGAGAAAATCAGGCCACGGAAGGTTAACCGAACGACATGACTCACCAGTATCAAAGCAGTAAATGTCCTTTGAGGTATCGCGATCGTCGCTCCCTCCAAATATCCAAGCGACATTGTCGACCAATGTCACTGTATGCGCACGGAGTGTCCTCCCAGGCAAGTGCCCCCAAGCAGGCGCTTTGCTCCAGTACATTCCCGTTGCTGGTGCGGCAGGTACGTCCTTATCCTGCGGTAGTCGTGGTGTACTGCGATATCGAGGGAGAACCTGGCCGCCTGCTGATACCCTGGCCGACTTCGATGATGATGAAACTGCGGATGTTGTTCGTCGCACATTCCCACTGGTTGATGTCCCTTGCAGATGGTCATTAGACGGCCGTCCCAGAGTGCGGACACTAGGGGCTTTGCGAGGTCTTGTTGGAGCAGGCTGCTGCCCTGTCGGTGGTGTAGCGCCTGGAATATTAGGTGTGGGTGGTGGGTTAGTGCCGTTGTGGAACGTCGACGATGAATCCGCTGCGCTTGGGTTCAAATAAGGACTTGCTGTCCCTCCTCCACCCTCCGTTGTCGACCCATCCTCCTCCGGTACATTGTCAAGGTTCCTTGGACCCATATCCCCTGCGGCGAGTGAGGCGGTTATTGCAGACAGCTGCTCGTCGTCCAGAGAGTAGGAGACGAGCGTAGGGTACTGGTCGGGAACAACAGACACGTTCACCACCGGAGATCTTCTTGTAGTCATTTTAGTACCACTGACTGAATGAAATCAGTGATTTCGGTGTTGGTTGTTCTTTCAATTTCCCTCAAGGCTTTAGTCGCGGTTGTGGCTGGCTTTATCATTATGAAATCCTATATTCATTTGCAATTGGATCCGAAAAGCTTGATCATTGACCATCACCATCGCATCCAGGAAACGACCATTGCTCATATATTAGCCTTCCGAGGTTGTATCTGGGATACTCTTGATTTCGAGGCTTCGAAGGCGCTCAGAATGGTTCTTTCTTCCAAAATTTCTCAATATAGGCGACGAAGCAACAATCATGATTCATTTTGGGATCCCAACATGCCCCTCCCCCAAGTTTCGCAGGTTCATGCGCACTCACCATGCCCGGTTCCCCCTGAAGCTCTAGAGTCCCAGTACCTTCGCCCCTAACTATGAAATGAGCCTAATTCATACCTTATAACGATGTGCGTGGAGATTCTTCAAGGTATGTTCTTATTCATGTCCGCTTATGAACCGATCTTTGACCAACAGCTGTATTGATGAATCTGCTACGACATTGACAGACCACAGATTGAACGTTGATAAAAGCAAGCAAGACTTATTCGAAATTCAACAAACGAAACTCAAAACCCGTGATGGCACTAGAACGAGTCAAATATAGTGCCTTAGATCACCAACGCCGACACTCACCAGACTAGATCTCGTCATGCCGTTCTACTGGGGGGGGCCTTGGATTATCCGCATTGAAAAAGTGGTGGTTTGGGGGGGCACGTATCGGAGGCTGATTCGCAATAGGCTGCTTGTGATGCAAAGGGTTCGTACATTGCTCCGAATGCTCGCATGAGCAACTGTGTGCGACTGCGTTCGACTGGGGGTGCTGTTTGAACTGGGTCTGTGCCTCCTCTCCTGGAGGAATCTTCATCTTTTCGATTGCAGATGGGGAATAGTCGAAGGGGGCTTCACCACCCTTGGCTCCGGGAAGAGGTTCAGAATCTTTGTGGGTAAGATGCTGAGGCGCGAATTGTTTATTCGAGGGTGAAGACATGGCTGTATGTCCTTCACCATTTTGCCAATCGACGAGTCTTTTATGTTGGGACGGTCTGAAATTACGTCATTTAAGAAAGGTCCATGTCAGGAGCCATGACGAGCGACACTCCACTTGTATAGTCAAATGTGGACACCAGCTTGTATAGCGACCGAGCGTCCAGAGGCGTCCAGCAGGTGATAGGCCTCACCAGAAGTAGCCTGTGAGAGGCTAGAGCTTCGTTATATTATTCAGGCGACTCGTTCAAATACAGATTCAGAGTACACTGCGTTTCCGAGCGAAGAGCGAGTCCAGACCGAGACATATACACCGGCACAGTCTATGTGACTATGACGCTCCTCTGCGTTTCTATTTGGATACTCTTCATGTCAGCGTTACGGTATCCACTATGAAGATTGGAGACATGGTGGGAAGCACGCTGATTCCGGACTACCGATAAGGGGATGGTTTGATGAACGGAGACGTCCTCAAAGGTAGGATCAGCC
Organism: Coprinopsis marcescibilis; assembly: GCA_004369085.1. Classification (NCBI taxonomy): domain Eukaryota; kingdom Fungi; phylum Basidiomycota; class Agaricomycetes; order Agaricales; family Psathyrellaceae; genus Coprinopsis; species Coprinopsis marcescibilis. The sequence goes on along the minus strand of ML210151.1, from coordinate 108,753 downwards.
ATACTGCGTAGGTTCAATAGCATATGTGAGCCCTTAATGAACGACATAGCCCAATCGGTTAAAATTGACCACTTAGCCGTGTAGCGAGAGCGTACCAGGATGCAGCCAGCGGTCGTGGTCGGCCTGATGGAATACGATTCGTCAGAGTCCGATGTTAAAACTAAGCGCCGGGGTAAGGTCTGTTGACGTACGTTACTAAAAGGCTTGACAAGAATGGTGGCCCAAATTGAAACATCAGGAAGCTGGCAAGTAAGAAGGCTGGACGGGAGGTCTTTAGTGGTGTAGTACTTTCTGCTTGTGAGATAGCACGCACCGAAAATACTGGGTCGGAAATCGTCAAATGTGGAACAGCTTGTCAATATGCAGCTAATGACGAGAATCTGTTGGAACTTACACAGCAAAGTACAGAGTGGAATCCTTGGCCAGAATGACCATGATCTTTGGTACTGTTGTTCCTCTCCTCCACCATGAAACTGCACGAGACACAACGATAATGAACAAAACGCCTGCGAAGTTCCCCTTAGCGGCGGCGGCGGGGTAGTAATCAAAGGATCTGCGTACTTTCAACGATCAAGGGTGCAATCCTTCAAGGTATGTGTTACTTAGTTAGAAAATGTGTGTAACCTAAACTCAGACATACCAAAAGCCGGCTATTATGGAAGGGACGCTGGTCGCATAACACCCAGGAAGACTTTGGAGTGTTTGGTTGACTAGTGGTTTACAAATAAACATGGCCGCACAAGGAAGAGAAGCGCAAACGTACTGAGAACATCCTCTCCGACGTAGTCTTGGATCGTAAGGCCTATGAGGGTGACCGTACCACCTAAGCGTGCATATTTAACACAAGGCAGACCCAATATGAAGCTGGTAAGCTTACCAAAGAAGAAGAAGCATGCAATCCCCCTTGTGACCTTGAACCCAAGGAAGAGATATCGTTTGTTCAAGGAGCTGTGAGGTTCAACTTTGAAGGCGTACATTGTTATTCTTGCCTGTGCATCATAAAAGTGATTAACGTGCGGAGTAAATTACAATATCATTGGAAACCTACAGAGGGCCCATATTCGGAGGAGAAGGATTGCTGCATCGAACGACCCAATGTTTGTTAGCTGTGTTGACGGAGTTAGCTATTCGCGGTCGCTACCTTGCACAACTGCTGTGGAGATAGTCGTAGCGCTTCAACAAGTAACAATCAGTTTCGATATGAATTGTCAAGGTATGAAGTGGACGTCGTACGCACACAGTGAGCCAACGTAAATAAAACACGCAGCTGTGATGAGTTTAAGCGCTCTAAGCGAAGGGAGACAACGAAGGCTGAACGAACAACTTGCGAATCAGGTACCTCGTGTCAGATGCTTTGTAGGATATATATTATAGTAGCTTTAGATTCACTTACAGCTGCAGGTTGAAATGTTTTCGCAGCCGCTAAAATCATGGGACTCAATTAGACCGATAACCCGGGGAACGTCAGGCACTGGAAATCCCGTACATATGCAGTTGAACCTGAAAATGAACGTAAGAAGGGGGTGGAGCCTGGCTTCAATGAACACTTACAAGAGTATTCCCTCTACTATATACCTGTTCGAGAAGAAAAGTAACTTGGCTAAAGTCAGGCGGCTCCTAGATAACGGGTAGTTTTTTTTAGCTTTAGTCTACGCTGCGACAAACGATAATCAAGTGACTCACGGCCATATTTTGTTAATCTACGCGAAACACGAGCACCGTCTCAGTCGGACAGCCAAGAACAGACACATTGCGACTCACCTCCTCGTCCATTGTCAGTGCATGATTATAGATAAGGATCGTCAAGCAGGCAGCTGGAGTCAATGTGGTTAGAAGGTATGCCTTTGACGAAGTAACCTCAGCTCACCTGCAACCAGGTTGACCAAGGACCCTTGAAAGGCTAACGTCTCCAAAAATCCGGGATCCATCGTTTCAAGATGAGCGACCTGGAAAGCTCCTATGCAGGTGAGTACTGTCGGCCAGAACTTGGGAGCTGACCCGCGAGGTGGCTCCAAGCAAGTATCCACTGGTCGGGACTCGGAAGATGGGGAAGATGGGGAAGGATCAGGTTAGGGGTTAGCTCCGACATGAGATTGGTTACCTTTATTTATAAGTCCTGGTCTCTTTGTCTAGTAACATGCCATTTTGGAGCCTCGAGTCTGATGTCGTAAACCCCAGATATGAATCCGCAAGGTCAAGTGATGGGCACAAGGCAAACTTCCCAGTGCTTCTCGTGCTTCTTCGGCTCGTTCCTTGATGAAATCATGGAGCCACCGCTTTTAGAAAGCAATAAGTACTAAAGGTTGGATAAAGATGGCATGGAGCGTACTGCAGTACTTATGCGATAGGAACTTTTGAGAGTTTTTGTCTCGCCAATTCGGACGCACGACAGCATTAGCTTGTGACAAGTCCAGCAATTCTTCTCGTAAGTTCAAGTTCAGCCTTATCGTTTTAACATCAGAAACTAGCAGGACAGGAGTTAACTCGTAACATACCTGGTGTAGCCTGGTCTGTTCGTTATCTGCTATGTCGCCGTGATACCAGTTCTAGTACCGGTTGAGAGATATGCGGCATGGCCGCCAGCGATTCATCACGGAATCACGTACAAACGGGTTATGAATGAATTCAAGCAGGTGCCATTTTTCCATTCCTTTGCATAATCAACCCACTCAATTGATACACCACGAGCGTAATGCATGTGCTAACCATTCAAGAGATCGGCCGAGGTAAATACATAGGCGATAACTTCACTCGAGCGACATAGACGACTTGAATCCACGGGCGTGTATTTGAAAGGCTGGAACGTATAGTACGTTGATCCTAGAAGCTCAGAGCTGTGAAAAACGCAACTGAGATGACCCACGGTCGTACCACCTCTTTGAAAACCGGGATCCGAATCCCCGACTGCAATGTTTCCTTCCGTTCTGGCGGTGTAGGCTGGTGCATGTGTCTCTTGGATACGGAGTCGGGAGTCAATGTGCATTGTGTACGAACCTGCCTGAGGAAAATAAGAGACATAGGCAACGCCATCACGACCAATGTAAGTCTCTAAAGTCGCTGCTTGAAGTACTCTTACACCAGTGGGTGGAAGTAGTAAGAGTATGCATGAAATGTATGAAAGCAGAGTATCCTTGCGGATTCAAGTTACATAACTGCTATCTCAGGGTATGTATCAAGTAGCCAGAACAATATTATGAAGTCTTGCTCGAGTCTCATTCCGAGAACTAGTCAGATCGAACAGGAAAGAACTCGAGAAACTACTCGTCTCGCGCTGCCAGGATCTATCATCTTTGGCTTTTCAAAGACCGTCGTCCGTCGTAGTGTTAGAGTCGGTAGAGCATAGACTAGAAATTGAAACCTATGCGAAAGAGAGGCATACATCTCCATGGCTTGTGAGTATTATAAGGCTCATTCCAAGCACAAGGCCCGCCATTGCGGCGTGGGACCAAGTAGGTATAATCAGCCCTCCGTTTAGATTCACGCCGCTAAATCCCGAATTACTTGTCGTTGTGAGGCTACGCAGTGTGTAGACTCAAACAAGAATCGGGGTTCACTCGCGTGCCAGTGAACCCGAAAACGAAGATGATGAAGTGTGAGTTATTGGTGAGCTCCTGGCCGAAGGGCACCAGGAAACTCAACTACAGGGTTCGTACTACCTACCTAAAAATATATATCTATCTACTTGATCTCCGACCGAAATAGGACAATAAACTGTACAGATTATCGGAACATACGAGGTGGATTTGGGCCACGTCTAGGCGCGCTTCAGAGTGGTTGACCGGTCGCATTGGAGAATACGGCTTAGCTGCGCTCAGCCAAGACGGGTTCCCCACATCGTCGCGGCTGGCTGCGTAACCGAACCCAAGAGACTTGCGGGCATTTCACCGGAAAGTTGAGAAAATCACAGCCATTTTTATATTTGTTTGAATTTGGCATCTATGAGTTCCCTCTTTCTGCACTTAAGGCATGACACCTTCTTGGGCGCTAAAGTAAATTTGCTTCCCAAAAGATAAACTAGCAATGATATCTGCAAATCCCGATATCAGCTTCGTGGCCACAGCTACCAGCAGACAGAGGAAGCCGGCCTTACTAACGCCTCCATTAGCGGCATTTAATTTGAACTCCTTCGTCAAATACAACTTGCTGGCAATGAGATCTGCATGATGCACTTAATACAAGCGCCGTAGCAGCAGCTACTAGTAGAATACAGTACTTAGTCTTTGCTTGTGAATGCTGTCTTCGTGTTGCATTGACCACAGGAATGCTTATGCATATCTCATGTGCAAGTGAAATTTTCCGGACGCTCGATATCAGCCAGAGCGTTAAAATAACCGCCGTCGAGCACGGGACAACGCCGGACATTCTGTATCACCGAGAACGTTAAAACCGACTATCGTCGAGCACAGTCATGCTTCTTCTCAGGCCCGCCAATAAGCATTCTTGGACGCAAAATCAAGAACTGTCAATCAGCGTCGTACCCACAGTTCCAAGGCCCTGAAACGGGATAAGGACTCGGAAGTCTATCTATCCATGACTTTGATGGTTCAACATGAACCTTCTTTCAGCTCAACAGCTCCGGGCTGGTATTCTGAGGCTTAAGAAGAAGTATCCTTTCTGGTCATCGATACTTACACTGAGGAGTGATACTGATCTAACGCCCAGGCAGCGCTGGGTTGGGAACGCGGGCGGCCAAGTTGACGCGCCAAGAAATTTCCCTTTGCCAGGCGCTAATCTGTCCAGTCAGACACCGTGTGCTGAAAATTTGCACAGATACTTTTCCTAGTCCCTCTATTGCTGTTCGTGTGATAAATGATGGTAAGTCGTGGCATGGTTACACATTATACAAATACTTATAATGCAAGTGGGCAAGTTCACATCCATTAATTCCTAGACTTCGCCCATCCTCCGCTATCATACCCCTAGCCTATATGTCAACCACCCAGGCGCAGAGTCCACTTGCTAGAGAGATTACGCTGCCGCGTTCACCGCTAATTCAGCCACAGGCTCAAGCGAGGACTGCATCCGATACATTTGGTTCCCCCAGCAACCTGCGACAGCAGACCATGCTCCCCAGCCACTCTGTTATCGACGTTCCGCCTCGAGACCCGCCGCTGGAACCCCAATGCAGAGCGACGGCTATGGCTACTGACTCGACGCTCAATGTCTTTGCAGACAATGGGGGATCCATCAACTCGGATAACCCAGGACCAGTTGGGACAGGTAGCCAGCAGAATAGCAGCGATGTCCAAGCTAAGCCCATGTCTATAAGCAGGCTTCGTTGGTGGCTTGGGACGTGTGTTGCGTTTGCTGTCCTGGCACCTGTAATCTCTGTGACGATGGGTATGACGCTTCATGCGACAGATATGCAGTACCCCGCCCCTCCGCCGTCGGCCGAGTTCCCAGGGCGAACGGTACGTGCTGTTGCAGGCTATTGGGGTTGCGTTGCTGACTGTTGGCAAACAGCTTGAGTTCCAGATCAACCTC